>CM067170.1:155958979-155980638 GCA_034093135.1 Erigeron breviscapus | reverse complement strand
TCTTTCCAGATTGATCGTTACCAAACGTCACTGTCGGTCCATCTTGGACAGTGAACTCTTCAAGCAGGGGCTTACATCCGGTCATAGTCCGGCCAGCAGCGCTGTCTAGATACCAGATATTCTTCTTTCGATCGACCTGCACACCCACAAAAATCATCAGTTATTTTTGTGAACCCATCTTTTTTTGATGGGTTCACTGGACTTCTCTACAGAAGTCACAGTTGAGTGTTGAGATGTTGAACTGGAGGCTGCATCTAGAGCTTTTTCACCAGCTCCAGGTGCAGGAGTAAAAACGATTGGTACTTGATACTTACTCCCCTTTTTCTTATCAGATTTAGTTCCAGATGGAACATTCTTTTGTTTTGGTTTTGAGGAGGGTTTAATATTTTGTTTTTAAACTGGAGGTGATGAACCTCCTTCCAGATTTTTAATCCGGGCAGTACAACTCTGAACCTGTCGAGACAAAAGTTGGAGTTGAATTTCCAGTTTAAACAAAATATCTTTTTCATCAGGCTGCTGAACCTTGGACCTTGGTTTAGCTGGAGTTTTAGTCTGTCGGGTCTTGGGCTCCTTAGACTTTTGAGGTAAAGGCTTGTTACCAGTGGCCTTTTTGACTGGAGCTTTAGCCTGTTTGGCTCCAGTTTTAACCTCAAGGGGTTTGGTCTCATTGGTTTCAGTTTCAACAGCTTCAGGTTGATCATAAGGTGTTTCAACCTTGAGAGCTGGAGGCAATGCATGAAGATCTGGTATGAGAGCTGCCATCTCCAGATCTCCAGATTTCCATGCATTCTTCTGGGCATCGATAGTTCTAGAAAATGCATCATAGTTTTTACCAGATGCTTTTACCCATGACTTGATAATCTTTTGTTCTTTTCAAGATCAGAAAATAATTTTTGATTATCAAGTTCCAAAGCCTCAATTTTTAAAACTGACTCCTTGAGAGCCAACTGGACACTTTGTAAATCATTCAGTTTGTGGTTTAACATTGTTCAGTTCAATTAAGATAGTGTCAAGATATCTTTCACTATCTGCTCTAACAGTTTCCACAAAAGCTAAATCACCACTTAATGATTCAGCCAGGTCCAGTTTCAGTTCAGGGTCAACTTGGTGATCATAATCACATACCTTTTTCAAGATGATGTCCACCCATCTTCCAGTGATGACATCTTCTTTTGCCACATGCTGCTGTTGATCTTCCAAGGCCATGAAACACATGTCCCTTTCCTCTTCTTCATCAGCTGATGAGTCATCAGAGTACTCCCATTTTCCCTCAGTTTGTGCCATTAAGCACTGATCTTTTTCTTTTTCCATGGACAGGAGCGCAATCTGGGCCTTAAGCTTCTTATATTTAGCTTTGTAGCTATCATCAGGCCGATTGAAATTAGGGACAGGGGCCAGTTTGGTTGTTCAACTGACTAGATCTGCATTCCTTCAGAAAGTGACCTTTCTTACCGCATTTATAGCAAGTAAGATTGGTTTTATCCAGAGAGCTGGAGCTGGAAGCATTGTTTGGGCCATTAAATCTTTTAGATTTATGCTTAAACCTGTTAGCAATCATGGCTACCAGATCATCATCGTCAGTTTTCTCATAACCATCACTGATTTCAGTGGTCAGTCCAGAGTTCAAGAAACTGTTTAACATCTCCTTCATTGAGTGTACCTGGACACTCTCTGCAGACATTAAAGCAGCACAAGGTCGCTCAGTTACACTAGCAACCTTGGGACTCTGGGCATGGTTCATGGCATCCTGCTCAGCCACCAGTCTTGCAGCATTATTATCTTCAGTGAATCTGAAGGCTCCATAGAGCGATGCAAGAGTATGGCTGTGCAAGGTTTTACCTTATCTCAAGACAAGAACCATGTTTTCCCATTTGGAAGGAAGAATATCACAAAACTTCTCAAGAAGAATATCCTTATCCTTCTCTACACCCAAGCCTCTCAGCTGATTAATGAGGCTAGAAAATCTGGTGTATGTACCAGTTAGACTTTCAATGGGCAAGGCAAAGAAGGATTCATACTTCTTGTTCAAGGCAACTTTCCTGGTGACAATAGTGTCATCACCTCCTTCAAACTGAATAACTAATTCATCCCATTGACTTGGCACTGGGGAACAACACAAGTGTTGGAATTAGATCTTCAGGAACAGCTCCAAGGATCATGTTCTTGAGTCTGGTGTCCAGATCTACAAGTCTACGATCCTCATTAGACCAATGGTCTTCGAGCTTTTCTCTTGAACCTCTTCTTCCAGTTGGATCTAGAAGAGGACTTTACCCCAAGAGACATGGGTATATATGGTCCATCCTTAAGGATTTTCAACATATACCTCTCTATCCCACCAAAATGCAAAAGCATTCTGGCCTTCCATGTACCAAAGGTCTCACTGTTTCCATCAAATTTTGGAACAGGAGTGTTAGAATAATGTACATGGACGTAGTTTGGGGCAGAAGGAGGAGGAGGGTTGGTGTTAACGTTTTGAAAAGGTTGTGCATTAGTGTTCGATGGGTTTTCACCTGAACCAGAACCATCTCCACCTTCAGTAGTGTTCATCTTAGCAGATCTAGGCAAGTTTATTAGCCTTCTGCTCTGAAGGAAAGTAATTTGTCTAAAGATTCTGATTTATTTCTACAAAAAGATCACCAAAAAGAGATAGAGACTGAATTAGATTTTGATCCTGATGAAGTTGTATACTATACTCTGAAAGACTGTGATACAGTATTCTTTGACAGAGAAGTATCTATAACTAGGATTCAACCTAAATCTAAAATTGATAAAGTTTGGTGTGTGGAAAATAAAGAATAATGGTTAGAAGAACAAATTCCATATAAGAATAGACATTTTGCTCCACGAAAGCCTGTAAAGACCATGAAAGAAGCAATTCAATCACTAGATGAAATTGCTGAAATGAAGGCTTATGGAATACCAGTCCCTGAAATAGCATATGATCACCCTAAAAGAAAACAGGATAAATTATGTTATACTTGTCATAATAAGGGTCATATAGCTAGTAAGTGTCCACTTAAGATGTCCGAGGATCCTAAGAATGAATCTTCAAAGGACACGTTTGGATCTCATAAGATTAATGGGAAAGGTAGATTAGTTGATCAAGTTAGCTCTAACCAGTTTATAAGTGCATATAAAAGGAAATATTATGAGGATTACGCTAAGCGGCATCCAAATGATATAAATGCACATAACTATGTTAAATTTCTTAGATCCATATCTTATGGTTGTTCTAATAGTTCTAGTCAGGTTAATGAACATAGAAAACCATCTCATAAGTTAAGGAATTTATCACCTCAATCTAGGAGTATCTCACCTAGAGAAGATCGATCTAAGACCTCCAAACGACAGGGACATTCACAAAATGATACAAATTGTATTCATGAAGGTGGAAGTCCGAGTCGATCTCAAACACCTCAAAGGAGTAATTCACCTAGGAATAAGCAAGTTCAACAGAATCGGTTACCTCCTCATAGAAATGGAAACGCTTCCAAGTTCTATGATCGATTAGAAGCTACCCCTAGGTTTGGACCACATCCACCTAAGAATTCTCCTCCTAAGACTCGTTTTATTTCGCCATCTAAAAGAAAGTCGATGACACCATCTTCATCCAAGGCTCCAACTGAGAGCGATGGATATTGGACCGAATTAATTTTGAGAGATGAATTCGGCAAACCTAAACCTCAAAAGGTTTGGGTACCCCTCAGAAATTAACATTAATTTGTGTTCATTGTGCAGGGAGAACCAAGGAAGCCAATCAGTCTTTGGTATGTTGACAGTGGATGCTCTCGGCACATGACAGGGGACAAGAAATTATTGTCCAACTATGTAGATATTAATGGTTCTTATGTTAGTTTCGCTGGTGCCAAGGGCGGCAATATCTCAGGCCAAGGTGATGTTGTCAATGGGAAAATTACATTGGAGAAAGTCAATTATGTGGAACAACTATCTCATAATCTCATGAGTGTTTCTCAGATTTGTGACAGAGGGAATCATGTCCATTTTACAGAGAAGGAAGCACTTATTTTGAAACCGGGGTATGTTATTCCTAAAGACTGGATCCTACTGAAAGCTCCTAGGAAGAAAGACATCTATGGCCTTATGTTAGGTGTTGATGATTCGAAGGAGCCAATTTGCTTATTAACAAAAGCAAATGAATCTGAATCTTTGTTATGGCATAAAAGAATGGGACATATTCATTTCCGAAAGATGAATGATATTGTCAAACATGGTTTGGTTGAAGGTGTTCCATTGAAAAGGTTTGAGATGGAAGATAAATGTGTACCTTGTCTGAAAGGTAAGCAGCAGAAGTCTTCACATAAACCGAAGATTGAAAATTCTATTGCCAACCCATTTGAATTACTTCACATGGATTTGTTTGGTCCTGTGAAAGTAAGAAGTATAGGTGGGATGTACTATTGTTTGGTGGTTACTGATGACTACTAGAGATTCTCATGGGTATTCTTTCTTCAATCGAAAGATGAAACTCCACAGATTTTGATAAATTTTGTAAGTCCCAACTCATAAGATGGTACTACTGAAGACACCTCTATGTCGATGGTGGATTTACTTTGCAATATACTCGCTGAACTGGAGACGACCAGTTGCAGAGGTATATACCAAGTTCTAGATAGATTACTTATATAAATGACAATAAGTAAAGAACAATGCAATAATACAAATAACTTGTAAGATAACTTGATGAGACAATATGTATTTTTCAATGTGTAATTTATTTATTGATATTAAACAAATTACAAGGTTGATGCGGAACCAAGATAATACACGAATGTAAATATCCTAACAACCTA
Organism: Erigeron breviscapus; assembly: GCA_034093135.1. Classification (NCBI taxonomy): domain Eukaryota; kingdom Viridiplantae; phylum Streptophyta; class Magnoliopsida; order Asterales; family Asteraceae; genus Erigeron; species Erigeron breviscapus. The sequence continues at coordinate 155,975,827 of CM067170.1, read as the reverse complement.
TGAAATACAATTGATCTACACTCGGAATTTGTCAAGACAATCGAAACACTTAAAGTTGTGAAATGTTCCTTTTAGCGATTGAGAGAATATTGCACAAGTTCACCAAGAATATTGCAGGTTTGCAAAGTGTGAAGTATTTAACTTGTGAGTTCGAATACTTGAATTCTTGGTTGTGCAATGACTTGTATTTATAGGCAAAGTTAACATTGGGATGTTAACTTTAGCCGTACAAATGTGGTTGGGAGCATTTAAGGAATAGCATTTAATTCCTTAAAGGCAGTGTAAAGTCGAATGTTAAAGTGACTTTACATAACCACCTTTATGTACCTTTTATTACTTAAATAATAAGACAAAGCTTATTATCCGGGTAAAGGTACATAAAGTATACAAGTCAATTCCTTGTAATCAGTGTAAAGCTTTGTAAGGGCTTTCCACTGATGGTCTCCAGTTTGTAACTGACTAGAATGTCAACTGGGCTTCGCTGCCATTGCCATTCTCTATCTTCCATTTGTTGTCTTCGACTTCAACTGGAATGCTTCTTCAACTTGGTCAGTTCTCAACTGGAGGAAGTCTTCAGTTGCGTTAACTGTACGGTGCAACTGGACTTCAATATATTTCTCGACAAATCATCTTGGTCCAGTTTCACTAGTCTCCAGATGCAACTGGTGACTGGCAAGTGTGAACTGGTGACTGGCCAGTTCCAGGTGAACTGGTCCTAACAAATTCCCCCTATTTGTCTAGAAATATAGTCTAAGTCTTTTTCTAGTTCTTGTATCTATACAAGTGTGAACTATAGAGACTTGTTTGATTTAAATCTATCTAAGTTTCCAAGGCATTTTTATAGATCAATAAATGCCTTAGGTTTTTCTTTTAGGTTTGTAGATTTTAATCTATTATCTACCTTGTGGTTACAAACTGGTAACTTCATTTATACAAGGAAATGAAATTTACACAAGTTACAGAATGTAAATACAAATACAAGTAGATAACTGAAGAAAGAACTTAAACAGATGGCCCTTCGCCAGTTCTTCTTCTCTTGGCAACTGAAGAAATAGGTTGAGTGTCTTCAGGGTCAATATTCAGCTTTTGTTCCAGATTTTCTTGTTGAATCTTGCCCCTTTAGGAAATTTGCCCATGCCTTCTCAAACCTTTTCTTTTGTGCCTTCGCATCCAGCACACTCACCATCTCGACCATTCGCTGAACCCATATTGCATCGCACCAGGATTGTCAGTTTTCACCAGTGGCCCACCAGCATACTTAACTTCAATTTGAAAGACCTTGGTGCCTGGCTTGATTGTAACATTGACACTATTTATAGTACCACTATGTCTTCTGGTTGACATGATCTGGGAGTAATAACTTCGAGCTTCAGATTCATTAGTGATTTTTATACTCCCAGCACCAGCAGCCAGTACAGCGGACTTAATGTCTTCATTTGATACCTCGCCAGTTGGTTCAACGAATGTCCTAAGGTCAGCATCCCTTGCATCTTTTGTCAGTGGTCTTCTTGGTTGTGGAATCCTTCTTCTTGGTGGATTCAATACATCCTTCACAACCTTTTAACATTTGCAATTCTCTTAAGAATCCCACTGGCCCTTATCTCCCTAGCCTTCTCCACTGAAATATTTAAACCTCTGGCGTCGAATTCGGCTTCATCCTCATGATAGTGTCTTTCCAGTTCAACATCCAGCATTTCATTCAACTGGTCAACTATCCTAGGATCATTCTTAATCCTAACATACTCCTCCTTAGTGATACCCAAGAAGATTGGCATCACTCATTTCAAGCAACTTAATCTGAGCAAGATATGCCCTGGCTTCAGCTTGGTTTCTTTGTTTCATTTTCTTTCTTTCTTTAATGTCATCACCAAGTCTGGCCAGTCTTCTACTATCACTATCTGAAACTGGAGGGAGTATATCAGCATTACCAGTTTCCAACATTACATCAGTGGCCGGCTGGGCAGATGCTTCAACAGCCAAACCTTTACCCTTATCCAAAACAACATTCCCCCTATCTCCAACATCACCAGATCCACCCACTCTTTGCTCACCAGCTTCAGTACTGGTAGCCACAACCAATTCTCTTTCAGATCCAGATGGAGTCCTTCCAGGTGCAACTGGTCGTGTAAGGACTGAACTTCTTTCCCCCTTGGCAGCATCTAGACCTGCCTAATACCTTCCCATTCAGAGGGGTGAGATGGCAACCGGTCAAGAGGCTGCCATGACTGCAAGTCCTTACACTCTTTGAAAATTCCACACATCATCCTGAAGGACCTCCATAAGTGGTTCGTCTCCTTGGACTGGGTCAAGACATTTGCAACAACTTGGTCTTGACCAGTTTTCAATTCATTCAAAATTTTAGAGTCCTCATCCAAACCGGAGACAACCTTATCCTTAACCTCATCATCCATCTTCTTCAGATTTCCCACTTCAGTTGTCAGTTTCTCTATAGATTGAGCATGTAGAGATACCTGGGTGTTCAAACTTTCTATGCTGCCCCTCAACTGGTTGATCTCACTGGTAAGTGGGGCCAGATCAACCTGAGGAGTGGCCAGCTTGGTGATCTCAGACATCACCCTTTCAACCAACTGCTCTTCTCTAGCACCCAGCGTATCCTCTATTTTCTGACCAACCGAAGTCATCAACTGCTCTCCAAGGCCAGTTACATCTAGGCCAGGTCTTTCAATAAGTTCCTTAACCTGCCTTTCAATCTCTTTCAAGTCAACTTCTGAAGTTCTGACAGTATTTCCCAGCAAGTTGGAGATTGAACTGGAGACCTTGGAGTGAGTTAGGTCAAAGGCTTCCTTTAGAGTACCAGCCAGATTGTTGCAGCCAGTGACCAACTCATTAAGCTTTCTGAACACCAAGTCTTCATTAGATGAAAACTTGTTTATCCCCAGATTGACCACCTTAATGTTTGTCAAATGATCTTTGTGGTATCTGGAGAATGACTTGGTGTTCTTGTCAAGTGTCTTCTGAATCTCCTCCACCCTGGTAAGAAGGTTTTGGAGATCGGCTTGTAGTGAGACAACTTGACTGTCCAGTGACAAAGGAGAAGGTGTCACTGGACCACTAGCAGTTACTACTGGAGCAACTGGAGGAGGCAAACTGATGGAAGTCTCCCCAGTTGTCAGGCCAGCAGTTGAAGAAATTATTGGAGTGGTGGTTGAAGAAAGGACTGGAAAAAACAAATTGTTGTTCATGCTGAGAATGCTCAGGTGTGAACAACGGCGACGGTGGGGTGGCATTTCTCGAGCAAGTGAGAATTGCCCAGTTGGTAAAGGAGCGAAATTTATTGGTAAAGATATATCTATAGGCACATTTACTTGGGGAGGTGAAACTGAAATTGATGCGTCTGGAAGTGAGACTGGAGATGAAGGGTCTTGTGCTTGTACAGAAGCATCAAGAATCTCCTGGTCTGTTTCAGTACCTTCAGAATCCGAAGATTCTATAAGGATTTCCTCGTCATTAACACTCATGTCCAGATCCATGAATGTAACTGAGGGCTGACCAGTTACCTGGTCAGTCTCCAGATGACCTTCCCCAGTTTCCTGGATGGGTACATCTGTTGATGGATCAGATACCGAAGTATCTTCACCAGGGATAGATGTGATGGGGGTTGCTTCAGTTATGGTTGCTCTATCCTCAACCACAACATTAGACACACTGGAGGGTCCCTCATTATTTTGAGGCCCGCCCAGTTGCCTTTCTGACTCACCTTCAAGAGGTGCATCAGTTGAAGCGAATGCCAGTTGCATTCGTTCAGGAATTTCAACCTCACCAGCTTCAGATACCAGTGAGTCTAGATTCCTAAGCATATCTGGAGCAGTGTACGGTGAATCTGTACTATTATATGCTTCCCTGCCCAGAATTTGCTTAAAACAAAGTGAGAGGAACCTTGAAAAGGGAATACAAACACCCCTTGTGCCCTTCAGCTTTTGAACCAGGCTTCTATACAGAATATCTGCAAAGTCCACTCTCAATCCGTTCCACAAGCAGTAAGCCATCTCTGCTTGTGAGGAGTTGATCTGGTCAAGTCCACCAGAACTCCCACCCATGCTCTCCACCAGGTGGATGAAAAAGTACCTCCATGAAGGTGTAAGGCCCTTCATGGTCATCGCACCTTTTGTCTTTAACACCCCATTCTCCAAACACTCCCTGTGTCCCATTTCAAGAAGTACTTGGCGAAAGTTTATATTTGGGGGCAAGACGACTGGAGATTCACCCTCTCTCCAGTAATTGAGGCGTAAGGCATCCCTCAATATATCAGCTGACAAGGTACACTGGATTGTTCCATCCTTTAATGTGAAACTGATGGAGGAACAATCGGAAGAAAGAACGGCAGTGTACCAAAACTCACATAAGTAGTTGTGAAACAACTTACGTGGGTTTAGAGAGAATGAGGGTCCTATTGGAGAATTCTTAAAAAACTTTTGAATTCTACCAATAAGGGTATCGGACCCTTGAGATCCTCGTAGGCTGGCCATAGGATTATTTGGATTTAGTTTTATGACCGAAGCACTACTAGGGGCACCAGGTGCCTGTGTGACATCTGGTGAGGGATTATATGGAACAGTCAAGAGATTTACATCTCTTGAACGAGATGATCTAGGAGCCATAGAAGAATGAAAATGAAATTTGGGATTTAGGGTTTTTGATTTGTGAAGCAAAGAGAAAAATGAAGCAATTTTGATGATTGGAAGTAAATGAAGGAATGTAAGAGAAGGAAGTAAATGAGTTCGGAGTAAATAAGGGTATTTATAAAGGGATTCAAGATCCCAATGAAACACCAAAATTATATTTTAATAAAGACAATCCTTTTTGTAGATATTTTTACAAAAGTTGGTTTGAATTTTGAAATAAAATATTGATTTGCCATGTAAACATTAAATGCTTCCATGTCAGCATTAAATGCTACGACGGCTTATCTTACCCACGCGCCCACTCACTTTTTGTTTTCCCAATACAAACAGTTGTCAAGTACTAAAATGGTTTCAAACACGTCAGATCACGATATCAAGTGGTTTAAAACACTCGAGTATCATCACGTGTCACACATATTGACCAAGTATTTGTAACGTTATAAAAATAAGACAAGACTGAACCTGGTAACTGGAGGATCAATCCAGTACCAGTTTCCAACTGGAGAGTTCTCCAGTTGCATTTTCAAACAAAAACGAATTTTAGTCAGAAAATTATTTTGAGTCTTTCCCCTAAAATGATGATCCAGATATCAATTAGTGCCAAGATAGTATCACAAAGGCGTTCGATAGCCTGGCGAGCAAAGATAATCTGGACCTCCTCAACTGGAGAACTTCATCAGTGTCACTGACGCGTTCAATAACAAAGAAAGCTCCAGTTAAGGGTTTAACATTCCCAGTTCGCTGATGAGATGTTTAAAGGTTTTCTCATCGAGAGGTTTAGTAAAAACATCAGCTAACTGTTTGTCAGTGGGGATGAAATGAATTTCAATATCTCCTTTCATAACATGATCTCTAATGAAATGATACCTGATGTCAATATGCTTTGTTTTGGAGTGCATCACTGGGTTGTGAGATATAGCAATTGCACTGGTGTTGTCACAAAAGATTGGGGTCTTGGTATACTTCTGACCATAATCTAGTAACTGGTTCTTGATCCAGAGAATCTGGGCACAACAACTGGCCGCAGAAATGTACTCTGCCTCAGCAGTGGACATAGAGACTGAAGTCTGCTTCTTGCTGGTCCAACTTACCAGTTTTCCTCCAAGGAAATGACAACCACCAGTTGTTGATTTTCTATCTATCTTACAACCTGCATGATCAGAATCTGAATAACCCATTAGATCTAATCCTGAGCCTTTGGGGTACCAAAGACCAAGATTAGGACACCCTTTCAGGTATCTAAAGATACGCTTTACAGCGTGCAAATGTGATTCTTTAGGGTTAGCCTGAAATCTGGCACATAAACATGTTGCAAACATTATATCTGGTCGACTGGCAGTTAAGTACATCAGTGAACCAACCATACCTCTATAGTCAGTTATGTTAACTGGTTTGCCAGTTGGGTCAGAGTCCAAATTCAATGGTGCTGCAATAGGTGTGTTTTTCGATGGGATTGAATCATATTTGTATTTTCTTAACAAATCTCTGACATATTTTCCTTGGTTTATGAAAATTCCATTTCCAGTTTGTTTAATCTGAAGACCTAAGAAAAATGTTAATTCACCCATTAAGCTCATCTCATACTCAGATGACATGATTTTAGAAAACTTTTTACACATTGCATCATCAGTTGAACCAAAAATAATGTCATCAACATAAATTTGTACCAATAAGATATTACCTCTTTCTTTCAAGATAAACAAGGTATTATCTATTGCACCTCTTTGAAAGCCATTTTTAAGAAGATGTTTAGTTAAAGTATCATACCAGGCTCTTGGGGCTTGTCTAAGACCATACAAAGCTTTGTTCAGTCTATAGACCCAATGTGGATGCTTTTCATCGATGAAACCTGGAGTCTGCTTAACATAAACTTCTTCTTCCAATGTTCCATTAAGGAACGCACTTTTGACATCCATCTGGAAGACCTTGAACTGCAGATGGGCTGCATAAGCCAGAAATATTCTTATGGCTTCAAGTCTTGCAACTGGAGCAAAAGTTTCATCAAAGTCAACGCCCTCTGCTTGACAATAACCCTGGGCAACTAGTCTGGCCTTGTTTCTTACAACATGGCCATCTTCATCCATTTTGTTTCGGTAGACCCATCTGGTACCAATAGGTTCTTTCTTTAACCCTGGTGGACAAGGAACAAGCTCCTAAACATTGTTCCTTTCAAACTGGAGGAGCTCTTCTTGCATAGCTTCCACCCAGCTTGGGTCTGCCATAGCCTCGTCAATCTTCTTTGGTTCAATTAAAGATAAGAAGGTGACGTTTAAGCATTGCTCACTGGTGGCTCTTCTAGTCTGAACCCCACTAGTTGGATCACCCACAATTTGTTCAATTGGGTGGGCTTTAGTCCATCTAGTGTATTGACTAGGCTGGTGAACTACAATATCAGTGCAAGTCACCTGGCGATCTTCTTCAGTTGCAACAGCATCTGGAGAAGGATCAGTCCAAACAACTTCTACATCCTCATCAGAGTCAATGAGGTCTCGATTAGCATCATGAAATTCCTCATTTGAAGGCATTTCACGAACAACTGGAGAAGTAGGTGCTTGAACTGGTGCTGATATTGGAGTGGCACGTACATCAGATCCAATCACCAATTCTTGTGGTAAGTTGAAATTGATGGAAGGATAAAATGATGTGTCACTGGTGCTGTTCTTCTTCTTAACTGGTTCCAATTTGTTGTAACTGGAAACATCCTCTGGTGAAACAACTGACCGATGAACTTGGTCAGTTTCACCAAAATTGATTGGAATGACTGGAGAAATATCAAGGCTTGGTCTCTTGTTGATTGCTTCAGTTGATTCATCGAATGTGACATGAATTGTCTCATGAACCTTTTGAAGTCTATAATTATAAACTCTAAAGGCCTTTCGAATATCTGAATAGCCTAAAAATACTCCTTCATCAGCTTTTGCATCAAACTTTCCAAGCTGACTGGAATCGTTCAGTATATAAACTGGACAACCAAATACATGGAAATATCCAATATTTGGTTTTCGATTCCTGAGTACTTCGTAGGCAGTCTTCTTATGTCTCTTGATGTAGACTGACCGGTTTTGGGTGTGACAAGCAGTTGCAACTGCCTCAGCCCAAAAACTGGTGGGAAGACCAGATTCAGATAGCATGCTTCTGGCGGCTTCTATCAGTGTACGATTCTTTCTTTCAACAACTCCATTTTGCTCTGGAGAGTGAACTGATGAGAAGTTTTGAGAGATGCCAGTGTCATTGCAAAATGTTTCAAGTACTTTGTTTTGGAATTCAGTACCATTATCACTTCGCAACTGACAAACTTTTCGAGTATACTTGAGCTCAATTCGTTTGATAAGAGAGATGATTTCAGCAGGTGCATCACTTTTGGATCTGATGAATACCACCCAGCAATATCTGGTGAATTCATCAACCACAACTAGAGTGTACTTTTTTCCAGCTCTAGTTTGAACATTCACTGGACCAAAAAGATCCATATGTAGCATGTGAAGAGGTTCAGTGATGCTAAAATTTTGCCTAGTTTTAAAACTGGCTCTCTTCTGCTTACCCATCTCACACCCTGGACATGGCTTTTCCTTATTGAAAGAAATTTGAGGTATCCCATCAACCAGTTGCTTGCGAGACAACTTGTTAATGTTTTTGAAATTTAGGTGGGATAACCTTTTATGCCATAGCCAGTTGGTGTCCTCATCAGCTTTGGTATAGAAACATTGCTCTTTTGGAGCTGTTTCCATATCCATGATGTACACATTTCCTTTTCTTGGTGCAATCATCACCACTTTCCAATCCTTGTTAAATATGGTGCCTTGTGCAATATCGAACAATACCCCGAAGCCATCATCGCAAAGTTGGCTTACACTGATCAAGTTGTATTTCAAACCATTCACAAATGCAACTCTTTTGAATTCGACTTGTCCATTATTGAGCACACCATATCCTTCAGTCTTTCCAGATTGATCATTACCAAAAGTCACTGTCGGTCCCTCTTGGACAGTGAACTCTTCCAGTAGGGGCTTACATCCGGTCATAGTCCGGCCAGCAGCGCTGTCCAGATACCAGATATTCTTCTTTCGATCGCCCTACACACACAAAAATCATTAGTTCTTTTTGTGAACCCATCTTTTCTTGATGGGTCCACTGGACTTCTCTACAGAAGCCACAGTTGATTGTTGAGGTGTTGAACTGGAGGTTGCATCTGGAGCTTTATCACCAGCTCCAGGTGCAGGAGTAAAAACGATTGGTACTTGATACTTGCTCCCTTTATTTTACCAGATTTTGTTCCAGATGGAACATTCTTTTGTATAGGTATAGAAGATAGTGGTTTAATATTTTGTTTGAAAACTGGAGGTGATAAACCTCCTTCCAGATTGTTAATCCGGGCAGTACAACTCTGAACCTGCCGAGACAAAAGTTGGAGTTGACTTTCCAGATTAACCAAAATATTATTTTGGTCAGGCAGTTGAACCTTGGACCTTGGTTCAACTGGTGCTTTAGTCTGTCGGGTCTTGGGCACCTTAGACTTTTGAGGTAAAGGCTTGTTAGTGGCCTTTTTGACTGGAGCTTTAGCCTGTTTGGCTCCAGTTTTAACCTCAAAGGGGGTGGTCTCATTGGTTTCAGTTTCAACAGCTTCAGGTTGATCATAAGGTGTTTCAACCTGGAGAGCTGGAGGCAATGCATGAAGATCTGGTATAAGAGCTGCCATCTCCAGATCTTCAGATTTCCATGCATTTTTCTGGGCATCGATAGTTCTTGAAAATGCATCATAGTTTTTGCCAGATGCTTTTACCCATGACTTGATAATCTTTTGTGCTTTTTCAAAGTCAGAAAATAATTTTTGATTATCAAGTTCTAAAGCCTCAATCTTTAAAACTGACTCCTTGAGAGCCAACTGGACACTTTGTAAATCATTTAGTTGTGGTTTAACATTGTTCAGTTCGATTAGGATAGTGTCAAGATATCTTTCACTATCAGCTCTTACAGTTTCCACAAATGCCAAATCACCACTTAATGATTCAGCCAGGTCCAGTTTTAGTTCAGGGTCAACCTGTTATCATAGTCACATACCTTCTTCAGTATGATGTCCACCCATCTTCCAGAGATGACATCTTCTTTCACCACATGCTGCTGTTGTTGATCTTCCAAGGCCATGAAACACATGTCCCTTTCCTCTTCTTCATCATCAGATGAGTCATCAGAGTACTCCATTTTCCCTCAGTTTGTGCCATTAAGCACTGATCCTTTTCTTTTGCATGGACAGGAGGGCAATCTGGGCCTTAAGCTTCTTGTATTTAGCTTGTAGCTATCATCAGGCCGATTGAAATTAGGGACAGAGGGGCCAGTTTGGTTGTTCAACTGACTAGATCTGCATTCCTTCATAAAATGACCTTTCTTGCCACACTTATAGCATGTAAGATTGGTCTTATCCAGAGAGCTGGAGCTTGAAGCATTATTGGGGCCATTAAATCTTTTGGATTTATGCTTAAACCTGTTAAAGATTTTAGCAATCATGGCGACCAGATCATCATCGTCAGTTTCATTACAACCATCACTGTTTTCAGTGGTCAGTCCAGAGTTTAAGAAACTGTTCAACATCTCCTTCATCGAGTGTACCTGGACACTCTCAGTAGACATTAAAGCAGCACAAGGTCACTCAGTTACACTAGCAACCTTGGGACTCTGGGCATGGTTCATGGCATCTTGCTCAGCCACAAGTCTTGCAGCATTATTATCTTCAGTGAATCTGAAGGCTCCATAGAGCGATGCAAGAGTGTGAGTGTGCAAGGTTTTACCTTGTCTCAAGACAAGAACCATGTTTTCCCATTTGGAAGGAAGAATATCACAAACTTCTCAAGAAGAATATCCTTATCCTTCTCTACACCCAAACCTCTCAACTGATTGATGAGGCTAGAAAATCTGGTGTAAGTACCAGTTAGACTTTCATTGGGCAAGGCAAAGAAGGATTCATACTTCTTGTTCAAAGCAACTTTTCTGGTGACAATAGTGTCATCACCTCCTTCAAATTGAATCACTAATTCATCCCACATAGACTTGGCACTGGGAAACAACACAAGTGTTGGAATTAGGTCTTCAGGGACAGCCCCAAGGATCATGTTTTTCAGTCTGGTGTCCAAGTCCACCAGTCTGCGATCCTCATCAGACCAATGGTCTTCTGGCTTTTCCTAGAACCTCTTCTTCCAGTTGGATCAAGAAGAGGACTGACCCAAGGGACATAGGTATATATGGTCCATCCTTAAGGATTTTCAACATATACCTTTCAATCCCACCAAAATGCAAAAGCATTCTAGCCTTCCATGTACCGAATGTCTCACTGTTTCCATCAAATTTTGGAACAGGAGTGTTAGAGTAGTGTACATGGACATGGTTTGGGGCAGTAGGAGGAGGAGGATTGGTGTTAACATTTTGAAAAGGTTGGGCATTATTATTCAATGGGTTTTCACCTAAACCAGAACCATCTCCACCTTCAGTAGTGTTCATCTAAGCAGATCTAGGCAAGTTTATTAGCCTTCTGCTCTGATACCACTTGTAAGTCCAAACTCATAAGATGGTACTACTGAAGACACCTCTATGTCGATGGTGGATTTACTTTGCAATATACTCGCTGAACTGGAGACGACCAGTTGCAGAGGTATATACCAAGTTCTAGATAGATTACTTATATAAATGACAATAAGTAAAGAACAATGCAATAATACAAATAACTTGTAAGATAACTTGATCAGACAATATGTATTTTTCAATGTGTAATTTATTTATTGATATTAAACAAATTACAAGGTTGATGCGGAACCAAGATAATACACGAATGTAAATATCCTAACAACCTAGGAAATACAATTGATCTACACTCGGAATTTCTCAAGACAATCGAAACACTTAAAGTTGTGAAATGTTCCTTTTAGCGATTGAGAGAATATTGCACAAGTTCACCAAGAATATTGCAGGTTTGCAAAGTGTGAAGTATTTAACTTGTGAGTTCGAATACTTGAATTCTTGGTTGTGCAATGACTTGTATTTATAGGCAAAGTTAACATTGGGATGTTAACTTTGGCCGTACAAATGTGGTTGAGAGCATTTAAGGAATAGCATTTAATTCCTTAAAGGCAGTGTAAAGTCGCATGTTAAAGTGACTTTACATAACCACCTTTATGTACCTTTTATTACTTAAATAATAAGACAAAGCTTATTATCCGGGTAAAGGTACATAAAGTATACAAGTCAATTCCTCGTAATCAGTGTAAAGCTTTGTAAGGGCTTTCCACTGATGGTCTCCAATTTGTAACTGACTAGAATGTCAACTGGGCTTCGCTGCCATTGCCATTCTCTATCTTCCATTTGTTGTCTTCGACTTCAACTGGAATGCTTCTTCAACTTGTCAGTTCTCAACTGGAGGAAGTCTTCAGTTGCGTTAACTGTACGGTGCAACTGGACTTCAATATATTTCTCGACAAATCATCTTGGTCACCAGTTTCACTAGTCTCCAGATGCAACTGGTGACTGGCGAGTGTGAACTGGTGACTGGCCAGTTCCAGGTGAACTGGTCCTAACAAATTTCCTTGTTGAAACTGAAAATATTTATAGAGTTCGTGTTAAAAGAATCAGGAGTGATAACGGAACTGAATTCAAGAATAAAACGTTAGAAGTCTTCTGTATGTCCAAGAGAATTTAACATCAATTCAGTGCACCGTATGAACCACAACAAAATGGAGTTGCTGAAAGAAAGAATAGGACCCTAATCGAAACGGCCAGAACAATGCTTGCTGATTCAGGGCTTCCTACTATGTTTTGGGCAGAAGCAGTAAATACAGCATGTCATATTCTAAATCGGGTTTTGGTAGTTAAGCGTCATAATAAGACTTGTTATGAGCTTCTACATAAGAAGAAACCAAATTTACAGAATGTTGAACCATTTGGTGTTCGTGTACCTTCTTGAAATATCTTCCTCAGTCAAAGTTTGATCCAAAGGTTGAAGAGGGAATTTTCATGGGTTATAAAGCGGGTACTTCAATTCGAAGGGTTTACAATCAACAGACAGGCAAAGTTGACTTAGGTACTAATGTCAAGATTGTTTGTCATAAACCTGCTATTCATTCTGGAACTGGCAAGAATTTCGATTATGATAGTGTGTTTAGTTTGTTACACGGTCATGTTTCTTATTCAGGTCCTGGCAAAGTTGATGAAGTGATCATTTTAAGAGATCATATGGACTATACTCCTACATCTCCTCCTGTTCAAAATGTTGATACTACTCCAACCAAAGTTCAGTCTACTACTGTTGTTGGCGAAAGTAGTAAGAACAATGATATGACATCAGACTTAGATGTTAATGAACCTGAGAACACTACTCCAACTACTCCTTTAAGGGTTCCATTGCCAGATGATGATCCTATTTCTGAAGAATCGGAAGATGATTTTAGTTCTCCAGAATTTCAAATTCGTTCGAATTTAGGAGATAATCTAAATGTTGATTCGGTTCCTCAATATAGAATAAATAAGGCTCATCCTGTAGAAAATATTCTTGGTGATGCTTCAGAGCCTGTTCGAACTAGAAATCAGCTAAATAAGGAGATGACTAGTTTATTTTGTGAAGTAAAGGATTCAGGACGAATAACTGAGTGTTTGTATTCCTGTTTCATTTCACAAGAAGAACCTAAGAATGTTAAGGCTGCACTTCAAGATCCTTTTTGAGTTGCAGCTATGCAAGAAGAATTAGCTCAATTCGAGAAACTTGGAGTATGGGAGTTAGTAGATGTGCCTAGAGGTAAAGAACCGCTTGGAACTCGTTGGGTATTCAAATGCAAGCGAGATGACAAAGGGATCGTTACAAGGAATAAGGCACGTTTAGTTGTTCAGGGGTTTGCACAACGAGAAGGATATGACTATAATGAAACTTTTGCGCCAGTTGCCCGGATTGAAGCTATAAGGTTATTTTTAGCCTATGCAAGCTTTAAAGGTATAAAGGTGTATCAGTTAGACGTTAAGAGTGCCTTCTTGTATGGTGAAGTTAGAGAGGAAGTGTATGTTTTTCAACCACAGGGTTTGAAGATCCTAATTATCCAAGACGAGCATATCGACTTGATAAGGCTCTTTATGGATTGCATCAAGCACCCAGAGTGTGGTATGAAAAGTTGTCGACACATTTGTTGACAAATGGTTTTACAAGAGGATCGATAGACAGCACATTGTTTATCAAATGGCGGAAGCAAGATTATTTGTGTAAGTCCCAACTCAATAGATGGCACTACCTGAAGACACATCTATGTCAATGGTGGAGTTACTTTGCAATATAAGCACTGAACTGGAGACGACCAGTTACAGGAGTATATACCAAGTTCTAGATAGATTACTTATTTAAGTGACAATAAGTAAAGAACAATGCAATAATACAAATAACTTGTAAAGTAAAATGGTGAGACAATATGTAATTTTCAAGTGTAATTTATTTATTAATGTTAAATAAATTACAAGGTTGTTGCGGAACCAAGATAATACAAGAATGTAAATATCTAACAACCTATGAACTACAATTGATCTACACTCGGAATTTCTCTAAACAATCGAAACACTTAAAGTTGTGAAATGTTCCTTTTACGATTGAGAGAATATTGCACAAGTTCACCAAGAATATTGCAGGTATGCAAAGTGTGAATTTTATCGAAGTGTATTCGAAGAAGTAATATTCTTGGTTGTGCAATGACTTGTATTTATAGGCAAAGTTAACATTGGGATGTTAACTTTGGCCGTACAAATGTGGTTGAGAGCATTTAAGGAATAGCATTTAATTCCTTAAAATACTGTGTAAAGTTGCAGAATAAAGCAACTTTATTCAACCAGCTTTATGTACCTTTTGTATTTAAATAATAAGATAAATCTTATTATCCGGGTAAAAGGACATAAAGCACAAAAGTCAATTCCTCGTAATCAGTGTAAAGCTTTGTAAGAGCTTTCCACTGATGGTCTCCAGTTGTAACTGACTAGAATGTCAACTGGGCTTCGCTGCCATTGTCATTCTCTATCTTCCATTTGTTGTCTTCGACTTCAACTGGAATGTTTCTTCAACTGGTCAGTTCTCAACTGGAGGAAGTCTTCAGTTGCGTTGACTGTACGGTGCAACTGGACTTCAATATATTTCTGGACAAATCTTCTGGTTCTCCAGTTTCACTGGGTCTCCAGGTGCAACTGGAGACTGGCAGTTTACCATAATGGTGCCTAACAAGATTATTTGATTGTACAAGTTTACGTTGATGATATCATTTTTGGTTCATCTAATGTAAAGATGTGCAAAGAATTTGAAATGAGCATGAAAAAGCAGTTTGAAATGAGTGCTATGGGGGAATTACAATTCTTCCTTGGACTGCAGGTTGATCAGAGGAAAGATGGATTTTTCATTCACCAGTCTAAGTATGTTGATGACATCTTGGAGAGGTTTCAAATGTTAGAATCCAAGACATATGGTACTCCTATTCAGCTAAATCATGGTTTAGGGGTTCTTGATCCTAAAGATATGCCTGTTGATGCAACTTATTATCGTACTATCATAGGCTCATTGATGTATCTGACAGCTTCGCGACCGGATATTATGTTCGCTGTTTGTCTTTGCGCTAGATTCCAAGCTAGTCCGAAAGAGTCTCATTTAGCTGCAGCAAAATGTATCCTACGTTACTTGAAAGGAAACCAAGGGCTTGGTCTATGGTGTCCTATGGGAGGATCGTTTGAGTTTGTTGCATATACTGATTCGGACTTTGGCGGTTGTAACAACGACAGGAAGTCTACAACTGGAGGATGTCAGTTCTTAGGAGGGAGACTTGTATCGTGGCAGTGTAAGAAGCAGACATCAGTTGCTCAGTCTTCATGTGAGGCAGAGTATATGGCTGCTGGTAGCTGTTGTTCCCAAGTATTGTGGATTCAGCAACAACTACGTGACTACGGTATTGATTTTCTTGATACTCCTATTAGAATAGACAATAAGTCAGCTATACACATTACTAATAACCCTGTCATGCATAAAGTCACCAAGCATATTGATATTAGACATCATTTCTTACGTGACTGTGCCCAAAAGAAATTAATTCATTTGGAAAAGGTTATAACTGATGATAATCTAGCTGATTTGTATACTAAAGCATTTGATAAGACTCGCTTTGAAAAGCTGATTCTTCTCAATGGTATGAAGAATGCTGATTCATATTAGATCTCTCAAAGAACTATTTTTTTGTATATTTATATTGTGTCTTAGTTAAGTTTGTAAATAGCTAGAGTCATAAAAATACAAAAAGAGTGTCTAGTTTAAGTTTGTATATACTTAGTGTCAAAAAAATAATATAAAAAGCTGAAAAATGAGAAAAACAAAATAAATAAATAAGATAGAGATTTAAGTTGATGCATTCAGATGATTAGAAGTGAGGATAATTTAGCTTTTAAGCCTGCTTAATCGTAATATAACTGCTTAGTTCAGTGATTACAATTTAGGATGTATCGGTAGACATAAAGTACCAAGGTTTCCTTATAATCCGAACTTAATTTATACAATGTCCTTGTGGGAAACGTATTCAGATATATGGCTGAGAATGCTTGTTCCTAAAAGAGACAAGTCCTTTAAATCTTATGAAAGATCTTGCATTGTCATTATGTATATTTGGTATTTAAAAGGAAGGTCTCGGGTACATATATGTGTATGTATTGCTTTTTTGGATGTATATTTGTGACAAGATATGCAAATATCAAAATAAATCTGTTGAAAATATGAAGCTAATGTGGCCTTTGAGATTCGAACAAGTAAGTCCTTGGGGTGTCTTTGTATACCTAGCCTACCTAAAGCTTCCAACTTGGGATAGGTTGTCAGAAAGTTCGCTACACGGGTCTCATCAAAAGTCACGGGTTTTCATAAGTGCTTAAAATAATGTCACAAATATGCAAGTACTTGGCATTATGCAATGTTGAGTATATTTCCGTACGTGAGTCAAGTTAAGTCGCTTTGCGTATGAGGAATCACCGACCTGTCACCGCTGACTTGATTCTTAAAGACTTTCTCACTTTACTCACCAGATGTCTTAATTTTAGTGCTTGTGTCGATTGTGAGAGTGTATCTGAATGTGGGTCACATAAGTTCGCAAACTAAAATTGTGGCATGAGTAACTTACTAGGTTACATGGTGACTGTCCTTGGCTCAAGTAATACGAAAGTGCCACAAACA
>CM067170.1:155943969-155957979 GCA_034093135.1 Erigeron breviscapus | reverse complement strand
GAGCCCTCGGCTTGGGGTGTTACAGAATGGTGGCCCATGCGTGGTCGTAGAGAATTAGGCGGTTTGACCTAGACTACGGCTTAATAACTACGGATCTTATTAACGATCTATATAACGATAGGGGGACTCTACATGAAAGAGTCACTACTCCTTTAAATTGTACAGTAGAGGTAGAGATTGCCGATGGTACTGTTAGTGACATATGTGAGGGTTTCGACGATTGTGATATTGAGATTGAAGGTCGTTCTTGTTCCGGCCAAATTGTTACCTACGGACTATCGCCGGGTTTGATATAGTTAAGGAAGGATTGGTTGTCTCAAAACGATGCCACAATCTTATGTTCTAAAAAAGTAGTTCGTTTTACTACTCCGGATGGTGTAGTCATTTCTGTTTATGGAGATAAGAGAAAAGGGAATATTAAGATCATAAACTTGATGAAGGCTCTTAATTGCATTCGGCATAACAAGAGTCACTTTCTTGCCTACGTGATTGATACTCGAAAGGAGAAGTCGTCTATTGCTAATGTTGACATTGTTTCTGAATTTTCGGATGTCTTTCCGGATGATCTTCCCGGTATTCCTTCTAATCGAGTGGTTACTTTTCAACTTGACTGCGGTGCACAACCAGTCGAAGAGCGCCATAGTCATTGGCTCCTAAACTGAATAAAGATTGATGTCGCAATCAGGAGTACTTGACAAAGGTTTTATACAACCTAGTTCCTCGCCTTGGGGAGCTCCGGTTTTATTTGTAAAGAAGAAAGATGGTTCAATGCGCATGTGTATAGACTACCGTGAGTTGAATAAGCGAACGGTTAAGAACAAGTATCCTCTTCCGCGTATTGATGATCTTTTTGATCGCTCATGGTGCTTCATACTTCCTAAGATAGATTTGCGGTCCGGCTATCAATTAAGTCAAAAAGGAGTGCAAAACAGAGTGGGGCGCTTCGTACACATTAGCCATTATGAGTTTCTAGTCATGCCTTTTGGTTTGACAAATGCACCGGCTGCTTTCATGGATCTTATGAATCGTGTTTGCCGCCCATTTTTGGATCATTTCGTGATTGTCTTCATAGATGATATTTTGATTTATTCCAAGTCGGAAGCCGAGCATCGTGAGCATTTAAGGGCTGTCCTTGAGGTCCTTAGGGAGAAGAAATTGTATGCAAAGTTCTCCAAGTGTGAGCTTTGGCTTCGAAAAGTTCAGTTCCTTGGGTATGTCATCTCTTATGAAGGAATTAAAGTTGATCCCTCAAAGATTGAAGTTGTTTCTAAGTGGGAGCAGCCAAAGACTCCCACGGAGATCAAGAGTTTTCTTGGTTTAGCCGGTTATATCGAAGGTTTATACAAGATTTCTCTCGTATAGCTAAGCCAATGACCGAATTGACGAAGAAAGGAGTGAAGTTTGTGTGGTCGGAAGCTCAAGAGAAGGCATTCCAAACGTTGAAGACGAAGTTATGTGAAGCTCCTATCCTTGCCTTACCCGAAGGTACGGATGATCTTGTTGTATATAGTGATGCGTCTATAACAGGATTGGGTTGTGTTCTTATGCAGCGAGATAAGGTTATTGCCTATGCTTCACGACAATTGAAACCTCATGAAAAGAACTACCCGACACATTCGATACTATTGGATAGCGGCGGTGGTGTTTGCTCTGAAGTTATGGAGACACTACCTATATGGCACTAAGTGTACCTTGTACACCGACCATAAGAGTTTACAATATGTGTTTACTCAGAAAGAAATGAATGTGAGACAAAGGAGGTGGATGGAACTTTTGAAGGATTATGATTGTGAAATCAAATACCATCCCGGTAAAGCCAATGTGGTGGCTGATGCATTAAGTAGGAAAGTGCAGAATTTTTCATGTAGATTGATGAGTATGGTCGTACAAGCAAAGTCGGGATTACACGACCGTATCTAAGAGGCTCAAGTTAAAGCCTTGATGAAGGATAACATTGATAAAGAAAGTATTGGAAAGAAGAAGAGGTTAGTAATGGAAACGAACAGCCGTGGATTTAAAACTTATAAGGGTCGAATTTGGGTGCCTTTGCTAGATGGAAATCGTGAGTTGATCCTTGAAGAAGCACATAGGTCGAGATATTCAATTCATCCAGGTGCTACAAAGATGTATGCAGATTTGAAGCCTATCTATTGGTGGCCGAACATTAAAGGAGAGGTAGCACATTTCGTAGAAAGATGCTTGACGTGTGCACGAGTTAAAACTGATCACAAGAAACCTTATGGAATGTTGCATCAATTGGAGATCCCTGAGTGGAAATGGGATCACATAACCATGGATTTCATGACCAAGCTACCTAGAACACCGAAAGGTAATGATATGATTTGGGTTATTGTGGACCGATTGACAAAGAGTGCTCATTTTCTAGCAACCCGACAAACGGTACCATTGACAAAGATGGCAAAGTTGTAAATAGATGAAGTGGTTTCAAAGCATGGTGTTCCATTGTCTATCGTTTCAGACCGAGACACGAGATTTGTGTCTAACTTTTGGAAGGGTCTTCAGCGAGAATTAGGTACTAGAGTGAACTTGAGCACCGCCTATCACCCTCAAACTGATGAGCAAAGTGAAAGGACCATACAAACATTGGATGACATGTTGTGTTAGATTATGGTGGAGCATGGGACGATCACTTGAAGTTGATTGAGTTTGCTTACAATAATAGTCACCATGGAAGTATTGGAATGCCGTCATTTGAGATGTTGTATGGTAGGAGGTGTAGGACACCAAGTTGTTGGATGGAGCCCGGTGAAAAGCAAATTACGGGCCCTGAAATTGTAGAGATTACCGCTGAAAAGGTAAACGTTGCTAAAGAAGCTTTACGTGTGGCTAGAGAAAGACAGAAAACTTACGCCGACAAGAAATGAAGGCCAATTGAGTTTGAAGTCGGTGACATGGTGATGCTGAAAGTATCCCCATGGAAAGGAGTCATTCAACTTGGAAAGAGGGGAAAGTTGAGTCCAAGATTTATTGGACCATTTAAAGTGTTGAAGCGTATCAAAGATGTGGCGTATCAGTTGGAATTACCTCCAGAATTGGGAATTCACAACACATTTCATGTATCCTATTTGAGGAAATGTTTAGCCGAGGAGTCAAGTGTGATTCCTATTGAAGATGTGAGCATTGATCCAAGTAAAAAGATGATTGAAGGAACCAATAGCGATACTTGGAAGGAAGCAAAAGAAGCTACGCAGGAAGATGATTGACCTTGTGTTGATCAAGTGGAAGCACAACCATGGAGAAAGTCTCACTTGGGAAACCGAAGCGAGTAATGAAGGAGAAATATCCCGAGTTGTTCCTTGATGAGATTCCGGGGACGGAATCCTCTTAAGGGGGAGGTAATTGTAACATCCCAAACTTTTCTTTAAGATTTGACTAACGCTGTTAAGTCAACCTCATGTGTGATTAGTTGTCGTGTGATAATGTAGTGAAGTGCTTGCAAGTGTGTTAAGACTCCCAAATATAAGTATAAGCCATGGAAGTTAAGTATTAGAAGTAGGAGGACATTGTGTGTAATTATAGATGGCTGGCCAGGGGTTAGTAGGGCAATTAGGTAGCCCTAATTGTCACAAAAACTCTGCTCTTGTGTGTGTTATTCTGCCCCAGCCGATCCCCTCTCTCCCAAACAAGTTCTCTCCCAAAATCCAATCGTTTTAGTGCCGTTTTGATCGTGTGTTGCTTGGATCTTGAATCTTTCTCATCAAATACATGTAATATAGGTAATTACCGTTTGAGATTTGATTGTTATAGTCTTATATTAGTTTTAATACAGGCCATGGGGTTTGGGTTGGGTTATTTGATCAAATCATTAACCGATTTCTTATTAATCAAAGGGTTTGATGAATGGAATGCGTTACTATGGATCAAAGGAATGATCCATGGTTTTGAGTCCTTAATAATGTCTTTAAGATGATTAATTTTGAGTCTCCAGGTTGGATCTAGGTAAGAGGATTGTTGGATAATCGTTTAAAGGATTCAAAGTTGGGGTTTTTGGTCGAAATAAGCTTTGTGCGGCACACAGGAGTTTTGTGCGGCGCACAGATGCTATTTTTGAAAGTTGGATTTCAGGTGGGTGCCCGATATGCGGCGCACAGAATAGTTGTACGGCGCACAGATGGCGTTTTGTGGTTTTGTGCGGCGCACAGTACTTCTGTGCGGCGTATGAGTCATTTGTTGTGAAGTTTTTGTTTGAAAATGGTGTGAGTTATGCGGCGCATGCTTGGTTTGTGCGGCACATAGGAGTGTCTGGTCTAGTGCATTTGTTTTGTGTAGCTTATAGACCGATCTTAAACTTGTTCTAGGTCCTTGGAAGCACACCTAGCCAACAAATAAATGTAGTTATCCATTGTCGAGCGCTTCTTCAAGGTAAGATACACTACTTTTGACACGCTGAGGGTTCAGTAAACAATGGTTTCATACTTATAACTTCCTATTCGGTAACTCATGATGTGTGTGAATTGGGGTTACACGGGAGGTGATTTGGGTTATGTAGTAGACCTATGAGACCTGAAATGCAGTCCCTCATGACATGTAATGTGGTACATGTTATGATATGAAGTATAGTATAGTGTGTGATTTGGTATGACATGTGATGTAGTGATATGTTATGCAATATTTGTTGATGATGATTGATGTTGTTGTGCATGTATGTATGGCCTGTTCACTTAGAACACTAGACTTGTAAGTTGTCATGTCACATGCACGTTTAAGGGCCCAAACGTAATGAAGTGTGTGTGTGCGCTATATGTTTAGGTAGTGTGTGAACCTAAACTACATGATAAAATATGTGTGATAAACGTTTAGGCAGTGTGTGAGCCTAAACTAAACATGGTGTGAAAACCGAGCTCGTAAATCGTGTGAAAGTGTTAAGCTTAACCCGTACTTGCCCTAGCCCGGTGGGTGCGATTGTGTGTGGTTGCTTGGGTGGCTCCTTGCAACATAGTTATCGTGGGATGAGTAACTCCGGGTAGGCCTAACTAGCCACTAATGTCTTTGAACATACGGACTACTCCTGGATTGGATGTGGCCTTTCCTTAACGACATTTGATGTCCAGCTGTTTGGTTGTTCATCTAGTCGGGTGTGACTTGTGTTGCACACTAAATGCAGTAAAAGTGTGCTTGTGTGTGCTCGTGTGTGCTCGTGTGTGTGTGATGCAAGAAGTATAGGCACATTTAGGGTGTTTCATCCTAATATGATATGTGGTGTGATATGTTGTTGTGTGTTGTACCTAATGAAGTAACTAATCCAGATCTGTTTGAAATGGATAATGTTTTATAACTTGAGTGTTATCTTACTTAGCTAATTCGTTAGCAAACACTTGTCTTTTGAAATGTGTTGCTCCCTCAGGTTTAGCGTAGCTGAGGTAGTTGATGAAGAAGAGCGAGGAATGGGTAGATAGCTTGCGGATGCCCTTAGCTACCCATAGTTGCTGAACTTATTTAGACATTTGTTATGTTTGTCTTTTATGTAGTTGAATGTGATGTTGTCGGCTGTTTTGTGTTGGGCAGCCCGACGGGTTTCTACTAAACTTGTTTTGATGATACGATTAGTAACATCGTTTAATAAGTAACCAAACAGAATTAAATTGGTTTGGACTTTTACTGATTCTTCCGCTTACTTTTAACGCCGTTAGGCGAAAATCTTTGGAAACCCGTATTTTCAAATGAAGGGTGTTACAATATGTCCTAAAGACTTATTGTTCAACAATTACAAATATATTCCTAAGAACAAAAACATTAATCAAATCTACGTTGCTACTGTCACACAAATCTGCATCTACACACTGAGACATGGTGGTTTTGGAGGATCGATTTAATACACTTCGTGTGAAGCCCAAGCCCACACGAATTAGAACATAATTAGTGTAAGTACAACCTTAATTCATGAAATTAGTAACAAATTATTGATTGAAAGTCGAATTGTTGCTCGTAGATTCTCCTACACGAAGAACAAGTTCGTGTAACACCTTGGGTCGATTAATTACTCATTAATTGACAAAAAAATAGCAATCTAGTTATCTCAAGAGGATTCCACACTCTTGACATAACGAATCACGTCTTATTTACGATCTATACGACGATAGGGACTTACAAGTGGTATCAGAGCCCTAAGGTTGATTACCTTTGGACAGAAGACCTGTTGGGAGGTCTCCAGTGACAAGTGGAGGAACTGACAAGCTGGAGCTGGAAGGTTAGACTAT
Source organism: Erigeron breviscapus (assembly GCA_034093135.1). NCBI lineage: Eukaryota > Viridiplantae > Streptophyta > Magnoliopsida > Asterales > Asteraceae > Erigeron > Erigeron breviscapus. Next base: position 155,951,761 of record CM067170.1, on the reverse strand, counting down.
TGTTCAGGTTCAACAACTGTCTCAAGTTCAGTAGACGAACCAGTGGGTCCCTCATTGTTTTGAGGCTCGCCTAGTTGTCTTTCCGAGCCACTTGGTAATAGTGCGTCGGTTTTAGAGAATGCCAGCAACATTCTTTGAGGAATCTCAACCTCCCTAGCTTCAGATACAAGGGAGTTAAGATTCCTTAACAAATCTGGGACGGTGAACAAAGAGTTTGTATTTTTATATTCATCACTGCCCAAGATAAGTTTAAAACAGAGAGAAAGATACCTGGAGAAGGGAACACAAAGCCCCTTGGTGCCCTTAATTTTCTGAACAAGACTTCTGAACAGGATGTCAGCGAAGTCTAATCTCAATCCGTTCCATAAGCAGTAAGCCATTTCTGCTTGCGAGGAGTTAATCTGGCCCAATCCACCAGAACTTCCACCCATACTCTCCACTGGATGAACAAAGAAGTACCTCCAGGATGGTGTGAGGCCTTTCATCGTCATGGGTCCCTTTTTTTCAGGACACCATTTTCCATACACTCCTTGTGTCGCATTTCAAGGAGTACCTGACGAAAATTGATGTTTTGGGAGAGTACAACTGGAGTTTCACGAGGTCTCCAGTAGTTGAGGTGTAGGGCGTCCCTCAACGTCTCTGCAGTTAAGGTACACTCGACTGTTGCATTTTTAAGAGTAAAAGTGATGGCTGAACAGTCGTTATTCAAAGAAGCTAGGTACCAAAACTCACAAAAATAATCATGATACATTTTGTGTGGGTTTGCAAAGAAAGAAGCACCAATGGGAGAATCCCTAAGGAATTTTTGGATTCTATTGATAAGAGTATTGGCGCCTTGAGTTCCCATCAAACTTGCCATCGGATTGTTTGGATTCAATTTAATAAGAGAAGGGTTTGATGGGGCACCAGATGCATGTTTAACATCTGGTGACGGAACATATGGGACAGGAAGCAGATTAATATCTCTGTTGCGAGATGTTTTAGGAGCCATATCTATAAGGGAAAAGTGAAATTAAAAGGACTTTATAGAAATTTAGGTTTTGAGAATTGAATGAGCAGAGAGAAGAATAGATGATGATTGGGAAGTAAATGAAGAGAATGAAAAGAAGTAAATGAGAAATGAATTGGATATGGGTATTTATAAGAAATAAAAATCCCAAAGTAAATACTCTAAAATATATTTTAATCCCAATTTTTTCAAAATGATATGATGAATACTCAAGTGAAAATTTTTTGAAATTCGAAATAATTTTAATTTCCACCATCAGCATTAAATAATACGACGGCTTAAATTCCCACGCGCCCATTAACTTTTCACAATCCCAATAAAAAAAGTGCATCATTTACCAAAATGGCCTTGACACGTCAGCCGACGGTTACATATTATCAAAAGTACTTGAGTATAGTAACGTGTCACACAAATTGACCAAGTATTTATAACGTTATGAAAATCTGGTGGACTACCAGTTTGAGATAAGACCAAACCAGTTCACTGGTTGTTTAGACCAATGCCAGTTTCCACTGGAGACTTCTTCAGTGACATTTTTCCAAACAAAAAGAATTTTAGTTAGAAAAATATTTTGAGTCTTTCCCCCTCAAATGATGATCCATAAATCAATAATGCCAAGATAGTATCACAAAGGCATTCGATAGCAAGGCGAGCAAAGATTATATGGATCTCCTCAACTGGTGAACTTCATCAGTGTCAGTGGTGCGTTCATAACAAAGTCACCAGTTTTAAGGATTTAACATTCCCAGCTCACTGATGAGATGTTTAAAAGTTTTCTCATCAAGAGGTTTTGTAAAAACATTAGAAAGCTGTTTCTGAGTGGGGATGAAATAAATTTCAATATCTCCTTTCATAACATGATCATGAATGAAATGATACCTGATGTCAATATGCTTTGTCTTAGAGTGCATCACTGGGTTGTGAGATATAGCAATTGCACTGGTGTTGTCACAAAAGATTGGGGTCCTTGTATACTTCAGACCATAATCTAGTAACTGGTTCTTGATCCAGAGAATCTGGGCACAGCAACTAGCCGCAAAAATGTAATCTGCTTCAGCAGTGGACATGTAGACTGAAGTCTGCTTCTTACTGGTCCAACGTACCAGTTTCCCTCCAAGGATATGACAACCACCAGTTGTTGATTTTCTATTTATCTTACAACCTGCATGATCTGAATCTGAATAACCCATTAGATCTAGTCCAGAGCCTTTGGGATACCAAAGACCCAGACTACGACACCCTTCCAGGTATCTAAAGATTCGCTTAACAACATGCAAATGTGATTCTTTTGGGTTAGCCTGAAATCTGGCACATAAACATGTTGCAAACATTATATATGGTCGACTGGTAGTTAAGTACATTAGTGGACCAACCATACCACGATACTCAGTTGTGTTCACTGGTTTTCCATTTGGATCAGAATCCAAATTTAAAGGTGCTGTAATAGGTGTAGTTTTAGATGAGATTGAATCATATTCATATTTCCTTAACAAATCTCTAACATATTTTTCTTGATTGATGAAAATTACATCAACATTTTCTTTAATTTGAAGACCTAAGAAAAATGTCAATTCACCCATTAAGCTCATTTCATACTTAGATGGCATGACTTGAAAACTTTTTACACATTGCATCATCAGTTGACCCAAATATAATATCATCAACAAAAATTTGTACCAATAAGATATTACCTTTTCCTTTGAGGATAAACAAGGTATTATCTATTGCACCTCTTTGAAAGTCATTTTTGAGAAGATGTTTAGTCAAAGTGTCATACCAGGCTCTAGGGGCTTGTTTCAAACCATACAAAGCTTTGTCCAGTTTGTAGACCCGGTGAGGATATTTCTCACTAATGAAACCTGGTGGCTACTTAACATATACTTCTTCTTCCAATGTTTCATTAAGGAAAGCACTTTTGACATCCATCTGATAGACCTTGAACTGCAAATGAGCAGCATAAGCCAAGAAAATTCTTATGGCTTCAAGTCTTGCAACTGGAGAAAAAGTCATCTAAATCAACGCCATCTGCTTGATAATAACCCTGGGCTACCAATCTGGCTTTGTTACGAATAACATTGGCATCTTCATCTACTTTATTTTGGTAGACCCATCTTGTACTAATGGGTTCCTTCTTTAACCCTGGTGGACAAGGAACACGTTTCCATACCTTATTCCTTTCGAACTGGTTAAGCTCTTCTTGCATAGCATCCACGCAGCTTGAGTCTTCCATAGCCTCGTCAGTCTTCTTCGGTTCAATTAGTGATAAGAAGGTGACATTCAAGCATTTTTCACTTGTGGCTCTTCTAGTCTAAACCCCACTGGATGGATCACCAATAATTTGTTCAATTGGATGAGATTTGGTCCATCTAGTGTATTGACTAGGGTTAAATACTATAAGATCAGTGCAAGAGGCCAGTGGAGGATCAACTGGAGAAATATCTGACAATGATTCTTCAAAAACTACTTCAGCTTCCTCATTAGAGTCATTAAGGTCACAATTTGCATCATAAAATTCTTCAGTAGAAGGCATTTCCTGAAGAACTGGAGTGGTTTCCACTGGTTCTGATCTTGGAGTTACACGTACATCAGATCCAATAGTTAATTCTTGTGGTAATTTAAAACTAACTGAAGGATAAAATGCAGTATCACTGGAGTTTTTTTTCAGTTTAACTGGTTCCAAGTCAGTGTAACTGGAAGCATTTTCTGGTGAATCCTGGAACTGAGGGACCTGATCAGATTCACCAAAATTAATTGGAGTGACTGGAGATATATCAAGATTTGGCCTTTTGTTAATTGCAGCATTGGATTCATCGAATGTGACATGAATTCACTCATGAACCTTTTGGAGTCTATATTTATAAACTCTAGAGGCCTTTCTAATATCTGAATAACCTAAGAAGATACCTTCATCAGCTTTTGCATCAAATTTTCCAAGCTGACTGAATCGTTAAGATGAAAACTGGACAACCAAACACATGAAAATAACTTATGTTTGGTTTACGATTCCTAAGAACTTCGTAGGCAGTCTTCTTGTGTCTTTTGACATAAACTGACCGGTTTTGGGTATGGCATGCTGTTGCCACTGGTTCTGCCCAAAAATTGGTGGGAAGACCTGATTCAAATAACATACTCCTTGCAGCTTCTATCAGTGTACGATTCTTTCTTTTAACAACACCATTTTGCTCTGGAAAGTGTGTTGAAGAAAAATTCTGAGAGATGCCAGTTTCAGTACAAAAGGATTCTAGTGTCTTGTTTTGAAATTCTGTACCATTATCGCTTCTTAACTGAAAAACTTTTCGAGTATATTTGAGTTCAATTCTTATGATGAGAGAAATAATTTCAGCAGCATCATCACTTTTTGATCTGAGAAATACAACCCAGCAGTATCTGGTGAATTCATCAACTACCACCAGTGTGTATCTCTTACCAGCTCTTGTTTGAACATTCACTGGACCAAAAAGATCCATATGAAACATGTGAAGAGGTTTTGTGACACTGAAATTTTGCTTGGTCTTGAAACTGGCTCTTTTCTGCTTACCCATTTCACAACCTGGACATGGCTTTTCCTTTTTAAAGGAAACTGGAGGTATCCCATCAGCCAGTTGTTTTCTAGACAACTTGTTGATATTTTTGAAATTGAGATGGGATAACCTTTTATGCCACAACCAGTTGGTATCCTCATCAGCCTTGGTATAGAAACACTAATCTTTTGGAGATGCTTCCATATCCATGGTATACACATTCCCTTTTCTTGGTGCAATCATTACCACTTGCCAATTCATGTTAAATATGGTGCCCTGTGCAATGTCGAACAAAACTCTGTAGCCATCATCACACAGTTGACTAACACTGATCAGGTTATATTTAACACCATTTACAAATGCAACTCTGGTGAATTTGACTTGTCCATTATTAAGCACACCATATCCTTCAGTCTTTCCACTTCCATCATTACCAAAAGTCACTGTTGGTACATCTTGAACAGTGAACTCTTCCAGTAGGGGCTTACATCCAGTCATTGTCCTTCCAGCAGCGCTGTCCAGATACCATGTATGCTTCTTTCGATCGCCCTGCACACCCACAAAAATCATTAGTTATTTTTGTGAACCCATCTTTTGATGGGTTCACTGGACTCTCCCTGGGAAGTCACAGTTGGTTCTTGTGGGGTAGAACTGGAGACTCGACTGGAGCCTTTTTGTCGGTTCCAGTTTCAGGAGTAAAAACGACTGGTTTGATGGGTTTCTTCCCCTTTTTCTTCTCATTTTTAGTTCTAGATGGAACATTTTGTTTTTGTTTTGAAGGGGGTGTACTTTGTTTAACAACTGAAGGAGTCGAGGCTCCTTCCAGATTTTTAATTCTGGCAGTACAACTTTGAACATCCTTTGACAACTGTTGAATTAGACTCTCCAATTTTAATAAAATGTCTTTCTCAGTAGGCAGCTGAACCTTGGACTTAGGTTCAGCAGAGATCTTGGTCTTTTGAGTCTTGGGCTCTTTAGACTTCTGAGGCAAAGGTTTATCACCAGCTACCTTTTTAACTGGAGCTTTAACCTGTTCAGCTCTAGCTTTGACTTCAATGGGGGTGGTCTCAACAGTTTCAGTTTTAACAGATTTAGGCTGGTCATAAGGAGTTTCTGGCATAAGATCTGGTGGCAAACTGTGGATGTCAGGAATGATGCCTGCCATGTGCACATATCCAGTTTTGTAGGCAGTTTATTGTGCAGCAATGGTTTTTGAAAAAGCATCATAATTTAAACCAGATGACCTAATCCAAGAATTGATCACCTTTTGTTCCTTTTCCAAAGCAGTTTTAAGTCCTTGTTTTTCAAGTTCAAGAGCCTTACATTTTAAAACTGACTCTTTGAGAGCCAACTGGACACTTTTCAAATCATTCAAGTGAGGTTTCTGATTATTAAATTTAGTTAAAACTGTTTCCAAGTATCTTTCACTATCAGCTATAACAGTTTCAACAAACAATAAATCACTATTGAGTGATTCAGGTAGGTCCATTTGTTGTTCATAATCACACACCTTTTTCAGCATGATGTCAACCCATCTTCCTGCTATGACATCATCTTTCACCACATGTTGGTAATCTTCCAAAGCCATGAAACGCATATCCTTTATCTCTTCTTCATCATCAGATGAATCATCAGAGAGTTCCCACTTTTTAGTTATTTTAGCAATCACGCACTGGTTTTTCTCTTTCTCCAGTGACAAGAGAGAAATCTGGGCCTTAAGCTTCTTGTATTTAGCTTTGTAGCTATCATCAGGCCTATTAAAATTTGGGACAGGGGCACCAGTTTGATTGTTTGACTGATTAGACCTGCATTCCTTTATAAAATTACATTTCTTACCACACTTATAGCAGGTAAGATTGGTTTTGTCCATAGTGTTGGAGCTGGAAGCATTGTTGAGGCCATTAAATCTATTAGATTTATGCTCCGACCGGTTAAAGGTTTTAGCAATCATGGCAACCAGGTCATCATCGTCAGTTTCATGATAATCATCACTGATTTCAGTGGTCAAGACAGAGTTCAAGAAACTGTTTAACATCTCCTTCATTGAGTGTGAGTGGACACTCTCAGTTGACATTAAAGCAGCACAAGGTTCTCAGTTAAACTAGCAACCTTGGAACTTTGTGCATCTTGCTCAGCCACAATTCTTTGAACATTGTTATCTTCAGTGAATCTAAAGGCTCCAAAAAGAAGAAGCTAAGGTGTGGCTGTGCAAGGTCTTTCCTTGTCTAAGAACACGAACCATGTTTGCCTATTTGGAAGGCAGAATATCACAAAACTTCCCAAGAAGAATATCATTATCCTTCTCTACACCCAGGTCTCTTAGTTGATTTATCAAGCTAGTGAATCTGGTATAAGTACCAGTTAGGCTTTCATTGGATAAGACAAAGAAGGATTCATACTTCTTGTTAAGAGCAACTTTGCGGATAACAATGGTGTCATCCCCTCCTTCAAACTGAAGAACTAATTCATCCCACATTGCTTTCGCACTGGGAAACAACACAAGTGTTGGAATTAATTCCTCAGGAACTGCCCCAAGGATCATGTTTTTCAGCTTGGTGTCCAGGTCCACCAGTATGCGATCCTCATCTGACCAATGGTCTTCGGGCTTTTCTCTAGAGCCTCTTATAGATCCAGTAGGGTCAAGAAGAGGGCTAATCCCAGGAGAGATAGACACATGTGGACCATCCTTAAAGATTTTCAACATGTACCTTTCTATCCCACCAAAATGCAAAAGCATTCTAGCCTTCCATGTACCAAAGGACTCACTAGTTTCATCGAATTTTGGAATAGGAGTGTTGGAATAATGGACATGGACATGGGGAGAAACATTTGGAGGAGGAGGAGGATTAGTATTAACATTTTGTATAGGTGGTGTGTTATTAACAGGAGTTTCATCACGACCAGAACCATTCTCACCTTCAGCAGTAGACATCGAAGCAGATCAAGGCAATTATATTAGCCCTCTACTCCGATACCACTTGTAAGTCCCAACTCAATAGATGGTACTACTGAAGACACCTCTATGTCAGTGGTGAGATAACTTTGCAATACGTTCACTAACATGGAGACGACCAGTTGCAGTGAACAGTATACCAGGTTAATCTGGAGGATTACTTATTAAGGTGACATTATTAATAAGTAAGGACAATGCAAAATAAAAGTACTTGTAAAGTACATCTGGTGAGACAATATGTAATTTTCAAGTGTAATATATTTATTATCTTTAAATAAATTGTAAGTCCCAACTCAATAGATGGCACTA
>CM067170.1:155892963-155942969 GCA_034093135.1 Erigeron breviscapus | reverse complement strand
CGAAAACGATTTGGGCTTTTCTGCACTTAAACTGCTGGTGCTGGCTGCAGAATGAGGCCACTGCGGCGCAGTGGCATGTCTGGCTCACTGCGGCGCAGTGGCTAGTCTGGCTCACTGCGGCGCAGTGAGCATAGTTCTGGCTCACTGCGGCGCAGTGAGCATAGTTCTGGCTCACTGCGGCGCAGTGAGCATAGTTCTGGCTCACTGCGGCGCAGTGAGCATAGTTCTGGCTCACTGCGGCGCAGTGAGCTAGTTCTGGCTCACTGCGGCGCAGTGAGCATAGTTCTGGCTCACTGCGGCGCAGTGAGCATAGTTCTGGCTCACTGCGGCGCAGTGAGCATAGTTCTGGCTCACTGCGGCGCAGTGAGCATAGTTCTGGCTCACTGCGGCGCAGTGAGCATAGTTCTGGCTCACTGCGGCGCAGTGAGCTAGTTCTGGCTCACTGCGGCGCAGTGAGCATAGTTCTGGCTCACTGCGGCGCAGTGAGCATAGTTCTGGCTCACTGCGGCGCAGTGAGCATAGTTCTGGCTCACTGCGGCGCAGTGAGCATAGTTCTGGCTCACTGCGGCGCAGTGGCATAGTTCTGGCTCACTGCGGCGCAGTGAGCATAGTTCTGGCTCACTGCGGCGCAGTGGCTAGTTCTGGCTCACTGCGGCGCAGTGAGCAAGTTCTGGCTCACTGCGGCGCAGTGAGCATAGTTCTGGCTCACTGCGGCGCAGTGGCATGTTCTGGCTCACTGCGGCGCAGTGAGCATAGTTCTGGCTCACTGCGGCGCAGTGAGCATAGTTCTGGCTCACTGCGGCGCAGTGGCATAGTTCTGGCTCACTGCGGCGCAGTGAGCATAGTTCTGGCTCACTGCGGCGCAGTGAGCATAGTTCTGGCTCACTGCGGCGCAGTGAGCATATTCTGGCTCACTGCGGCGCAGTGAGCTATTCTGGCTCACTGCGGCGCAGTGAGCTAGTTCTGGCTCACTGCGGCGCAGTGAGCTAGTTCTGGCTCACTGCGGCGCAGTGAGCATAGTTCTGGCTCACTGCGGCGCAGTGAGCATAGTTCTGGCTCACTGCGGCGCAGTGAGCATGTTCTGGCTCACTGCGGCGCAGTAGCTAGTTCTGGCTCACTGCGGCGCAGTGATCATATTATTTAGGTTAGACTTCGGTCTGAACCGTCTTGTCATATTATTTAGGTTAGACTTCGGTCTGAACCGTCTTGTCATATTATTTAGGTTAGACTTCGGTCTGAACCGTCTTGTCATATTATTTAGGTTAGACTTCGGTCTGAACCGTCTTGTCATATTATTTAGGTTAGACTTCGGTCTGAACCGTCTTGTCATATTATTTAGGTTAGACTTCGGTCTGAACCGTCTTGTCATATTATTTAGGTTAGACTTCGGTCTGAACCGTCTTGTCATATTATTTAGGTTAGACTTCGGTCTGAACCGTCTTGTCATATTATTTAGGTTAGACTTCGGTCTGAACCGTCTTGTCATATTATTTAGGTTAGACTTCGGTCTGAACCGTCTTGTCATATTATTTAGGTTAGACTTCGGTCTGAACCGTCTTGTCATATTATTTAGGTTAGACTTCGGTCTGAACCGTCTTGTCATATTATTTAGGTTAGACTTCGGTCTGAACCGTCTTGTCATATTATTTAGGTTAGACTTCGGTCTGAACCGTCTTGTCATATTATTTAGGTTAGACTTCGGTCTGAACCGTCTTGTCATATTATTTAGGTTAGACTTCGGTCTGAACCGTCTTGTCATATTATTTAGGTTAGACTTCGGTCTGAACCGTCTTGTCATATTATTTAGGTTAGACTTCGGTCTGAACCGTCTTGTCATATTATTTAGGTTAGACTTCGGTCTGAACCGTCTTGTCATATTATTTAGGTTAGACTTCGGTCTGAACCGTCTTGTCATATTATTTAGGTTAGACTTCGGTCTGAACCGTCTTGTCATATTATTTAGGTTAGACTTCGGTCTGAACCGTCTTGTCATATTATTTAGGTTAGACTTCGGTCTGAACCGTCTTGTCATATTATTTAGGTTAGACTTCGGTCTGAACCGTCTTGTCATATTATTTAGGTTAGACTTCGGTCTGAACCGTCTTGTCATATTATTTAGGTTAGACTTCGGTCTGAACCGTCTTGTCATATTATTTAGGTTAGACTTCGGTCTGAACCGTCTTGTCATATTATTTAGGTTAGACTTCGGTCTGAACCGTCTTGTCATATTATTTAGGTTAGACTTCGGTCTGAACCGTCTTGTCATATTATTTAGGTTAGACTTCGGTCTGAACCGTCTTGTCATATTATTTAGGTTAGACTTCGGTCTGAACCGTCTTGTCATATTATTTAGGTTAGACTTCGGTCTGAACCGTCTTGTCATATTATTTAGGTTAGACTTCGGTCTGAACCGTCTTGTCATATTATTTAGGTTAGACTTCGGTCTGAACCGTCTTGTCATATTATTTAGGTTAGACTTCGGTCTGAACCGTCTTGTCATATTATTTAGGTTAGACTTCGGTCTGAACCGTCTTGTCATATTATTTAGGTTAGACTTCGGTCTGAACCGTCTTGTCATATTATTTAGGTTAGACTTCGGTCTGAACCGTCTTGTCATATTATTTAGGTTAGACTTCGGTCTGAACCGTCTTGTCATATTATTTAGGTTAGACTTCGGTCTGAACCGTCTTGTCATATTATTTAGGTTAGACTTCGGTCTGAACCGTCTTGTCATATTATTTAGGTTAGACTTCGGTCTGAACCGTCTTGTCATATTATTTAGGTTAGACTTCGGTCTGAACCGTCTTGTCATATTATTTAGGTTAGACTTCGGTCTGAACCGTCTTGTCATATTATTTAGGTTAGACTTGGTCTGAACCGTCTTGTCATATTATTTAGGTTAGACTTCGGTCTGAACCGTCTTGTCATATGATTTAGGTTAGACTTCGGTCTGAACCGTCTTGGCTATATATATTTAGGTTAGACTTCGGTCTGAACCGTCTTGTCATATATTTAGGTTAGACTTCGGTCTGAACCGTCTTGTCATATTATTTAGGTTAGACTTCGGTCTGAACCGTCTTGTCATATGATTTAGGTTAGACTTCGGTCTGAACCGTCTTGGCTATATATATTTAGGTTAGACTTCGGTCTGAACCGTCTTGTCATATTATTTAGGTTAGACTTCGGTCTGAACCGTCTTGTCATATATTTAGGTTAGACTTCGGTCTGAACCGTCTTGGCTATATATATTTAGGTTAGACTTCGGTCTGAACCGTCTTGTCATATATTTAGGTTAGACTTCGGTCTGAACCGTCTTGTCATATATTTAGGTTAGACTTCGGTCTGAACCGTCTTGTCATATATTTAGGTTAGACTTCGGTCTGAACCGTCTTGTCATATATTTAGGTTAGACTTCGGTCTGAACCGTCTTGGCTATATATATTTAGGTTAGACTTCGGTCTGAACCGTCTTGGCTATATATATTTAGGTTAGACTTCGGTCTGAACCGTCTTGTCATATTATTTAGGTTAGACTTCGGTCTGAACCGTCTTGTCATATTATTTAGGTTAGACTTCGGTCTGAACCGTCTTGTCATATTATTTAGGTTAGACTTCGGTCTGAACCGTCTTGTCATATTATTTAGGTTAGACTTCGGTCTGAACCGTCTTGTCATATTATTTAGGTTAGACTTCGGTCTGAACCGTCTTGTCATATTATTTAGGTTAGACTTCGGTCTGAACCGTCTTGGCTATATATATTTAGGTTAGACTTCGGTCTGAACCGTCTTGTCATATGATTTAGGTTAGACTTCGGTCTGAACCGTCTTGGCTATATATATTTAGGTTAGACTTCGGTCTGAACCGTCTTGTCATATATTTAGGTTAGACTTCGGTCTGAACCGTCTTGTCATATGATTTAGGTTAGACTTCGGTCTGAACCGTCTTGGCTATATATATTTAGGTTAGACTTCGGTCTGAACCGTCTTGTCATATATTTAGGTTAGACTTCGGTCTGAACCGTCTTGTCATATGATTTAGGTTAGACTTCGGTCTGAACCGTCTTGCTATATATATTTAGGTTAGACTTCGGTCTGAACCGTCTTGTCATATATTTAGGTTAGACTTCGGTCTGAACCGTCTTTGCTATATATATTTAGGTTAGACTTGTCTGAACCGTCTTGTTATATATATTTAGGTTAGACTTCGGTCTGAACCGTCTTGTCATATTATTTAGGTTAGACTTCGGTCTGAACCGTCTTGTCATATGATTTAGGTTAGACTTCGGTCTGAACCGTCTTGGCTATATATATTTAGGTTAGACTTCGGTCTGAACCGTCTTGTCATATTATTTAGGTTAGACTTCGGTCTGAACCGTCTTGGCTATATATATTTAGGTTAGACTTCGGTCTGAACCGTCTTGTCATATATTTAGGTTAGACTTCGGTCTGAACCGTCTTGTCATATTATTTAGGTTAGACTTCGGTCTGAACCGTCTTGTCATATATTTAGGTTAGACTTCGGTCTGAACCGTCTTGTCATATATTTAGGTTAGACTTCGGTCTGAACCGTCTTGTCATATTATTTAGGTTAGACTTCGGTCTGAACCGTCTTGTCATATTATTTAGGTTAGACTTCGGTCTGAACCGTCTTGTCATATATTTAGGTTAGACTTCGGTCTGAACCGTCTTGGCTATATATATTTAGGTTAGACTTCGGTCTGAACCGTCTTGTCATATTATTTAGGTTAGACTTCGGTCTGAACCGTCTTGTCATATATTTAGGTTAGACTTCGGTCTGAACCGTCTTGTCATATTATTTAGGTTAGACTTCGGTCTGAACCGTCTTGTCATATTATTTAGGTTAGACTTCGGTCTGAACCGTCTTGTCATATATTTAGGTTAGACTTCGGTCTGAACCGTCTTGTCATATTATTTAGGTTAGACTTCGGTCTGAACCGTCTTGTCATATGATTTAGGTTAGACTTCGGTCTGAACCGTCTTGTCATATATTTAGGTTAGACTTCGGTCTGAACCGTCTTGTCATATGATTTAGGTTAGACTTCGGTCTGAACCGTCTTGTCTATATATTTAGGTTAGACTTCGGTCTGAACCGTCTTGTCATATTATTTAGGTTAGACTTCGGTCTGAACCGTCTTGTGGTGGTTTTGGTGGTAGCTTTGCTAGTCGTTGTTATTTGCAAGATGTAATTTTGTAATATGTCTTTCTGTATTGTAAGCCTAGAACTTATAACAACTCGTACTTCTGTACTTTGAGTTGTAATCTTTTGGTGGATGTATTTCCCACGTGTCTATAAATCGTATTGCTCCGACTAAGTAGTCTATCGTTGTGGATGAAGTTTCCCACATGTTTTTGGACTGTACATACCAGACTATGTAAAATTTTGAACATCAATGAAATACGATTGTCTTTTGGCTTACTTACTTGTTCAGACTATGTCAACTGCTTATTCTTAGCTCTAGAAATATGACTTTTCATATTTTTCCTGTCTTGTCTAGTACATGAATTCATACAAGTCAGCAATTTGTGACTTGCATTGTACTGTCATCTGTCTTGCAAAGATACTTTCTATTTAACCTATCAAGGAAATCTCTAAATGACATTTTTGTTCATATCTTAGACTTATGGCTCCTAAGACGAAAAGCAAGGTTCAGAAAAAGGCTCCAGTCAAGAAAACTGCACCAAAGAGAGTTACTCGATCCACTCCTTTGAATAATGAAGCTGAACAGGAAGAACCTGTAATCCAGCAAGAACCAGAAACTGCTCCTGTCCAGGTGAACACTGGTCCTGGACCTACCCCAAATACTGGCGGGGATAATAATATGGCAGCATTTGTGACGCAGCAACTGTTGGCCGCCATGCCTACTTTAGTTGCTCAGATCACGGCAAGCATGAACGCAAATAATAATCATCATACTGATAATAGTAACAATGTTGAACCTACTGCTGAGCAAGTTGTTCCTCGAGCTCAACTTCGAGTGGGTGACTACAAGACCTTTACCTATTGTAAACCAAAAGAATTTCATGGTACAGAGGGTCCGGTAGGTCTAATCAACTGGCTAGAAAGCATAGAGGCGGTGCTTCATATTAGTCGTTGTGCCGAAGAGCACAAAGTGGAATATGCTTCCACTCAACTTCAAAAGCACGCTCTATCATGGTGGAACGAACAGGTTAGGACCCGAGGTCGAGACCAAGCTAATCGGATACCTTGGTTTGATTTTAAAAGTATGTTGATGGAGAAATACTGTCCTAGGGAGGAAGTACAGAGAATGGAAGGCGAATTTTGGAATCATACTATGGTCGGGCTAGACAACGAGAAATACACTACTCGTTTTCATGAGCTGACAAGACTAGTTCCTCGTATGGTAGATACGGAGGAGAAATTGATCGAGAGGTACTGTTATGGCTTGTCACCTGATGTCCGAAGATTGGTAGCCGCTTTTAATCCTACGACTCTTCAAGCGGCAGTTAGTGCAACCAACCGGATGGTGATAGACTTGAAAAGAACCACTGGTTCTTCTGTTGGAACTGAAGTGGTCAAGAGAAGGAGTGATCATGCCTCTGGTAGTGGATATGGTGGCGGTGGAAATGGCAAGAGGTTTAAGACTGCCAGAAACTTTGCGGTAGTTACTCAGGACGTCACGAGGTACACCGGCACAGATCCTAGGTGTAATAGGTGTAATCTCCATCACAGAGGAAATTGTCCTATTTGTCGCCGTTGTAAAAGGGCGGGACATCTGGAGAAGTTTTGTAAGGGCAAGACACCAGCTCAATGCTACGAATGTGGGAGCGAAACCCATCTGCGACCTGCATGTCCAAGACTTAATCTGAACCCGAACAACAATGCAATAGTTCCAGTAAGGAACCATGCGGGGAATAATCAAGCAAGAAATCAAGATGGACGAGGTAGAGGCCGAGTTTTTGCTTTGGATGCTGCTGATGCACGACGTGATCCCAACGTTGTGATAGGTACATTCATACTCAATAATCATTATGTTTTTGTGTTATTCGACTCTGGTGCTGATAAAAGCTTTATATCCTTAGAATTTAAGTCCCGATTCGGTATAGTGGCTATCCCCATGAAAGACACTTATATTGTCGAATATGCAAACGGTCAAAAGTATATTGCTAGAGATCATTTAGTAGATTGCAATTTGACACTATCTGGCGAAACCTTTAAAATTGATCTAATTCCCATAGAACTAAGTAGTTTTGATGTAATTGTTGGTATGGACTGGTTATCTAAGGTTAGAGCCGAAATAATGTGTTACGAGAAGATTGTTAGAATACCCCTTCAGAATGACGAAACCCTAGTAGTGCAAGGAGACAAGTCAGGGAAGGAATTGATTTTAGTATCGGCGATAAAGGCGAATAAATATTTACAAAAAGAATACCCTGCCTTCTTGGCACTAGTTGTTGAAAGGAAGCCGAAGGGTAAAGACATTCAAGACATCCCTGTAGTTAAAGATTTTCCAGAAGTATTTCCTGAAGATTTGACGGGACTTCCACCTCACAGACCAGTTGAGTTTGGAATAGAATTAGTCCCTGGAGCTGCACCCGTGGCCAAGGCACCCTATCGTCTTGCGCCGTCAGAAATGCAAGAATTATCCGAACAACTTCAAGAGTTGTTAGCTAAAGGACTAATTCGCCCAAGTTCATCACCTTGGGGAGCTCCGATTCTATTTGTCAAAAAGAAGGACGGCTCTATGCGCATGTGTATAGATTATAGAGAATTGAACAAGTTGACTGTCAAGAACAGGTACCCTTTGCCTCGTATTGACGACTTATTTGACCAACTGGAAGGTGCATCACACTTTTCCAAGATCGATCTCAGGTCTGGGTATCATCAACTCAGAGTCAGAGAGACAGACATTCCTAAAACAGCTTTCAGAACTCGTTACGGACATTATGAGTTTTTGGTTATGCCGTTTGGCTTAACCAATGCACCTGCTGTGTTTATGGACTTAATGAATCGAGTATGTCGACCGTATCTGGACAAGTTTGTCATTGTATTCATTGACGACATACTGATATAACTATACAACCCACGATCTAGAACTCGGAGCGGTTGTCTTTGCATTAAAAATTTGGAGACATTATCTGTATGGTACCAAGTGTACTATATTCACGGATCACAAAAGCCTTCAGCATATCTTCGATCAGAAAATGCTGAATATGCGACAACGACGATGGGTAGAATTACTCAGTGACTACGACTGTGAACTCAAATATCATCCCGGTAAAGCAAATGTTGTTGCTGACGCGCTAAGTCGAAAAGATAGAATTTCACTATCTGTCATAACAAGAGCAAGTTCTTATCTTGGCTCGTCATTAAGGGATAGAGTTTTAGACGATCAAAACGAAGCCCTACGGCCAGGGCGTATCGAGGAGGAAGCATTGTGGAATGCTGAACGTTTGTTTGAATTGGATGGCGATGGAATCCGACATGTTAAGGGCAGAGTGTGGATTCCCAAGTATAATGGACTTAGAGAACTTTTAATGAACGAAAGTCATCGATCTAGGTATTCAATCCATCCTGGCGCTGACAAAATGTACCATGGACTGAAGGACTTTTATTGGTGGCCTGGTATGAAAAGAGATATCGCCACTTATGTCTCGAAGTGTTTAAATTGTTCGATGGTCAAGGCGGAGCACCAAAAGCCTTCTGGGCTGCTCCAACAACCCCAAATTCCTGACTGGAAATGGGAACAAATTACTATGGACTTCATTACGAAGTTACCTCGAACCTTGAAGGGTTACGATACTATTTGGGTCATTGTTGACCGATTGACGAAGTCTGCTCATTTCATTCCAATTCGGGAGAACTGGAAGATAAGGAAATTGTCTCAAATATACATTGAAAGGATTGTATCTCTTCATGGCGTTCCTTTGTCTATTATCTCTGACCGTGATGGTCGTTTCACTTCACAATCATGGCGATATTTTCAAGACGCCCTAGGCACTCAATTGCACTTAAGTACGGCTTACCATCCACAGACGGACGGACAAAGTGAACGTACCATCCAGACTTTAGAAGACATGCTTCGGGCATGTGTCATTGACTTCAAAGGTAGTTGGGATACCTTTTTGCCGTTAGCTGAATTTTCATATAACAACAGCTATCACACTAGCATCAAATGCGCGCCTTATGAGGCTTTATATGGACGAAAGTGTAGATCTCCTGTCTGTTGGCTTGATGCTGGAGAACGTCGTTTATTTAAATATGGACTAGTTCAGAAGACTACTGATCAAATTGTCGAAATTAGGGCACGGCTGAAGGCGGCTCAAGATCGTCAAAAGAGCTATGCCGACCGTAGACGGAAACCACTTGAGTTTCAAGTGGGAGACAAAGTCATGTTGAAAGTGTCACCTTGGAAGGGCACTGCACGTTTTGGCGTACGAGGGAAACTTAGTCCTCGTTATATCGGACCATTCGAAATTGTTCAAAGAATTGGTTCCGTGGCTTACAAGCTCGATTTACCTAAGGAGCTAGAACATGTTCATCACACATTTCACATTTCGAATCTTAAGAAATGTCTGACTGATGAGACTTTAGTCGTACCTGTCGAAGAGCTGCAAGTGACTGACTCTCTTCAATTCGTTGAAGAACCTGTTGAAATTTTAGACCAACAGCTCAAACAACTTAGACGCAGTCGTATCAAATTGGTCAAAGTTCGTTGGAACTCAAAACATGGTCCCGACTTGACTTGGGAACGTGAAGACTTTATGAGGAATAACTATCCTCATCTTTTTACTGAGCAAGACTTGATTTCGGGACGAAATCCTTAGAAGTCGGGGATGCTGTGACAACTCGTAATTAATTAACATCGGGTTAGTCCTAATCTCAATTAGACAGTCATTTGACGTGGAACTTATAAGACTTTTGGACTTTTGACTTAGTCAAAATTAGACGTATCTTGATGACGTAGACTATTAGCTATCTAGACGAATGCCGAGTCTTTAAAAATAACTTTAAATTAATATTTAAAGGTTATGTCTTGTACAAGATAATTAGACTGTCTAGACTTAATATTATAAAGTTCCCTTTGACGAAACTTTATTTGCTTGTCTTGACTAAAAATGAGACGAGGGAAGATACCTTTATTTTACATTTTAAACTTTTGGTCAAACGGTATTTAATCGTAAGCATTTTACCAAATTAAGGGTTGTTTCAGTTTTGATTATGGAAATGGGAAGCCTTTAAATTAATATTTAAAGGTTATGTCTTGTACAAGATAATTAGACTGTCTAGACTTAATATTATAAAGTTCCCTTTGACGAAACTTTATTTGCTTGTCTTGACTAAAAATGAGACGAGGGAAGATACCTTTATTTTACATTTTAAACTTTTGGTCAAACGGTATTTAATCGTAAGCATTTTACCAAATTAAGGGTTGTTTCAGTTTTGATTATGGAAATGGGAACTTTAAATTAATATTTAAAGGTTATGTCTTGTACAAGATAATTAGACTGTCTAGACTTAATATTATAAAGTTCCCTTTGACGAAACTTTATTTGCTTGTCTTGACTAAAAATGAGACGAGGGAAGATACCTTTATTTTACATTTTAAACTTTTGGTCAAACGGTATTTAATCGTAAGCATTTTACCAAATTAAGGGTATTGGAAATATCCCAAAAAGGGCCACATGGGCCGAAATGTTTATTGTGGCTGGGAATTTAACAACAAACAAACAACAAAACACTTCCCTCCTTTTCTTTCTTTGCCTGTCGACACAATACACACACCACACACACACAAAACACACACACACAGAACACACACACAGAACACACACACATTTCACTTTACACTCTAAATCATTTCTGGCAAGGAGAAATCAAAGGGGAATCAAAGCAAATTAATCATCTTTCTATAATAATTAGGGTTTTGGCAAGGATCAAAATCATCATCTTCATATTTCTTCTTATTTCTCAAGAACACCATTTGGTAAGTAACTTTCTCAAACTTTGATTTGGTTTAAATTCAATTAAGGGTTGTTTTCAGTTTTGATTATGGAAATGGGAAGCCTTTAAATTAATATTTAAAGGTTATGTCTTGTACAAGATAATTAGACTGTCTAGACTTAATATTATAAAGTTCCCTTTGACGAAACTTTATTTGCTTGTCTTGACTAAAAATGAGACGAGGGAAGATACCTTTATTTTACATTTTAAACTTTTGGTCAAACGGTATTTAATCGTAAGCATTTTACCAAATTAAGGGTATAGATTTGATTATGGAAATGGAAGCCTTTAAATTAATATTTAAAGGTTATGTCTTGTACAAGATAATTAGACTGTCTAGACTTAATATTATAAAGTTCCCTTTGACGAAACTTTATTTGCTTGTCTTGACTAAAAATGAGACGAGGGAAGATACCTTTATTTTACATTTTAAACTTTTGGTCAAACGGTATTTAATCGTAAGCATTTTACCAAATTAAGGGTATTGGAAATATCCCAAAAAGGGCCACATGGGCCGAAATGTTTATTGTGGCTGGGAATTAACAACAAACAAACAACAACAAACACTTCCCTCCTTTTCTTTCTTTGCCTGTCGACCCAACACACACACCACACACACACAAAATTCACTACTTTATGCTCTAAATCATTTTGGCAAGGAAATAGCCCACTGCGGCGCAGTGAGCATAGTTCTGGCTCACTGCGGCGCAGTGGTAACTGGCTGGAACTTTTGACTTTTTATTCAAATTTAGTAATAAAAGACGAACTTGAGTCAAATAATATTAAACGTCGAATCACATTCTCGGTAAAGGCATTCTAGGATTGATAGCTAAGTAGTGGTACGTAGGATACTTGTCGTCGTGAGATTTGATCCTCACCATTGGTACTCTTATCCTAGGTTTTGGATAGACGTGGAGACTAGACTGCTCATATTCTCGGACTACTCATTCTTTAGCTCGTAGACTGCTAAGGTGAGTTTATGGCGCCCTTTTTCCTTTACTTTGGGCCTGAAAGCATGTACTGTATACACGACTACTTTGTAAATGATTTGTCTTTGTCTACGCCATGAGATTTGGTAAATGAAATCATTTGTCTTATATTTGCCATGAGACGGCTGTCTAAAAATGTGTATACATGTCTTATGAAAATTGATCTATATGTCTTGACTTGCCATGTTGTCGGCTGACTAAACTGTTTCTTGTGTTTTGACAAATTAAAATGATCCCCCTCATGTAGTATTATTTAGGTTAGACTTCGGTCTGAACCGTCTTGTCATATTATTTAGGTTAGACTTCGGTCTGAACCGTCTTGTCATATTATTTAGGTTAGACTTCGGTCTGAACCGTCTTGTCATATTATTTAGGTTAGACTTCGGTCTGAACCGTCTTGTCATATGATTTAGGTTAGACTTCGGTCTGAACCGTCTTGTCATATATTTAGGTTAGACTTCGGTCTGAACCGTCTTGTCATATTATTTAGGTTAGACTTCGGTCTGAACCGTCTTGTCATATGATTTAGGTTAGACTTCGGTCTGAACCGTCTTGTCATATATTTAGGTTAGACTTCGGTCTGAACCGTCTTGTCATATTATTTAGGTTAGACTTCGGTCTGGACCGTCTTGTCATATTATTTAGGTTAGACTTCGGTCTGAACCGTCTTGTCATATTATTTAGGTTAGACTTCGGTCTGAACCGTCTTGTCATATTATTTAGGTTAGACTTCGGTCTGAACCGTCTTGTCATATTATTTAGGTTAGACTTCGGTCTGAACCGTCTTGTCATATTATTTAGGTTAGACTTCGGTCTGAACCGTCTTGTCATATGATTTAGGTTAGACTTCGGTCTGAACCGTCTTGTCATATGATTTAGGTTAGACTTCGGTCTGAACCGTCTTGTCATATATTTAGGTTAGACTTCGGTCTGAACCGTCTTGTCATATATTTAGGTTAGACTTCGGTCTGAACCGTCTTGTCATATTATTTAGGTTAGACTTCGGTCTGAACCGTCATGCATTAAATAACTACAACAAACGACGATTGATCTTTTAGTCAAACACACTGTAAACTCACCAACTATTTCGATAGTTGATCCTCTCAAATTTCATGCTTTTCAGGTGACCATCAGTAAGTCTTGGAATCGTCTTTGGCATTATAGGGCCAATCTTTTGACTTTGGACGTACAATTAGCATCAGACATTGAGGACTCTCATGCTTTTGGCTTTAATTGTATTTGACTGTCCAATTTATATAACTTGTATTCTGTGGGCCCAGTTCCAAATGAGGATGGCTTGTATCCGTATTTTGGGGTCCACACTTGGAACGATTGTACTTGTTTTGACTTGTATTGGTATAAATGGATGTAATTTCTATTAACCTTCTGATTAGTATGCAATTCTTTGTTAACCCTGTATTTCCGCTACAACGGGGTGTGACACAACCTAAAGTGGTAGTGTATTTCCGGGTGGCGTGGTTGACCATTAGTGTGTAACGGATTACTCGTGGATATGGTTATGCCTATCCGTAACGACAACGATGGACCACCATGAGGTCGACCCATCACGTCGGGTGTGAGGTTCCTGTGAGGTCTTGTGACCGCCTTCACACAAAACATTTAAAGTTGTAAATAATTGACATAACCTAAAGTGGTAGAGTATTTCCGGGTGGCGTGGTTGACCATTAGTGTGTAACGGATTACTCGTGGATATGGTTATGCCTATCCGTAACGACAACGATGGACCACCATGAGGTCGACCCATCACGTCGGGTGTGAGGTTCCTGTGAGGTCTTGTGACCGCCTTCACACAAAACATTTAAAGTTGTAAATAATTGACATAACCTAAAGTGGTAGAGTATTTCCGGGTGGCGTGGTTGACCATTAGTGTGTAACGGATTACTCGTGGATATGGTTATGCCTATCCGTAACGACAACGATGGACCACCATGAGGTCGACCCATCACGTCGGGTGTGAGGTTCCTGTGAGGTCTTGTGACCGCCTTCACACAAAACATTTAAAGTTGTAAATAATTGACATAACCTAAAGTGGATCAAAGTGGATAAATGTGGATTAAAGTGGATTTATGTGGACACTATTAAGTGTGCAAAGTCTCGAGCACCAAAGTGGAAAGGCGTTAAGCTTAACCCACATTAGTCTAATTGGCTATTGTGAAAAGTGGATCACTCGGGGGTACCGTACATGCTCTCGTGTGACACAACCTAAAGTGGTAGTGTATTTCCGGGTGGCGTGGTTGACCATTAGTGTGTAACGGATTACTCGTGGATATGGTTATGCCTATCCGTAACGACAACGATGGACCACCATGAGGTCGACCCATCACGTCGGGTGTGAGGTTCCTGTGAGGTCTTGTGACCGCCTTCACACAAAACATTTAAAGTTGTAAATAATTGACATAACCTAAAGTGGATCAAAGTGGATAAATGTGGAATTATTAAGTGGATTAAAGTGGAGTGTTGAGGATTGCTAGGCACTTTATAGGATTGATGAAACTTTTTATATGTGATTACGTGGATGTGTGTATGCCGCGCCTATACATATGTGTGAGATGATTTCTTTCGAAATGAGTTTAATTGACAATCCTTTTGCTATGATAACCTGTTATCTTACTCAGCTTATAAAGCTGACACTTGTTTTCTGAAAATGTGTTGTGCCCTCAGGTTAGGCGTTGATGGAGCTAGTAGATTTACGAGAGATGGGGTAGCTATTAATGATGAATAAAGATGACTTTTAGTTACCTATTTGATAGTAGCTTTAAGTAGTCTTATTTATTATGCCGGTAGGCATTTCTTATTGTTGATTGTGGATTTCCTTTAATTATTGTGATGATACGATGATAGTAACACCATTTAAAGTTGTTAAATGATTTCGTTATTTGATTTCGTTATGAATCAGTTGAGATATTTAAAAGTCGCTTCCGCAATTTGTTAACGTACGTTTTATTTAAAATTGAACTTTTGGAAATTCACATTTTTACAAAGCAGGTGTTACAGATATGAATAAATAGCTTTTTAATGGATGTCATATTTGATGTTATTGGTATTATTATCCCTAATATTAATATGATATGAATATCATATTAATAGTTTGTTTAAATTCTGGACTTTTGGCTTACATCGAGATAGAGGGAATAATGATTGAAAAGACAGTTTGAAGTCGAGTCTTACATCAATTACTCATCATCTCTCTTCTTAATTGGTTTGATGGGCTTCTTCATTCCAGTCCTTTTGGCTTCCTAATTCAGTAAACTATCATTCAATGTAAAAGATACCATAATGATAAATTTTCGTATTATATGTATCATTCACAAGGGATTCAAGGGGTTATTAGGCTTCCTAAATCCCCACCTTACCAGTTTCAATTTGAGTTTTGCTCTTCATTCCCTTCTCTTTTTTATTTACTGTCTAATATTATTCTTTCTTCTTATTTTTGCAGGTACCTTACGACTTATAAAGAGATATTGAGCATCTCATGGAAGCAATAGGATGCGTAAATCACGCGACAAACGACAGCGGAAGACTATTTTTGGTATTTTTTGGATTTTATATGAAATAAACAACTAAACGAGACAATAGAGTAAAATGATAGATAAAAGAATCCACCACCAAGACTCGTAAAGGCTAAGCCACCGGAATCAAGGATAAAGAAAACACTCCGTCCCACCACTACAACCGATAAAGGTCTAGCCACCACGATTATAGATAAAGGAAACCGAAGATTTAAAAGATCTCACCACAATATTTGATAAAGAACAAGTCACCACAAATATTGATAAAGGGGTCACTCCTAACCACCAAGAACAAAGATCTATAAAGGTAAAAGAAGATTTGTAAGAAATAGAGGCTGCTCTATTAATTTTCATTCAACATCAACTAACTTACAATGAGAGATAAAACCTCTATTTATAGCCACATGCTCTACCTAGGAATCATCGACAATTAAAATATTACAATAAAAGCTGTCATGTGCAAGCCACTAACTAGTTTGGACCAATAAGACATGGACACGTAAGCTTCTAGAAACATTCCCCTGCAAGTGGTCCCATAATATTGTTAGAAACGTCACACGCACCTTCCTTAACAACTGACATTCTTCTTTATTGGGCCCACAAACGACTTCAGTGGGGACTTTATTATTTGGCAACTGGAACATAGATCTGGACCACCACTAGAGATAAAATCTGGAGCACTTCACTGGAGGACCTTCAGTAGTGGTCACTGGAGCATCCATCTGGAGCAGTCATCTGGAGAAGTGTTACCACTGGTGACTGGACTGGTTCAGAAAAGACTTGTCTGAAATGGGCTACTGCTGGAAGGATCAACATGGCTTGTTTAGATTGCATGATCAGTTCAGTTGACTTCTTCAGTTCACTGGATTCCTCCAGTTCAGTGAATCTGGACATTTCCGCATCATTCTCCCCCTCTGAAAAGAGACTTGTCCTCAAGTCTTCGAGGTACTCATCCTCCAGATAAGGCATCAGATCTCCCACATTAAAAGTACTTGAAACTGCCATGTCTCCAGGTAACTCAACCTTGTAAGCATTATCGCCATATCTTTCCAGAATCTTGAACGGACCTTCAGCTCTGGGCATCAGTTTACTCTTTCTCTTCGCTGGAAACCTTTCTTTTCTCAGATGCACCCACACAAGATCACCTGGTGAAAAACTGGGCTGCTTTCTATTCTTGTTTGCTCTGGTCTTGTAACTGGCATTTACCTTCTCTATTCTGGCCTTTACTTCTCCATGAATTTTCTTTATTTCTTTTGCTCTGGTTTCGGCTTCAATGCTTGCTTTTGGTTCAATCGAAAAGGGAATTAAATCAATGGGAGTCAGTGGATTGACACCATAACATATTTCAAACGGAGATTTACTGGTAGAATAGTTAGGAGCTCTGTTGAAAGCGAATTCAGCATGAGCAAGCTTCAGATCCCAATCCTTCAATGTCTTCTTCACCAGTGTTCTTAACAGCATACCGATTGTTCTGTTGGTAACTTCAGTCTGTCCATCAGTCTGGGGATGGTGAGACGTACTGAACAACAATCTGGTACCCATTAACCTCCATAGGGTCCTCCAGAAATAACTCAAGAACTTCACATCTCGATCTGACACAATCGTCTTGGGGATTCCATGCAACCTGACAATCTCCTTAAAGAATAAATTTGCTACTGCTGAAGCATCATTGGTTGTGTTACAAGCAATAAAATGTGCCATTTTTGAAAACCTATCAACAACCACCATTATCGAATCTTTTCCCCTCTGGGTTCTGGGCAGTGCAACAATGTAATCCATACTGAGATCTTCCCATGGCTGGTTTGGAACTGGAAGAGGAGTATACAAACCCTTGTGAAATGTAGTCTTCGCCTGGTGACAAGTTGGACAACGACTGATAAGACTCTGGACATCCTTCAGTAGACTTGGCCAGTAGAAGTGTTCAGTGAGGATCTCTCCAGTCTTGTTAATGCCAAAATGGCCAGCTAAACCTCCTCCACTTGCATCACATTCGAGCTCAAATAGTATATCAAAATCTGGTAAGGATAAGACTGGAGCTGAACTGAGCTTATCCTTCAGTGCTTCAAACGCCAGTTGGGCTGAACTTGGCCAGTTGAACACCTTTCTTCAGACAGTCAGTAATTGGAGCTACAACTGTAGAGAAATTCTTGATAAATCTTCTATAAAATGACGCCAGTCCATGGAAACTTCTTACTTCAGTGATTGTGGTTGGAACTGGCCATGATCTAATGGCATCAACCTTAGAGGGATCCGTAGAAATTCCTTCTTTCGAGACCACATACCCCAGAAATATCACACTCTCCACCATAAAGTCACATTTCTCCAGTTTGCCATACAACTGGTGTCTTCTCAACAGTTCAAATACACTCTTCAGATGATTAACATGTTCAGCTTCAGATTTTGAGTATACCAGAATATCATCAAAATATACAACAACAAACTGACCAATGAGTGGCCTGAGAACTTCGTTCATCAATCTCATGAAAGTACTGGGAGCATTAGATAAGCCAAAAGGCATAACTAACCATTCATACAATCCTCCCTTGATCTTGAAAGCAGTTTTCCACTCATCTCCATCCTTCATCCTTATCTGGTGTTAGCCACTTCTGAGATCAATCTTGGAAAATACCCTGGAGCCATGTAACTCATCAAGCATATCATCCAATCTGGGAATGGGATATCTATACTTAATGGTTATATTGTTGATGGCCCTGCTATCAACACACATTTTCATCGTGCTATCTTTCTTTGGGACCAGGAGAGCTGGTACTGAACAAGGACTCATACTTGCTCTCACATAACCCTTCTCAACCAACTCATCGACTTGCCTCTGTAACTCTTTAGCTTCATTGGGTGAACACCTATAAGCAGCTTTGTTTGGTAAAACTGACCCTGGAACAAGTCAATCTGGTGCTCAATTCCTCTCACTGGTGGCAAACCTTCAGGTAGGTCTTCAGGGAAAACGTCAGTGAATTCCTTCAGTAAGGTCTTCAGGAGACTGAGGACACCAGTGAACTCCTTCTCTTCAGATTTTTCTACGACCAGTAACATCATAACTGGAGAGCCTTCAGATAACTCTTCTTCGACTTCAGCTTGAGACAAAAACAAAGGCTCACTGGGCTGGTCTTTCTTGACTTTCATCAGTTCATTAGGTTTCAAAGAAGTCAGTGTGACTTTCTTTCCACTTATACTCAAAGAATACGAGTTCATACGACCATCATAAAGAACATAATTATCAAATAACCATGGTCGACCCACAAAATATGACAAGCATCCATAGGTACAACATCACAAACAATTTTATCTTGATAAATAGATCCAATGGAAAAAGGAATAGTAACTTGTTTGTTGACTTTTACCTCTGATCCTTCACTTAGCCATTGTAACTTGTATGGACGAGGGTGCTTAACTGTAGGTAGTGCCAGTTTCTCTACCATGTAAGTTGAAGCAGCATTAGCACAACTCCCACCATCAATGATCAGATCACAAACTTTTCCTTTGACTGTGCATCTGGAGTGAAAAATGTTCTCCCTCTGGGCAGTATCAGTGGTAACTTCATCAGTATGCATCACTCTTCTGACAACCAACATTTCTCCAACATCTGCACCAACATAAGACTCTTCATCTTCTTCTTCGTCATACACTGGCTCACCTTCTTCAGTGTCAACATCTGGCAAACATTCAATTTCTCTGGCAGTCAAGGCTCTTTGATTAGGACACTGGGCCTGGAAGTGACCAAAGCCATGGCACTTGAAACATTTTCTTCCAACTGGTTCTTTCGATCCTCCAGTTTCTTTCTCTTTGCCTCTGAAGGATTTCTGAACAGTTTCAGTAAATCTGGGAACTGGTTGACTGGCAACTGGTTGACTGGTAACTGGTTGACTTGCACTGGCAGGAACCTTACTGAATGACTTGTACGGAACCTTCCTCTTCAGTTGTCTTTCAATCTGGATAGCCATCTTGCATGCACCTTCATATGTCCAAATAGGCTGCAACTCAATCTTCTCAGTAATGGCAGCGTTTAGACCACCAAGAAATCTGGCAATGGTGTGCTCTTCAGTCTCATTCACACCAGTTCTGGTCTTCAGATGCTCAAACTCTCTAATGTATTCGACAACTTCCTTGGCTCCTTGCTTCAGATTGTTCATCAGTAGATACTGATCTTGCTTGTACGACTGGGAACAAACCTCTTCTGCATAACCTCCTTCAGTTTGGACCAGGTCTTGATCTTACTCTTGCCCTTGTACTCTCTTTCAGATTTCATGTTATCATACCAAGATGAAGCATATTTCTTCAGTTTAATAATGGCAACTTTGAAGCTTTTTCTATCATCATAACCTTTTATCTCCATAATCCTGTCCATCACCTGGACCCATTCAAAATACTCTTCTGGGTTAGAAGACCCAATAAAATCTGGTGGATCTATCTTAATATCCCTAGTATCATCACCCTTATGCCTCCTACGCCTTTCTCTAGGATGTGGTTCATCAGAATCACTAGAGTTTCTAGGTGTACTATCAGATCTTATACTAGGACCTTGAGATTCAGAATCTCTTTCACTAGTAACAATATTTTCTCGATTAAATCTTAAACCACCATCTTCTAACATATGAACAACTCTACCAAGTGCCTCTTGTAGATCTTCAATCTGCTTATCTCTTCTAGCATTATTAGCTTCGTCTAAAGTCATATTTCTTCTAAACGCCATTTATAACCAACAAATAACTCACAATCAATAGATCTAAGCAAATAACTAATAGATCTAAACAATCAATCAACAGACCTAAACAAACCCTCAACAGATCTAAACAAACAATACCCCAATGGACAAAAAGATTAAGAAACCTTTTTCAAACCTGTCTCTGATACCAAATTTGATGCGTAAATCACGCGACAAACGACAGCGGAAGACTATTTTTGGTATTTTCTGGATTTTATATGAAATAAACAACTAAACGAGACAATAGAGTAAAATGATAGATAAAAGAATCCACCACCAAGACTCGTAAAGGCTAAGCCACCGGAATCAAGGATAAAGAAAACACTCCGCCCACCACTACAACCGATAAAGGTCTAGCCACCACGATTATAGATAAAGGAAACCGAAGATTTAAAAGACCTCACCACAATATTTGATAAAGAACAAGTCACCAGAAATATTGATAAAGGGGTCACTCCTAACCACCAAGATCAAAGATTTATAAAGGTAAAAGAAGATTTGTAAGAAATAGAGGCTGCTCTATTAATTTTCATTCAACATCAACTAACTTACAATGAGAGATAAAACCTCTATTTATAGCCACATGCTCTACCTAGGAATCATCGACAAAATTAAAATATTACAATAAAAGCTGTCATGTGCAAGCCACTAACTAGTTTGGACCAATAAGACATGGACACGTAAGCTTCTAGAAACATTCCCCTGCAAGTGGTCCCATAATATTGTTAGAAACGTCACACGCGCCTTCCTTAACAACTGACATTCTTCTTTATTGGGCCCACAAACGACTTCAGTGGGGACTTTATTATTTGGCAACTGGAACATAGATCTGGACCACCACTAGAGATAAAATCTGGAGCACTTCACTGGAGGACCTTCAGTAGTGGTCACTGGAGCATCCATCTAGAGCTGTCATCTGGAGAAGTGTTACCACTGGTGACTGGACTGGTTCAGAAAAGACTTGTCTGAAATGGGCTACTGCTGGAAGGATCAACATGGCTTGTTCAGATTGCATGATCAGTTCAGTTGACTTCTTCAGTTCACTGGATTCCTCCAGTTCAGTGAATCTGGACATTTCCGCATCAAATAGTTTTCAACAATATTTCAATTAATGGTAATTTAATTATTATTGCTGATCTCTTCTTCCTTTTTATTTAACTTTCCGATCTGTTTTGCAAACGTTAGATTCAATTATCGAAATTTGATGAAAAATATCAAAAACGTTTCTCTTCATTTAACTTTTAGGAAATCATAACTGTTTATGCAGCTTACAATCAAATTATCTATCTACATTTAATTTGTGAATCCCACCAAAAGGGTTCATATGTTACTGCAAAACATTGTTTGCTAACTCATTGATGGTTTGTCATGTCGGAAGTCGGATGCAAAAGCTTTTGTGGTATAGTAGTATTGATTGATAACATGTGATGACATAATATCAGGCTTCATTAACCTAATTGTTTTTTTCTTTTTAATTTTAGACAATTATTCACTAACCTAATTGTTTTTTCATCAGAACATTTAATTTGTGAATCCTACCAAAAGGGTGATTTGTTATCATATCATAAAGTGAGGCAGATTTTGTTTTTCAAGATGAGTAAAAATTCAGTTTGTTCTCTATCAATCTATCGATATATGTTTTCTTTCTATTTTATATCTATCGGCTTTTGTACTTAGTTTTACGGATGACAAACTGTATATGGGTTTTGTGTATATGCAAATCGCAAATCATTTACACATATTAGCAAGGTTTTAGATGCTAAAAAATGGCCAAACAAAATCAAAGTGTTATTATTTTTGAAGATAGATAATATAGTCTGTTAGAACCAGTTTACTGATAAACTGGAGCGTCTCCAGTTGTATCTGGAGACCAGATGATTTGTCCAGAAATATTAGAAGTCCAGTTGCAAGTGTACAGTTAATGCAACTGAAGACTTCCTCCAGTTGAGATCTGATCAAACCTGAAGACATTCCAATTGAAGTCGAAGACAACAAGTGGAAGATAGAAAACATTCATGGCAGCGAAGCCCAGTGAATGTTTTATCCAGATCAAGACTGGAGAACCGTCAGTGTAAAGTACTTACAAAGCTTTACACTGATTACGAGGAAGACCTTTTTGCTTTATGTACCTTTATCCGGATAATAGCATTTATCTATGTATAAAGTACAAAAGTACATAAAGCAAGTTGGATAAAGTGACTTTATGTCATACTTTATCAAACATGTTCAAGGAATTAAATGATATTCTTTAAATGCTCGCAACCATATTTGTACGGCAAGGTTGACATCCCAATGTCAACATTTGCCTATAAATAGAGGTCTTTGCACCACCAAGAAAGAACTTTGCATATTCGACATTTGCATATTCTTGGTGAATTTGTGCAATATTCTCTAAAGGAACATTTCACAACTTTAAGTGTTTCGATTGTTAACAGAATTTTCAAGTATTAGATCGATTGTATTTCATAGGTTGTTTGGATATTTACTCATTTGTATTTTCTTGGTTCCGCAACAATCATGTAATTTATTTAACATTAATAAATAAATTACACTTGAAAATTACAACTCGTCTCACCAGATTTACTTACCAGTACTTTATATATTCCATTGTCTTTACTTATTACATATTGTCACCTTATAAGTAATCATCCAGTCAACCTGGTATACTACACACTGTAACTGGTCACGTCCAGATCAGTGTGTGTATTGCAAAGTAATCTCACCATTGACATAGAGGCGTCTTCAGTTAGTACCATCTATTGAGTTGGGACTTACAAGTGGTATCAGAGCAGAAGACTAATATACTTGCCTAGATTTGCTTAGATGTCTACTACTGAAGGTGAGAATGGTTCTGGTCCTGATGAAACTTTTGTTAATAATTCACCCCCTGGACAAAATGTTAACACTAACCCTCCTCCTCCTCCTAATGCCCTTAACCATGTCCATGTCCATTACTCTAACACTCCCGTTCCCAAATTCAATGGAAACAGTGAGACCTTTGGGACATGGAAGGCCAGAATGCTCTTGCATTTTGGTGGGATAGAGAGGTATATGTTGAAAATCCTCAAGGATGGACCACATATACCATGTCCATGTCCATTACTCTAACACTCCCGTTCCCAAATTCAATGGAAACAGTGAGACCTTTGGGACATGGAAGGCCAGAATGCTCTTGCATTTTGGTGGGATAGAGAGGTATATGTTGAAAATCCTCAAGGATAGACCACATATACCCATGTCTCATGGGGTCAGTCCTCTTCTTGACCCAACTGAATCTAGAAGAGGTACTAGAGAAAAACGTGAGGAACATTGGTCTGATGAGGATCGTAGACTTGTTGACTTGGACACAAGACTAAAAAATATGATCCTTGGGGCTGTTCCTGAAGAACTAATTCCAACACTTGTGTTGTTCCCCAGTGCCAAGGCAATGTGGGATGAGTTAGTTCTCCAGTTTGAAGGAGGTGATGACACCATTGTCACCAGAAAAGTTGCTCTTAACAAGAAGTATGAATCCTTCTTTGCACTCCCCAATGAGAGCCTAACTGGTACTTATACCAGATTTACAAGCTTAATTAATCAATTAAGAGGCTTGGGAGTTGAGAAGGATAAGGATATTCTTCTTGAGAAGTTTTGTGATATTCTTTCTACCAAATGGGCACACATGGTTCTTGTCCTAAGACAAGGTAAGACCCTGCACAGTCACACTCTTGCATCTCTTTTTGGAGCCTTCAGATTCACTGAAGATAATAATGCACAGAGACTGGTGGCTGAGCAGGATGCTTTAAACCATGCTCAGAGTTCCAAGGTTGCTAGTCTAACTGAGAAACCTTGTGCTGCTTTAATGTCTGTAGAGAGTGTCCAACCACACTCAATGAAAGAGATGTTAAATGGCTTATTGAACTCTGGCCTGACCACTGAAATCAGTGATGATTGTCATGAAACTGACGATGATGATCTGGTCGCCATGATTGTCAAAACCTTTAACAGGTTTGAGCATAAATCTAACAGATTTAATGGCCCCAATAATGCTTCCAGCTCCAACTCTTTGGACAAGGCTAATCTTACCTGCTATAAGTGTGGTAAGAAAGGTCATTTCATGAACGAATGCAGATCTAGTCAGTCAAACAATCAAACTGGTCCCTCTGTCCCAAATTTTAACAGGCCTGATGATAGCTACAAAGCAAAATACAAAAAGCTTAAGACCCAGATTGCCCTCTTGTCACTTGAAAGAGAAAAAGGAAAAGAACAAGTGCATGATGGCTAAAACTGAATAGAAGTGGGAATTCTCTGATGACTCATCTGATGATGATAAAGAGATTAGGGACATGTGTTTCATGGCTTTGGAAGACCAGCAACATGTGGTGAAAGATGATGTCATTGCAGGAAGATGGGTTGACATCATATTGAAAAAGGTGTGTGATTATGATAATCAACTGGACCCTGAACTAAAACTGGACCTTGCTGAATCACTTAACAGTGATTTGATTTTTGTGGAAACTGTTAGAACTGACAGTGAAAGATATTTAGATACAGTTCTAACTGAATTGAACAATTTAAAACCCCAACTTTCAAATTTGCAAAGTGTCCAGTTGGCTCTCAAAGAGTCAGTTTTAAAAATTGAGGCTCTTGAACTGGAAAAACAAGAGTTAAACACTGCTTTGGATAAAGAACAAAAACTGATCAAATCCTGGATTAAATCATCAAGATTAAATTATGATGCTGCCACTAGAACACATGCCCAACAACAAAAGGCATATAACAGTGGTGATGTTGACATGGCAGTCATCGTGCCAGAAATCCACAGTTTGCCTCAAAGTCTCAGGAAAGAAACCCCATATGATGAACCTGAGAAAATTAAAACTGAATCTGTTGAGACCACCCCATCTGAGGTCAAAACTGGAGCTGATTAGGCTAAAGCTCCAGTTAAAAAGGTTGCTGGTGATAAACCTTTACCTCAAAAGTCTAAGGAGCCCAAGACTCAAAAGACCAAAATCCCTGCTGAACCTAAGTCCAAGGTTCAGCTGCCTATTGAAAATGATGTTTTGTCAAAACTGGAAAGTCAACTCCAACAGTTGTCAAGGCAGGTTCAAAGTTGCACTGCCAGAATCAAAAATCTGGAAGGAGCTTCGTCTTCTTCAATTGAAAAACAAAATTTCAAAACCCCTTCAAAACAAAAACAAAATGTTCCATCTGGAACAAAATCTGAAAAGAAAAAGGGGAAGAAACCTCTCAAACCAATCGTTTTTACTCCTGGACCTGAAGCTGATAAAAAGGCTCCAGCTCCAGACTCCAGTTCAACACCACAACAATCTACTGAGACTTCTTGGGTGAAGTCCAGTGAACCCATCAAGAAAAGATGGGTTCACAAAAATAACTAATGATTTTTGTGGTTGTGCAGGGCGATCGAAAGAAGAACACCTGGTATCTGGACAACGCAGCTGGCCGGACTATGACCGGATGTAAGCCCCTGCTGGAAGAGTTCACTGTCCAAGATGGACTGGCAGTGACGTTTGGTAATGATGAGAATGGAAAGACTGAAGGATATGGTGTAATCAATAATGGACAAGTCCAATTCACCAGAGTTGCATTCGTGAATGGTTTGAAATATAACCTGATCAGTGTAAGCCAACTTTGTGATGATGGATACAAGGTATTGTTCGATATTGCTCAAGGCATCATATTTAACAAGGATTGGAAAGTGGTGATGATTGCACCTAGAAAGGGAAATGTGCACATCATGGATATGGAACCAGCTCCAAAAGAACAGTGCTTTTATACCAAGGCAGATGAGGACACCAACTGGCTATGGCATAAAAGGTTATCTCATCTAAATTTCAAAAATATTAACAAGTTGTCTAGAAAACAACTGGCAGATGGGATACCTCCAGTTTCCTTTAAAAAGGAAAAGCCATGTCCAGGGTGTGAGATGGGCAAGCAGAAAAGAGCCAGTTTCAAGACCAGGCAAAACTTTAGCATCACTGAACCTCTTCACATGCTTCATATGGATCTTTTTAGTCCAGTGAATGTTCAAACTAGAGCTGGAAAGAAGTATACTCTAGTTGTGGTTGATGAATACACCAGATTCTGTTGGGTGGTATTCCTCAGATCCAAGAGTGATGCAGCTGCTGAAATCATCTCTCTCATCAAGAGAATTGAACTCAAATATACTCGAAAAGTTTGTCAGTTAAGAAGTGATAATGGAACAGAATTTCAAAACAAGACTGTTGAATCATTCTGTACTGACACTGGCATCTCCCGGAACTTCTCATCAGCTCACTCTCCAGAGCAAAATGGAGTTGTTGAAAGAAAGAATAGAACACTGATAGAAGCTGCTAGGAGTATGCTATCTGAATCTGGTCTTCCCACCAGTTTTTGGGCTGAAGCAGTGGCAACAACTTGTTACACCCAAAACCGGTCAGTCTACATCAAAAGACACAAGAAGACTGCCTATGAAGCCCTTAGGAATCGTAAACCAAATATTGGATATTTTCATGTATTTGGCTGTCCAGTTTATATCTTAAACGATTCCAGTCAGCTAGGGAAATTTGATGCAAAAGCTGATGAAGGTGTTTTCTTAGGATATTCAGATATTCGAAAAGTCGAGTTTATAATTATAGACTCCAAAAGGTTCATGAGACAAATCATGTTTCATTTGATGAATCTAATGATGCAATTAATAAAAGACCAAGCCTTGATACTTCTCCAGTTATTCCATTGAATTTTGGTGAAACTGACCAAGTTCATCAGTCAGTTGTTTCACCAGAAGATGTTTCCAGTTACTCAGAACTGGAACCAGTACCAACGAAGAAATCCTCCAGTGACACTCCATTTTATCCCTCCATCAGTTTCAATTTACCACAGAAACTGGTGATTGGATCAGATGTACGTGTCACCCCAATATCAGCACCAGTTCAAACTCCAACTTCTCCAGTTCTTCAAGAATTGCCTTTAACTGAATAATTTCATGATGTCGACTTTGATGAGGATATTGAAGTAGTTTGGGCTGATCATCCTCCAGAAGCAACAACTGAAGCGGATCATCATGTGACTTGCACTGATATTATTGTTCACCATCCTAGTCAATACACTAAATGGACAAGAGCACATCAAATTGAACAGATTGTTGGAGATCCAAGTAGTGGGGTTCAGACTAGAAGAGCCACAAGTGAGCAATGCTTAAACGTCACCTTCTTATCACTGATTGAACCGAAGAAGATTGACGAGGCTATGGCAGATCCAAGCTGGGTAGAAGCAATGCAAGAAGAGCTTATCCAGTTCGAAAGGAACAACGTATGGGAACTTGTTCCATGTCCACCAGGGTTGAAGAAAGAACCCATTGGTACAAGATGGGTCTACCGAAACAAGATGGATGAAGATGGCAATGTTGTAAGAAACAAAGCCAGATTAGTTGCCAAAGGTTACTATCAAGCAGAGGGTGTTGATTTTGATGAGACTTTTGCTCCAGTTGCTAGACTTGAAGCCATCAAAATTTTCTTGGCTTATGCAGCCCATCTGCAGTTCAAAGTCTTCCAGATGGATGTCAAAAGTGTGTTCCTTAATGGAACACTGGAAGAAGAAGTATATGTTAAACAGACTCCAGGCTTCATTGATGATAAGCATCCTCACTGGGTATATAGACTGAACAAAGCTTTGTATGGTCTAAGACAAGCCCCAAGAGCCTGGTATGACACTTTAACTAAACATCTTCTCAAAAATGGATTTCAAAGAGGTGCAATAGATAATACCTTGTTTATCTTGAAAGAAAAATGTAGTATCTTACTGGTACAAATTTATGTTGATGATATTATATTTGGGTCAACTGATGATGCAATGTGTAAAAGGTTTTCTAAAATCATGTCATCTGATTATGAAATGAGTTTAATGGGTGAATTAACATTTTTCTTGGGTCTTCAGATTAAACAAACTGAAAATGGAATTTTCATAAACCAAGAAAAATATGTCAGAGATTTGTTAAGAAAATACAAATATGATTCAATCCCTTCTAAAACCACACCAATTGCAGCACCTTTGAATTTGGATTCTGACCCAAATGGCAAACTAGTGAATACAACTGAATATAGAGGAATGGTTGGTTCACTGATGTACTTAACTGCCAGTCAACCAGATATAATGTTTGCAACATGTCTATGTGCCAGATTTCAGGCTAACCCAAAAGAATCACATTTGCATGCTGTTAAGCGCATCTTCAGATACCTGAAAGGGTATCCTAGCCTTGGTCTTTGGTATCCCAAAGGCTCAGGGTTAGATCTAATGGGTTATTCAGATTCAGATCATGCAGGTTGTAAGATAGATAGAAAATCCACAACTGGAGGTTGTCATTTCCTTGGAGGAAAACTGGTGAGTTGGACCAGTAAGAAGCAGACGTCAGTCTCTATGTCCACTGCTGAGGCAGAGTACATTTCTGCGGCCAGTTATTGTGCCCAGATTCTCTGGATCAAGAACTAGTTGTTAGATTACGATCTAAAATATAAAAGAACACCAATCTTTTGTGACAACACCAGTGCAATTGCTATATCTCACAACCCGGTGATGCACTCCAAGACTAAGCATATTGACATCAGGTATCATTTCATTCGTGATCATGTTATTAAAGGAGACATTGAAATACATTTCATCCCCACTGACAAACAACTCGCTGATGTTTTCACAAAACCTCTTGATGAGAAAAGTTTTAAACATCTCATCAGTGAGTTGGAAATGTTAAATCCTTAAAACTGGAGACTTGGTTATGAACGCGTCAGTGACACTGATGAAGTTCTCCAGTTGAGGAGATCCAGATAATCTTTGCTCGCCAGGCTATCGAACGCCTTTGTGATACTATCCTGGCACTGATTGATTTCTGGATAATCATTCTAGGGGGAAAGACTCAAAATATTTTTCTGACTAAAATTTTTTTTGTTTGAAAAATTGTAACTGGAGAATTCTCCAGTTGAAACTGGCACTGGACTAATCCTCCAGTGTACATGTTTGGTCTTGTCTTAAAAACTGGTGGTCAACCAGATTTCGTAACGTTGTAAAATACTTGGTCAATTTTTGTGACACGTGATGGTATTCGAGTGTTTAAACCCACTCACAACTGCCATATAACGTGTCAAATATATTTTTGTAAAAAGATGCACTTTTTATGGGGATTGTAAAAGATAGTGGGCGCGTGGGAAGTTAAGCCGTCGTAGCATTTAATGCTGACACGGTGAATTAAATTTTATTTTCAAAATTCAAATTCTTTTTATCAAAACTTCAAATCAATTTGTATTTTGTGAATTAAATATTCATGGTATTTGTCTCTTGGGATCCAATTCCATTATAAATACCCCTTATTTACTCCGAAACCCATTTACTTCTTTTACATTCCTTCATTCAATTCCAATCATCAACAATTGCTTCTTTTCTCTCTCTGCTTCATAAATCCAAAACCCTAATTCCAAAACATTCAATTTCAATTTCATCTCTTAATCAAATGGCTCCTAAATCTTCTCGTAGCAGAGATGTGAATCTGCTCACTGTCCCATATAATCCATCTGGAAATGTCAAACGTGCCCATGGTGCTCCCTCAAACGCTGCTCAAATAAAATTAAATCCAAATAATCCCATGGCAAGTTTGAGAGGGACTCAAGCCGCCGATACTCTTATTGGGAGAATCCAAAGTTTTCTTCGTGATTCTCCACTCGGCGAGTTTTTTTCCCTCAACCCACACAAGATGTACAATGATTACTTGTGTGAGTTCTGGTACACCGCCGAACTTTCTGACGACTGTTCATCTATCACCTTTACTCTAAAAGATGGATCAGTTGAGTATACCATAACGGCTGAAACATTGAGGAATGCCTTGCACCTCAACTACTGGAGACAAGGTGAATCTCCAGTTGTAATATCCCAAAATATAAACTTTCGACAGGTCCTCCTTGACATGGGACACAAGGAGTGCCTAGAAAATGGGGTATTAAAAACAAAAGGGCCCATGACAATGAAGAGCCTGACACCATCATGGAAATATTTCTTTATCCATCTGGTGGAAAGCATAGGTGGGAGTTCTGGTGGTCTTGACCAAATCAACTCCACACAAGCAGAGTGGACTTTGTCGATATCTTGTACAGAAGCCTTGTACAGAAACTGAAGGGCTCCAGGGGATTACGCATCCCCTTCTCCAGGTATTTGTCACTTTGTTTCCTACAACTTCTGGGCAGTGAAAAATATAAAAATACTCAATCACTATACACTGTCCCAGAGTTGTTGAGGAATCTTGACTCCCTTACATCTGTAGATGGGGAGGTTGAGATTCCAGAAAGAATGCGGCTGGCATTCGCAAAAACTGATGCACCAGTCCAAGGTGAGTCAGAAAGACAACTGGGCGGGCCTCAAAACAATGAGAGACCCACCGAACAAGTGACAGTTCTTGAGCCCGAACAACAGTCTAACCCTTCCAGTTCCAGCTTGTCAGTTCCCTCAACTGTCACTGGAGATGTAACACCCCAATTTCCCAAGGAAGAAAACTAGAGAGTTAAGAATCAAACTAACAAATATCATGTCACATTTCAAGCCATAGTATCTTATTGCAAAGTGACCAACGATAAAATGGAAGCGTTTCAAAAATCTAAACGAAATAGACTCACAAGAGTACTAATATCCAACAAGAATAAATCTCTAAAATTTCCAACGAACAACTAAACTAAAAATAAGGGCTTGTGCACCACCCAGTTCCAATAGCTCTCACACCGCTTTGCCCAAAATCCCCTTGATTACCTGCCGCAGGGAAAGAAAGAAAACTGCGGCTGAGCCAATTGCTCAGTGCGCGGATATATAAAATGACATAATAATCTAAGATGGGCAAGATGTAACTCATACAATCATTTTAACTAGCAGAAAAGACAATATTTTAACGAACAAATAAATATAGTTAACGGCTAAGTTGAAATCCAATTTATATTTGACATTTCAAAAAGAGTAAGTCGTACATATCAAATTCCAACATTATCAAAAAGCCTACAATCAGCAGTTTCATATTTCTAACCCCACCGAGCTCCTACACATAAATAAACATATACGTATGCATGTCGAATCACATGAACCGACAAACAAATATCCAACAAATCTACAATGGACTGCAGATCCAAATGTACCCTACAAATGTGCAATGGTGCGTCGGGCACAACACAACCATCCACCCTACCAAATCCTACAATTCTTAGAGTCGACTCATACGCCTCCTAAACAAAAATGGCCAATGCTCTTATAGCAATCCTACAAGCGGAGACGCCGTGAACACATCACACCGTCACGGTGGTGTCACACCATCGGTGCCCCCAAATGATGTGCCTATGGTACCCCCATAGGTGGTTAATAGCTTGGGGTAATCCTACACAAATATTATAACATATCTCATAATCTGGTTTCAAAAATGAGTTCTTATTTCCCACCAGTTTCAAAAATATACCATAACTTCATATTTTGTAAGTAAAGTCAGAAGCTTTATGTAACCAAAATCTAAGCAGCCTTGCATTATCCATATTTAATAACCAAACCAATAACCTTTTTTGTTATGTAACCAAGATAGGAATAGAAACTGTACGTGATAAAACAAGAACATTTTGCAACTTTTAAAACCGACATGCTGACTACAATGATAGCAAAAGAACCTGGTCACTAGAATAGGTGGGACGATTTAACTAACGACAGCATGTTCGGTTAATCATTATATCATGTATCAAAGAACCTGGTCAGATAGAGTCAACGCAACAATAACAAAACTGGCCAAGCAAGACCAAGAACACCCGACGTTCGAAACAAAAACTAACAAGCAGATACACTGAATGACAGAATGATAGCTAAACGAAAGGGCAGAGAATTCAAACCGACGTTTAACGTTTCGATGAGTTTTAGAAACAAGAATCCGGGGTATGTTTGGTTGGACTGAATGGAATAACGACAGAATGGAATGGATGATGGAATAGAATGAGAGGGGTAATGAAATGGATCATTACCATTCCATTTTCATGTTTGGTAGTGTCATTGGAATGAATCATTGAAACATATAATAGGAATTGACAAAAATACCCCTCTTAAAAAAGATGTGTATAACTAAGATCCGTAGATCACTACATGATTCTTGCGGTAACAATATTATTATATACCAAGGTTTTAAACCATTTCATCTAAAATCCAGTTTTTAAAAGATCAGTGGCAGACTTTTTCTCATTTACGACTTTTTCCCATTTCATTGACCTGCTCGTATAAGATATTGAAAACAAAAATTACTTAAAAAACAAACATACATGAATAAAAATAGGAGAACCAAATTAAAAAGGGTTAAGTGCATGGAAATGTAATTAACTATGACCGAAAAGTTATTGT
Organism: Erigeron breviscapus; assembly: GCA_034093135.1. Classification (NCBI taxonomy): domain Eukaryota; kingdom Viridiplantae; phylum Streptophyta; class Magnoliopsida; order Asterales; family Asteraceae; genus Erigeron; species Erigeron breviscapus. The sequence continues at coordinate 155,910,379 of CM067170.1, read as the reverse complement.
GTGCATGAACTTACAGAACCTCTATTGTATGCATGAACTAAAAAAAAATAATTTAAAGAATACACGAATGACCTGCTGAAAGGGTAACCGGTCACAATTTGACTTTTTATGTGGCTTGATGACTTTGGATTCACACTTACCAGATAATATTCATAATATACCAAAAACAACATCAAGATCTATATGAAAACCTATCAAGATCTATATGAAAACCTATTATTGAGTATGTTTCATAGATCGCTTAGTTTGAATCCCAAATTATTGAAAAATGGAAATAAGGGAGATAGTAAATGCAATCAAATTAATTGCAATAAAATGGAGTTAGCATTAGTGAAAACGGAATCTAAATACAATTGTTCGATTTGTTCACCGGATTCAGTTCTTCCCGGTAGTGCTTGTGTTCTTGAGGAATCAGGTGACGATGATGACGAAAGTTTTATGGCTTTAGTGCCGTTACAAAAGCTTCAAGAAACTTCAAGAGACTTGACTGAACTGATACCTGGTTGGCCATTACTTCGTCGGGCTATTTCTTCGAATGGCTTTCATCGGATAAATCGCCTGCCCGTCAGATATCTGTTGTTCAATGGGCTATGAGGCTGCCGATTAGGAACCAGTTACTGATTACAAATATTGATTCAAGTGATCATGTAGTTGATGACGAAAAGGACGGGTATTTAAATGGTGCAATTGTGGTTCATGGCGATGAGATTCTATATGATATTTAAAGGAGGGAACAGTCAGGTGTACAGAGGTTGTCTTCCTGATGGAAGGGAACTGGCTGTTAAAATCTTGAAGACATCCGAAGATGTATTACAAGAATTCGTGTTGGAAATCGAGATTATTACTGCTTTACATCATGAAAACATTATTTCACTTTTTGAATTTTGCTTTGAAGACAATAAACTCCTTTTGGTTTATGACCTTCTATCAAGAGGAAGCCTTGAGGACATGAAGTAAGGAAGTCTAGGCGGACACAGATGTATACGTATAGCAATCAAAGTCCTGACCAATTGCATATACCAACTAACCAAACTAATAATCTGAATCCATAACGAACAACATACAACTAATTTCCTTAGTTTTTTCTTTCTGTTTAGGCTAAGTCGAGCCATAACTGCGACCTAACTACACAAGATAAAATCATCATAAAGTTGTATACTTGAACAAACTGTAGCATGTACATAAAAGGGTATAACACAATTGACATATAATTTCATTCAATTATTTTACATAGGTACCAAATTATCGAAATTAAAATAAAAATAAGAGAAAAGTTATAAAGAAAAATTATTGCATCTTTGATAAAGAAAAAAATTTTCATTGTGGCATTTTATCAAACACCTAACAAACAAATTTTTGTACTGTAAACCATAAGAATAATTGGTACCCATCAATTTATAATAAGCTATTATATACCTGATTTACATGACAATAATCAAAGAAACAAGAAAGATACAAGCAAAATATACCTTAGAACAGTTTTCTGAAATTGAGTTGGTGAAAAAATAATGTCAGTTCGTATGAGAATGAGCAATTTATGAGGTATCATGCTACAGTTAGTTAGCTCGAACTCAGAATTATTGGGGGTATATTAGTCTTTATACCGTTTATTCACTCACGGAATGGGGAAATAACGGGGGGTAGTGGGATGAATGGGAAAGCTGAAGTTGAGGGAATCAGTTTACAGGAGCAATGGTCTATTCTTTTCCAAGGGCTCTAAACAAACGCACTTTTGTTAAGGAATGTAATTGGGCTTTCCATTCTGGGCCCTATTTCTGCACAACAAACATAACCTAAGCGATCGCGATGTCTAAAGGAACCTCCTATCTATCTCTTCCACGAACAATCTACACAATTAAAGAGCTACCCTTTTAAATATGGCCCGCAACCATTCTGGACCCAACCAAAAGTCTTATGACTGTCAACTACGTACTAATAATTATGTTACTAATTTATCTCTAACAACTCAATTGAATATTACGTAGCCATGGTTTTATGTTTTGTAACAAAAGAATATTAGACTCTATAAGTTTCCAATCCAAAAGTACTAATAAGTCACACATATTACGACTCGAAAACGTATATTTTGTCACTATGAATGGTGACTTCGAAAAGATTTTGATTCGTGTAACACATGTGATTTTGAAAGAGGTTTTCGGGATGCAGACGACTCATGTAAGACAGGCGATATGACTCGAAGGTATTTATAATCAAAGCATTACATATATACATGAGTTCGATGTGTGTTTTACCTTATACTTGAAACAATTTTTGACGAAGAACTTTTGCTCTAGATCGACCTTCTGCTCTAATCCCCCACCCTCTGTTATTATGTTCTTTTGATATGGCGTTTAGATTACCAATCTGATGTATCTATAAATATATTCACATTGATCCATTAATTCGGTTGGGCTTTAATCACATTTACTTTATCTCTAAGGCCAGATATATTTATCTACTAGGTACTTGACATTTGCTTAAACTCTAAATATAAATTCTATATATTTAGCTATATATATATACTTTCTAGCGATTCTAATAAACCCATTTAAATGTTATTTTACTATATTAATTATAAAATTTGGGGTATTACAGGAGACCTCCAAACAGGTCTCCAGGATGCTCCAAAGGAAAAAAGATCACGTCGTCTTAGGAAACAGTCAGATCTTGCCACTGACAGTAGTAACCGGACCAGCCCTCCAGTTTCCTCCCAACATGATGCTGGAGATAGTCAAATGAGAGAATCGCAAGCAACCACCCTCGGAACTTCTTTAGGAGAGGGTGGTGAAGAGAATACTAGGCTACCCCAACCCATATTAGAGTCCGTGTCTTCACAACATGAGTCTGGCCAAACTTCTGACACTGCTCTAGCACGAACTGATGATGTCTCTGGCCAGTCACAACTGGAGACTGAAGTTCCAAACTCTTCGGCCAATGATGTTTTGATTGAGGATAGAGCAATCATAACTGAGGCAATTCCAGTGACCTCTATTCCAGGTGAAGTTGCTACGGCAACTGCACCACCAACTGATGAAACCATCCAGGAAACTGGAGATGGTCATCAGGAGTCTGGACCACAGTTCAGCCATCACTATCATTCATGAATCTAGGCATGGATGTTGATGAATTCCAGATAGAGTCTTTGGACTCTGAAGGAACTGCTTCTGATCAGGAGATTGTTGATATTTCTGTACAAGTTCAACACCCTTCATCTCCTGGTTTGCTCCCAGACCCCCCAATTTCAGTTTCATCATCTGTACTCCCATTCTCAGATATACCACCACCACCATCTCAAATATCTCAACAATTTATGTCTAGCAATAGACATATGCCACCACCGCCGCCGTTGATCACACCTGAGCATTCTCAGCATGATCAACACATTGATCTCACTGTACGTCCTTCTTCTTTCCCAATTGCAGGTTCTATTTCATTTGCTGCTGGACAGTCAACTGATGAGGCTTCCCTTAATGTGCCTCCTCCAGTTGCTCCAGTAGGCTTATGTACCAGTCCAGTGAATGTTAGGTCCAGATTTAGTCCAGACATACTGGACTGGCTCCAGACTGGACTACTGGAACCTTATTTAGGTTTGTTAAGAAACTTGTTTTGCTGGTCTCGCTCCAGACCCGACTACTGGAGCTCACTGAAGATCTGACCAGAAAACGTTTCTACTGGACCTACTCCAGACTTGGAATCTGGAGTCCCTCTGAAGATTTGTCCAGAAATAATTGAAGACTAGTGAGCATTTACTTGTATAGGTAATCTGGAGCATTCTCCAGATTAACTCACTGAAGACTTCACCCCAGTCCAGATCTACTCTACTGAAGACATTCTGACTGAAGTCAAAGACTGAAGTCTGAAGAAAGAAGACTGACAAATGGCGGAGTCCACTGGAAGTCTTACCAGATCTGCAATACAACAAAGACACAGTAAGAAAGAAGACTGAAGGAAGAAGACTTAACGGAAAGTCTTACCAGATCTGCACACTGGAGGATTGTTAGTGTTCTAGATCCTGCAAGTCTGAACACTAATATCGAGGATTGACTTTTGCCTTTAACACACTTTCCAAAGAACAATCCACTTGTTCTTTAACAAAGTATACGTGTGTTAAGGTGGTTGGATAAAAGGGTACACTTGCACTTGATGTGACTTTATCCTTATTCCTTATCCAATACATTTAATGTTCTTGTCGGATCATTAATGTATGCCAACCATATTTGTACGGCACAAATTCACTGGTGAATTTGTTGCCTATAAATACAAAGTCATTTCCTTGACAAAAATACTTTTTAAGCATTCCTTTTGCATTTAAGTGAATTTGTCCAAATACTCTCGATCTTAAACAGGGATACTTCACAACTTTAAGTATTTCGATCCTAAAGAGTTATTTGACAAATATAGATCATATTGTAACTCATAGGTTTTTAGGATACTCACTTAATTGTGTTATCTTGATTCCGCAACAACCTTGTATTTTATTTAAACATCAATAAATGAAATACCCATGAAACATACATAATGGTCCACTTTATTTGTTTATTGTTTTAAGTCTTGTATTACTTTGTTTATATATCTTGCATCTTTATTTACAAGTAATACTAGTCCAATCTAGTGATTATTAGACTTGTTGTATTTTACACTTTCTATTGGGTTAACCATCTCGAAGTTAAAGGGACTCACAGTGACACCTTCACCTCCGTCACTGGATAGTCAATTTGTCTCCTTTCAATCTGATATCCAAAACCTTCTTACAAGGGTGGAGGATATTCAAAAGACAATTGACAATAATGCCAAGTCCATCTCCAGATACAACAAGGACAATTTCACAAATCAAAAGGTTGTTGATCTGGGGATAAACAAATTTGCAACCAATGAAGACTTGGTGTTCAGAAAGCTCAATGAGTTGGTCAAAAGTTGTAACAATCTCTCCACATCTTTAAAGGAAGCTTTTGATCTCACTCAGACCAAGGTCTCCACATCTATCTCCACCCTTCTTGGCACAACTGTTCGATCATCAGAGGTGGATCTGAAGGAGATAGAGAGGCAGGTTAAGGAATTTTTGAATAAACCTGGCCTTAATGTGGTTGAGCTTGGGCAACAGATGGCCACTTCAGTTGGCCAAAAGATTGAAGATGTCTTGGCTACCAGAGAAGAAGAGCTGGTTAAAAGGGTGATGTCTGAGATCACCAAGATTGCAACTCCCCAGGTTGATCTGGCTCCACTCACACTTGAGATCAACCAGTTGAGGGGCAGTCTGAATGCTGTGAACACCCAACTCTCTTCACATACATCTTCTATTGATAAACTGGTGACTGAAGTTGGCAAGTTGAAAGAAAAGGCAGTTGAAAAAGAACAAGAGGTTGCACAGGCTGGTCTCTCTCCAGATGCCAACTTGTTAGAAGAATTGAAGACTGGTCAAGCACAAGTTGCTGGTAATGTCTTGGCCCAGTCTAGAGAGACTAGCCACCTTTGGAGATCATTCAGAATGATGTGCATGGTCTTCAAAGAGTGCAAGGACATGCAGTCGTGGCAACCTCTTGACCGTTTGCCCCATAGTCATTCTGACTGGGAAGCAATTAGGGTAGGTCTAGATGCTGCCAAGGGGGAAGGATCTGGAGCTGGTGCAGTCCTTGCCCCAGATCAAGTGCAAGGCAATTGATGGAAAGGCAAGTGGTTGTTGCTGGTGCTAGTACTGATGCTAGCCAGCATGTTATTGAAAAATTTGATGATGTGGTCGATAGAGGGAATCTTGAGCTGGCCACTGATGCACAGACAAAAGCAACTGGTACTGATGCCAGTGTGCTAGAAACTGGCAACGTTGACAAACTTCCTCCAGTGACAGAAAACAAAAGCAGGAGTCTGGCAATTATTGGTGATGCAATTAAAGAAAGAAAGAAGCAAAGAAAGGCCAATCAACTAGTTGCTAGAGTTCAAATGCAAGGCTTAGGCGTTTTGGATGTCAGTGATGCCAACATGTTGGGCATCACACTGGAGCAATATATGGGAATAAGAATGATCCAAGGATAGTTGGTATGGTGAATGAGATGCTTGACATCCAACTTGAGAGAGACTATCCAGATGACGAAGTTGAGTTTGATGCCAGAAATATAAATGTGTCAGTGGAGAAGGCGAAAGAGATAAGAGCATCTGGGATCAAAAGAAGAGTGCAAAATGTCCAAAAGGTTGTGAAAAGGGTACTTAACCCACCCAAGCTCAAAGGTAGAACAAAGTCATTGCCAAGAAATGCAGACCTAAGAACTTGGGTGCAACCAACTGATCCAACTACTGAAGACATTCGAGCTGATGTGCAAAGACTGAGCATTTGCCAGATTAAACTGGCAAATGAATCTGAAGCCGGGGCATACTTAAGTGATCTGATGCAGCGTCGATACAACCCTGGCAAGTTCTTCAATGTTGGGGTTAAGTATTTCAATGGACCTATGTGCTATACGGAAGATCCAGATATTCATAGGTATGGCCATGCTGAGCATGTTGAGATGCTGAATTTGTTGGAGGCCAGGCGGAAAAAGAGTAAAATTGAAAGGGGTTGGATTCACATTCTCCAGAATCTCATAAAATTTAAAGAGAATGTGTGATGTGCTAAATCGAGTTTAAAATTTAAAACTAGAAGTACCTCGAAACTCACTACTACACACTATCGGGCAGTGGACCCGATCGTATGCAATATAGTTACAAAGTAAGTCCAGGTTCGTTCACGGGGATTGGTTTGAATCAATTGTCTAATAAAGTAGTTTGGAAAACAGGGTGGAACACTTTGAATCTCACTTTGACAAATAAATTAAAGTAAATTTAAAAGACTAAACACGTAAAAGTAAAGGTAAAGCTTCAAACAATAATAGTAAAGATCATCCACCTTGACTTCGCTAGACTTCAAACATGATTGCATTCAATTAAGACCAATTCATTGAGAGTTGACACGATAATCGTGAAAGGATAAAATGCTCGCGTGGTACCACCAACCGCTCACAAGGCACCCAACACCTAAGTTGCTAGTTTAATTACCCAAGCCGGTACCACCAATGCCTAGACAACCTTACCAACAATTAGTTTGCTTGATCAACAAATTACCAATTGTGCCTATGTGAATTAAAACGTGGTACCACCAACCGTTTCTAAACACGTTGACAAAATGATTCCTTTTATTAAAATGACATTCACTATCATACCATGAACTAGTGATAATTGCTCATAGACAAGCAACCGTTTGAAAATCACATCTGTATCCAACTAGTACCACTAACGAAGGACACACATGCCACCAATATCATAATAATAAATATAAAGGAATTAAATCATCAAGATCTCACAACGATAAATGAAATCAACTCTTGGAATTAAAACATATAGCAATCACGTCATTCGTCTAGTTTCATCAAGGTGGTGATTAAAAGATTAGCCACTCATGATTAAATTGAAATAACAGTCAAAATAAAGGAAGAACATGATGTACCAATCGTTTGAGAAATAGAAATTGCGAGACAATAAAATAGATACGATCTAGATGGGTGCACGTGAATCTTCAATGAATCGGAAGACGATGAAATCTTGATTTGATCCTTGAAGGCGTTCCTTGTAGTGCAGCTCCTAGAAAGAAAACTTGATGCTTTGGGAATTAGGTTATGTTTTCTATTTATACCTCCCTTTAATCTGAAGCAAAAGCTGCCAAAACCTTTCAGCCCCGTACTCTCACTGCGGCGCAGTGGGCGAGTGATGCCCCCACTGCGGCGCAGTGCTTATACACTGCCTCTGGTGCTCGTTGGTCAAGGCTGACTGCGGCGCAGTGGGCACTGCAAACCCCACTGCGGCGCAGTCCAATGTTACTGGTTGAGTTCTCCTTTCTCCACTAGCTGACTGCGGCGCAGTGGGCCTTGGTCACCCCCACTGCGGCGCAGTATAATATTACTGGACTCGATGCTCATTTCCTTGAGATGACTGCGGCGCAGTGGACTTGTTCACCACCACTGCGTTGCAGTATAAATATACTGAACCGAAGGCCACACATCAACTTATGAAGACTTGCATATTTTCTATCTCTTTTCACCTTAATAACTCTCGAACTCTCCAATCAACTTCATGGCCTCAAAATTACTCGAAATTGCACCAAACGGAAACGTCTCCTGTTTAGAACCTGAAACCACTAACAAACCCATAAACGCGCCAAATGCCAGCAAAATCGACTAAAAACATATAATAAAAAAACCAATAACGATGTGGGCGATGGGTATAAATTGGTCACATCAAATGAATCAAGACTGGGCATTGATGCTGAAGACACCCTTCCAATCTCTTCAGCTGCCAAGAGAAGAAGAACTGGCGAAGGGCCATCTGTATAAGTTCCTCTTCAGTTATCTACTTGTAATTTTTATTTACTTTCTTGTAACTTTTGTAAGTTTCAATTCATGTATATACAAGTTTCCAGATTGTAACCACAAGATAGATAACAGATTAAATCTAACAAGTAACAAAAGAAAAACCCAAGGCATTTGATGATCTATAAAAATGCCTTGGAAAATTAGATAGATTTAGTCAAACAAGTCCTTCAAGTTCATACTTGTATAGATACAAGAACTTGAAAAGACTTGGCAATATTTCAGGACAAATAGGGGAATTTGTTAGGTCCAGATTACTGATAAACTGGAGCGTCTCCAGTTGTATCTGGAGACCAGATGATTTGTCTAGAAATATTAGAAGTCCAGTTGCAAGTGTACAGTTAATGCAACTGAAGACTTCCTCCAGTTGAGATCTGATCAAACCTGAAGACATTCCAATTGAAGTCGAAGACAACAAGTGGAAGATAGAAAACATTCATGGCAGTGAAGCCCAGTGAATGTTTTATCCAGATCAAGACTGGAGAACCGTCAGTGTAAAGTACTTACAAAGCTTTACACTGATTACGAGGAAGACCTTTTTGCTTTATGTACCTTTATCCGGATAATAGCATTTATCTATATATAAAGTACAAAAGTACATAAAGCAGGTTGGATAAAGTGACTTTATGTCATACTTTATCAAGCATGTTCAAGGAATTAAATGCTATTCCTTAAATGCTTTCAACCATATTTGTACGGCAAGGTTGACATCCCAATGTCAACCTTTGCCTATAAATAGAGGTCTTTGCACAACCAAGAAAGAACTTTGCATATTCGACATTTGCATATTCTTGGTGAACTTGTGCAATATTCTCTCAATCACAAAAAGAACATTTCACAATTTTAAGTGTTTCGATTGTTAAGAGAATTTCCAAGTATTAGATCGATTGTATTTCATAGGTTGTTAGGATATTTACTCATTTGTATTATCTTGGTTCCGCAACAACTTTGTAATTTATTTAACATTAATAAATAAATTACACTTGAAAATTACAACTCGTCTCACCAGATTTACTTACCAGTACTTTATATATTGCATTGTCTTTACTTATTACATATTGTCACCTTATAAGTAATCCTCCAGTTAACCTGGTATACTACACACTGTAACTGGTCACGTCCAGATCAGTGTGTGTATTGCAAAGTAATCTCACCATTGACATATAGGTGTCTTCAGTTAGTACCATCTATTGAGTTGGGACTTACGTAGTCTTGCCAGAAAATAAAAGTTAAGGCCAAACACCTCCTATATCCTTTATCCTAAATAGCTGGTGAGGGACCAGGCAACAACGACGGATATTAAATTGACGTGGCTAGTACGTGATGATCCAAGTCGGGTCATACCCAATAACAAGCTAGACAAACACTTATGGTATTTATTTATATGATTTGATCTTTAAATAAATATCACTACTTGAAACATTTAGAAAGTGGTTTTCTAAATAATAGCACTTGAGATATGTAAATAAATTATATGGATGATTTATTTTGAGAGAAATGTAAATATGTTTATTTGGCAAAATAAACATTTATGTGTATTGTATATAATATATAATATGGACTGTATGAAAGATAACAAATTCATATCACATACTAATACAATTGAACCTGACTTATATTTTTCATATATGTTGTGCAGGTTTTTAAGAGATTATGAAGAAGGCAATGATAGTGATGCACGTATGAGATATCAAACAAATCAATATGGTCAACTAGATTGATGTCACACGCTAACAACAAATATAATCCTTTTAAAATACGTCTACTACGCACTACTGATTATAATTTCTCTCCGACGTGCAACGCACGCATTTTAAGCCTTCATATATATTTATTTAAAATCAAAATTTATAAATAAAGTGTCAAATATTCAATATATGACATTTAAATAAGACAGATGCAATATATTATATATTGGTCATTGAAAGACCGGAAATATTTTGATCCCCGCTCCTGTAGACAGCAGCAAAAACGAGGCTTGTAAATACTCTGTCTGTCTGTGTGTTTTGTTTTAATTTCACATCATATCGGTCCCTGCCTGCCTGGCTTTCATTTTGGTTTGTAGTACAATCCCTATATAAATGTATTATTATCAATTAGTGTTTTAGGGTTTGAGAAATACGAATCCCCATTTCTCATGTAATGATGGACAACTACAAGAACAAGGAGGAGAGAAGATCACTTTTGATTATAATGGCATTTGCTTGTTTTGCTGTGGCTTTGTTGCTCCTTGCCTTCAGTTACTACTGCTATTTACGCAGCAAACTACTTTCCAGTTTCAACTCCAAAGGTACTATTTTTTTTCCCTTTTTACTATCCCCTTTTTTTCTTTTTTCTTTTCACTTTACTTGCTGCTTTACTTATTTATATGTGGGGGCATTATGGGTGAAAATACTTAGAGGTCTGAAGTTCAAATCTTAGGAGCAAAAAAATATATCCCTTGTGCCCACGGAGCAATGACTTCGGGCTACTCGTAAAGCGAGTGATTGACATGGGATTGGTCCGCTCGCACAGCGGGTCGGGTACTTAGGTTAACCAAAAAAGGCCACGGTATACCCTCACGTGGAATGCACGTGAGGGGGTTAATGGATAACAACAAACGGACGTTACGACGAGGGGTGTGTAATGATACAAAAAGTCACCATAGGGATATGTAATGATACGAAAAAACGAGAGGGGTGAAACTTAATAATATGACATACCTCAGGGGTATGTAATGAAATTTTCTCTTATATGTGCTTATCATTGGATTGGTAGCTAACTTTATTGGTCTAAACAATGGTGTTAATTTCTTAGGGAAAAATTCCTTAAAGGTAATCTATTTACCTAAATTTGCCAATAAGGGATTAACGGGAATGTTCAATATTTTTCAAGAAAAAAAAAAAAGAGGATCAGAAGTTTAATTTTTGTCAGAAGAAGTGTAACATTATTTCGATAGTTTTTGTTTAAAGGTAACATATACTCATAATCTTTTTAGCAAAAATCCAGAATTTCGTAATTGAGGAAACAAATATAGTGTTTAAAAAAGAAAATATTAGGGTGCGTTTAGTTGCGGAAAATGTTTTCTAGTTTTCCATTTCTAATTTTCTAGAAAATGGAAGGAGTTTCATCTCTAGAAAACAAATGAAAATTTTGAAAACGCGTTCAAAACTAGAAAATGCTATTTTCATTTTACATATTAAAAAACATATTCTAATATACTTGGTTAAGTGGGGGTTGGGGTGGGGTGGGGTGGGGCGGAGGGGACGGGGGGGGTGGGAGGGCGGGGGCGTAGGGAGAGAATTAATATAATTTGAGGTTTCAAAATTTGGAAAATGAAAAGTGGAAAACAATAAAAAAGTGTTTTCAAATTTTCCATAGAAAGTGAAAACAGTGTTTTCTGTTTTCTTGAAAAACTTTTTTGGAAAACTATGATTTGAGCACGTTTTCTATTTTTCATGTTTTCTTGGAAAACAAAAAGGGAAAACAAGGGGTGTTTTCTCCAACTAAACGCCCCCTTACCTTTTTCGTTAATTTATAAACTTATGCTCCATTTGTTTGTTCAATAATATTTTACGTTGACTATATAGGAAATTTATGTAAAAAGTATTACCTTTTTTCGGAATTTCCCTATATGTTACATTATTATTATTATTATTTTGAATAGAAGGGAGAACTGAATCTGAAGAAAAAGGTAATTCAAAAACTGAAGTTGTTATTGTGGAAAAAGGAGTTGTCCAAGTGTTCACCTTCAAGCAGCTACATTCTGCAACTGGTGGGTTTGGTAAATCCAATGTAATTGGACAGGGTGGTTTTGGATTGGTATATCGAGGAGTGCTTCCAGACGGGAGAAAGATTGCTGTGAAACTCATGGACCAGGCTGGAAGGCAAGGAGAAGAGGAATTCCAAGTTGAGGTTTACTTCCTTCCCGTTCTCCCATTTAGGTTTAATCATCCAAAACAGATAAATGATCTTTTATACTAACAATAAATATAAGCTTTAACTTACTTGGATTGATTTGTTTTTTAAAGCCAGAGTTTTTAGAGCTTTTCCTTATTCAATTGGTTTCTCAGGTGGAAATGCTGAGTAGGTTGCGTTCACCATATTTACTTGCTTTGATTGGTTACTGTTCTGAGACTCACCACAGGGTGTTGGTGTATGATTTTATGGCTAATGGTGGCCTTCAAGAACATTTGTATCCAATCCGAGGTATGTATTAATGTATATGATACAATCTCTATTCTAATCTAGTAGAGATTTCTTATAAAAGTATATATTTGTCTATACATATTAACTAGATAAAGGTTTATTATAGATAGATATTAGGTAAATTTATCTCATTTAGTTTCCTTACATTAGTGATAGCTTGCTAATGACGCAAAACGGAAAATGAATTGAAGGGAAACCTTAACTCGGATTTGAGACCAAAATTTGAATTTTATCGAATTTGAGACCAAAAGTTGAATTTTATCGATTTGAGACCAAAATTTGAATTTTATCGAATTTGAGACCAAAATTGAATTTTATCGAATTTGAGACCAAAATTGAATTTTATCGAATTTGAGACCAAAATTGAATTTTATCGAATTTGAGACCAAAATTGAATTTTATCGAATTTGAGACCAAAATTGAATTTTATCGAATTTGAGACCAAAATTTGAATTTTATCGAATTTGAGACCAAAAGTTGAATTTTATCGAATTTGAGACCAAAATTTGAATTTTATCGAATTTGAGACCAAAAGTTGAATTTTATCGAATTTGAGACCAAAATTGAATTTTATCGAATTTGAGACCAAAATTGAATTTTATCGAATTTGAGACCAAAATTGAATTTTATCGAATTTGAGACCAAAATTGAATTTTATCGAATTTGAGACCAAAATTGAATTTTATCGAATTTGAGACCAAAATTTGAATTTTATCGAATTTGAGACCAAAATTGAATTTTATCGAATTTGAGACCAAAATTGAATTTTATCGAATTTGAGACCAAAATTTGAATTTTATCGAATTTGAGACCAAAATTGAATTTTATCGAATTTGAGACCAAAATTGAATTTTATCGAATTTGAGACCAAAATTGAATTTTATCGAATTTGAGACCAAAATTGAATTTTATCGAATTTGAGACCAAAATTGAATTTTATCGAATTTGAGACCAAAATTGAATTTTATCGAATTTGAGACCAAAATTGAATTTTATCGAATTTGAGACCAAAATTTGAATTTTATCGAATTTGAGACCAAAAGTTGAATTTTATCGAATTTGAGACCAAAATTGAATTTTATCGAATTTGAGACCAAAATTGAATTTTATCGAATTTGAGACCAAAATTGAATTTTATCGAATTTGAGACCAAAATTTGAATTTTATCGAATTTGAGACCAAAAGTTGAATTTTATCGAATTTGAGACCAAAATTTGAATTTTATCGAATTTGAGACCAAAAGTTGAATTTTATCGAATTTGAGACCAAAATTGAATTTTATCGAATTTGAGACCAAAATTGAATTTTATCGAATTTGAGACCAAAATTTGAATTTTATCGAATTTGAGACCAAAATTGAATTTTATCGAATTTGAGACCAAAATTGAATTTTATCGAATTTGAGACCAAAATTGAATTTTATCGAATTTGAGACCAAAATTTGAATTTTATCGAATTTGAGACCAAAAGTTGAATTTTATCGAATTTGAGACCAAAATTTGAATTTTATCGAATTTGAGACCAAAAGTTGAATTTTATCGAATTTGAGACCAAAATTGAATTTTATCGAATTTGAGACCAAAATTGAATTTTATCGAATTTGAGACCAAAATTTGAATTTTATCGAATTTGAGACCAAAATTGAATTTTATCGAATTTGAGACCAAAATTGAATTTTATCGAATTTGAGACCAAAATTGAATTTTATCGAATTTGAGACCAAAATTTGAATTTTATCGAATTTGAGACCAAAAGTTGAATTTTATCGAATTTGAGACCAAAATTTGAATTTTATCGAATTTGAGACCAAAAGTTGAATTTTATCGAATTTGAGACCAAAATTGAATTTTATCGAATTTGAGACCAAAATTTGAATTTTATCGAATTTGAGACCAAAAGTTGAATTTTATCGAATTTGAGACCAAAATTGAATTTTATCGAATTTGAGACCAAAATTGAATTTTATCGAATTTGAGACCAAAATTGAATTTTATCGAATTTGAGACCAAAATTTGAATTTTATCGAATTTGAGACCAAAAGTTGAATTTTATCGAATTTGAGACCAAAATTTGAATTTTATCGAATTTGAGACCAAAAGTTGAATTTTATCGAATTTGAGACCAAAATTGAATTTTATCGAATTTGAGACCAAAATTTGAATTTTATCGAATTTGAGACCAAAATTGAATTTTATCGAATTTGAGACCAAAATTTGAATTTTATCGAATTTGAGACCAAAAGTTGAATTTTATCGAATTTGAGACCAAAATTGAATTTTATCGAATTTGAGACCAAAATTGAATTTTATCGAATTTGAGACCAAAATTGAATTTTATCGAATTTGAGACCAAAATTGAATTTTATCGAATTTGAGACCAAAATTGAATTTTATCGAATTTGAGACCAAAATTTGAATTTTATCGAATTTGAGACCAAAATTGAATTTTATCGAATTTGAGACCAAAATTGAATTTTATCGAATTTGAGACCAAAATTTGAATTTTATCGAATTTGAGACCAAAAGTTGATTTGTGGAACAGGCTCTGCCCCATCTGACAGATCGAGAGAGAGTCGTGGATATTATGGATCCAGCTCTCGAAGGTCAATATACAATGAAGGAAATTGTTCAGGTGGCAGCAATAGCAGCAATGTGTGTTCAGTCAGAGGCAGATTATAGGCCATTAATGGCAGATGTTGTTCAATCTCTAGTCCCTCTGGTGAAGCCTCAAAGGCGATCTTCTAAGGTAAGCAGCTGTTCTAGCTTCAGTGCTACCCAGTCTCCTAGGATTTAAGAAGCTGTTCTAGGTTAGTATTGACAGTCCCTAAGCCTAGTTTCAAGTTACATGTGGATTTGATTTTGTGCTGTGTTCTTTCGTAATGGGCTAGTGATGGACTTTAGGAATGGGCTTCATGAAAAAGTCAGACCTGCTGTAGAAATCAATGTTAAATGCATGATTTATTGGTTCTAATAACCTTTACTGCATCACCTGCTTTGCTTCAGAGCATCCCATAGTGAACAGGTGCTCACCACCACTATAGAAACGTGCAATCAAAACCACTGTGCGTGGCAATTTCAGTCAGCTTGTCATTGAGTTATGAATGAAATTATTCGAGCTTTGTTTTACAGCCAGATAATATACAGGCAAATTGCTGAAATAGCTAAGCCTAAATCCAACTTAACGGTCTGCAGTGAACTAACGAATTGATCTAGCACTCAGAACTCAACAAATTTGAGCACATAGAGTCTGTTCACCCAAAAAAAAGGACTGGATCAGTTGCTCGTTGATCGTATTCCTGACGAGTAAATGCTCTGACAGTTTCTTTGTATCAAATACAAATATACAATGTGAGCGATGCATTTACTTTTCTTCTAAGATTGCTTTAGATAGGCAAAAGTGTCTGTAAAGATCGTCTTATAGCAGTTGTTAGAGATACCCTTGGCTTCAAAAGCTTCATGCCTTTAGAGTTGATTCTGTTTCTATTTAAGTTTCTCATGCCTTTTAGGTTTTCATTTGGCTTCAATATGTTTTAGGCTACCGAGTTGCATAAACATATTTCACTGGACCGAGCTTTTGGTCTCTATGTGAACTAATTCCCATGTCGGAACCTGTGTGCTCCTCATGCTTTTTGTGAGATAGATAAAAATGGTGTGCCTTCTTTTCCAGCAAAATCTTCTTTAATGGCTGTCATAGTGTCATTATCATTTTCTATAATTGATGTTTCCAAACTCCGAATTTACTACTTTCCGGAACAACCACATCGGACTCCTCTGTTGATTCTTCTACGAACAATCCAAATCTGATTTATGTTCGTTTACAACCCCACGATTAAGGTATATTCAATCATCAGCACCATAGATACTAGTAATAACTGGGCATATTGTCTGTTCGTTCAATTCTGATTAGAAGTTAAGGTTAGACATAATGTAAGTAACTAAGTATGAATGATTGTTATTCTGATGTCTGTTTGTTTGACACCGGTCATGATAAATGTATTATCTGTTTGGTTCATGGAATTTTTTATACGGAAAAGCATGGTTAAAAGATCAAAAACTGGAGTTATCACGCAACATTTTCATAATATCTTGGAAAGCGAGGGTTTTTCTTTTTCACATTCTTAACGTTTGATCTCATCAGAAAAATGAAGAGATATATAAAGTAACACTTGGATTACATTCGATGATCTATATATAAAGGCCGTAGAGAGGGATTCACAGTTACAGGACTTGCGGAAGAGTTGTATCCTGTACTGTGACCTTCGTAGGTGCATCTAATGTGTCGGCTTGCTTGTTGACGATAGGCAATTCTTGAGCCACTCCTTTATCAGACGTTAATAGATAATCTTTGCTTTTACCCCATACCACAGAGTAAAGACCCATCACTATGATGACAGCTCCTAGCAAACTGCACATCAAATTATCATATATGTGATTCGCTAAGTTGTCTTTACTAGGATAAGTGTTAAATTAGAACTTGTGTTATTTGATTTGGAAGTGAACTTATGGGTATAGTTAGGAGTGTACCTTCCAAGGTGGACTTGCTCTGACAACACAATGGCACCAAGAACAGCGGTTATGATCATGCATAGTGGGCTGAATGCAGTAACGAAAACCGGGCCACGCATCCTATTTACGACACCTTGAACGTAGTATGCAATCCCAGAGCAGACTACCCCCTAACAGTTGGTAATATATATCTATTAGGATCAATTATCATGCTGTTAAATTAAACGTTAAAAGTTACTTAAACCACTTTTGGGTACCAAAAAATCCTAGGCATTAAAAAGATACATGATCCTTGATCATATTTTCGATCTATTACTGTAGAGATGATATCTG
>CM067170.1:155797963-155887963 GCA_034093135.1 Erigeron breviscapus | reverse complement strand
AATCCTCTAGTGGATATTATATGAGTTGTTGGTACTACTTGAATGGAGAGCAAGGTGGTGTTTATATACACAGGGCTAGTAGAGGAAAATTTAAACACTACTGATACATCCAGTGAGACCGGTGGGAACACAATATTTTCCACGTACACAAATGTATGCTTGTAGTAAGGGAAAGCACTCACTTTGATTCTTTCATTAGAGTATTCCTTCACCCATTGTTTGAATCTATATATAAATTACGGCCTTATTTAGAATATATACACTAAGCTAGCGATAACTATTAATATCTGAACAAATTAACGATATTAAATGTCGACAAAATACCATGCAATACATATTATCATATGTTTATATAATAATATAGGCTTTTAGTGCATGCATGCATATCATGTTTGGCTTTTATTTATAACTTTTTTAAAAGTTCGCTACAACCAATTTTATTGGCATTCATGATTTTTTCGGCCCTCGCAAATTTTTATTTTTTCTATTTAATTTAATCAAACAATTTAAAAAAAGAATATAAATAAAACCTAAAACCATTCATTACATAAACTACTAAAATAAGACAAAGTCTTTTACATGCTTAAACAAATTAAACGACGACTAACTAGATAGATAAATAATAAAGAAATCACTCATCAAACTCTCGTCCAAACTTCGCCGCGATTGATTTTGGTTAAGCATCCACACTAACATTTTCGGATCCATGATGTGAGCGTGTGGGTGTTGAAGAACTTGAAATCACTCCTCGTGGTCTTCTCCCTTTAATACTCAAGTTGTGCGTCCAAGAGTGCTTGCGTTTTCGTATTAATTTCACCCAAAACACTCTTTCCCCCTTCTTGGACGAGAAGGCGTTGTGTCCTCGTTCAAATCTAGCAATACAGTAACATCGACTTCGTTACTAGACGACTCATAATTTTCTCCATTCGACGACTTTCTCCGCTTATCCAAAAGGGACGAGTTGTGCCACCTAATTCCTTTGTGAAATGCTCCAAAATTCGTTGCCAAAACCTATCCCGTCCTTGTTCATTACCGACTTGTTTACATGTTGATATATGAACCCACGCTTTAGCCAACGCCACCTCTTACTCCGACATCCATTGTTTTTTATCCGCTTG
Organism: Erigeron breviscapus; assembly: GCA_034093135.1. Classification (NCBI taxonomy): domain Eukaryota; kingdom Viridiplantae; phylum Streptophyta; class Magnoliopsida; order Asterales; family Asteraceae; genus Erigeron; species Erigeron breviscapus. The sequence goes on along the minus strand of CM067170.1, from coordinate 155,886,845 downwards.
CTTGAGAATTTCTTTGTTAGAACATTTTCTTCAACAACATTTTCTTGAACTACATTGTATAAAAAATATAGCAATTATAAACGTATAAATAATATAAACATACAAATATATAACATATAACAATTACAAACATACAAATATATAACATATAACAATTATAAACATACAAATAATATAAACATTCAAATATATAAATATAGCAATTATAAACATATAAATAATATAAACATTCAAATATATAAATATAGCAATTATAAACATATAAATATAAACACATCAATTATAAACATATAGATAATATAAACATTCAAATATATAAAATTAAAAGTATAGAAATATAATTTTATACCGAATAAATCTTGTTGTGTTTCGGGAACGGTGATATCATCTTCGTCGATAATAGACTCCGGATCTCGGTAGTTCGCGAAGGCATCAAACGATTCCACATCTATCTCAGTCGTTTGGTGCACAACATATTGGTTATCATTCATTGCGGGAGGGGGAAGAGGATAATACACCGGTTGAGAATTCGAGTATTGATATTGAGGTTGAGAGGTAGGTGGATCGAGAATATATTATTGTGTTGAATGATGAACCGAGGGGCATTTTGTTGTTGAACTTGCAGTTTCTTTCGAACTTGAGGTCGATATACGCCTCATCCCCGCCCTCGTGAGCCGCTAGCGATCTTTTTCCCTCTCATTGGATCCATAGAATGTGAAAGTATGATATGTGGTGTATGGAAACAGTATAGATTTGGTTGTAATTTGTTTTGGTAAAAAAATTGTGTATTTATAGGTGAAAATCAAAGGGAATTTCTGTTTTTTTTATTTTTAATATAAAGGGCTAATTACTTGGAAAGTCCTTCAACTTGTCACTGACACCTTTTTTGGGGCTCGAACAAAAAAAAGTTCTATTGTGAGGAAAGAAACCGGTTAAAACATCTTTTGTGGGGTTCCGTACAAGTAGCCAGTTGAAAATATTTTTGAAACACATTTCCATTTTTATTTAACTCATTTAATGATTACATGGATATTACACGTCATTAGTTAATAATCTGATAATTTCCACGTAGATATTCCACCATCTATGTTAATAGTGTATATATATATATATATATATATATATATATATATATATATATATATATATCTGTATATCTGATCTGATTTACTACCCTTATCATCATCATCATCGATCCATACATAGATTCAAAATCTATATCTTATCTGTTATCTATAATAATGTATATATCTATCCATTGCCACAACATTTACAATCCAAATCTAGAACAATGGTATCACCATGTATAGATTAATCTTTCAGTAACATCAATCTCATCATTTCCATTATAAAAAAAACCCTAAAATCAATAAACCCTAATTCACACCACCACAATCCCAACCCGATTCCGGCGATCGCCGATAGTGGTGGTGTTGTGTTGTGGCACCTGGTGAAAATACAAAACAACAACTGCTGCTGTTGCTTCTTCTTGTTTTACAAATCCAACACCGCCACACAATTACCGCCAGAGATGATCGTGTGGGAGATTCCGGCGAGCTTCATTTCCGGCGACGATTTTTACATATGTATATGTATGTGTATATGAATAGGAATATGTATATGTATGTGTGTGTATAGATCTATGTATATGGTAATCAACATATTAATTACAAATATACTCAACAACATATTCAGCCACCGATTTTCTATATCTATATAGCCATTCCAAAAGAATCAAGCATACATATATATACACGTTGCTGCTGCAGTGCTGCTAACATCTTCTATACATCTAATAATAACATAATATAGATTTATAAAGTCCTTCAAGATCTCTTCGATTGATATACATACAATTGAACACACGATGATTTGATTAGAAAATGAAAATGCTATCGGTTGGTGTGGTGTGAATTTTGATTTTGGGAAATGGTGGTGGTAGTTGGGGTTGGTTAGACTAATTATTATTGTAACACCCCGAGCTAGGCTCGAAATGCACCAAAAAGCATGACACAAGATGGAATTATCGTAGAACGAGACTATATGAATTTAAAAGGATTCCGTGAACCCAACAATTAGATTACAATGTCACAAAAGCACAAGGAGCATACAACCATCAAGAGTTTACAAAATAATATCAAAAGATGGCTCATGATCCTAAGCAAGTCCCCTCAACGGGTAATGAACCACGGATCCATGGTCAAAGTCCAACTCCTAGCAATACATATCAAGCTCTTGGGTTCTCTTGGTTACCTGAAAAGTGTACTAAACAATGTCAACACTAGGTTGGTGAGTTCGTAGGAAAGAAAGGACAAGAACACGTACCAAAGCCATCCAACACATAAACAAATACAAAGAACGAGAATTTTGGTATCAATTAAGTATCTAACATGTTCTATGATTTCACACTTGTACCCAATGTCCCTCAATTGTCCTCATGTCATCCATAATGTCATCAAGTACTTAAAGTACCCGTATAATGTCATCAAGCACTTAAAGTGCCCGTTTATATTGTCATCATGTCCCTCATGTCCATCATTGTTCTCAACACATCGTAAATTGTTCATCAATGACCATCAATGTCCACACATTACCAAAACACCATGTGTATATACTTCATACGATACTACTTTTGAGAAGCCATAGATGCTTATATATAGGGTCACCCGCAGCCTTCCCACCACATCTACAACCTTTCAAAGGTATTACCGTCTTCCATATATACACAACTAACCTAGTAAACACTCAAACATGCACATACAATAATCATATAAAAACCACATAATTAATCACAAATGTCGTCAAGCACAAACGTACACTTTTCAGCCCGACTCTTAAAAGAGCAAGGGAAACTACGAAAACTCACCTTTGCCTTGAATTACTGAATTTAGAGTGAGCTAGAACGTCAATTATTTGCCAAACGATCACAACCTATCATGATATACATGTACGTATCAATATATATAATTAACATGTTCTTGCTTACTTTTATGAACCTTTGAATTGAACCCGGGACTTGAACACGTGTTAGAGCTTGGGTAAAACAACTCAAGAGACAAGAAAGGACCCATTTGAAAGCTCGATTCGTGCCAAGGAAAGTGAAACTCAAGCTAGGAATCAAAACAGGAAAATGAACTTTAGAGGGGGGCGTAAGCTACGCTGGGCAAGCACCGTAAGTTACGCTGGCCCCCATTTGTGCTTTTTGGCGTCTGGTTCAAGTTTTCGAGCGTAAACAGAGGCATTTTTAAAAAATGAAGTTAGAGCAGCGTAAGCTACGCTGGGCAAGCACCGTAAGTTACGCTGGCCCCCATTTGTGCTTTTTGGCGTCTGGTTCAAGTTTTCGAGCGTAAACAGAGGCATTTTTAAAAAATGAAGTTAGAGAAGCAGCGTAAGCTACGCCCTATGGGGCGTACCTTACGCCGGGTACTGAACAAACACACCAGCAGCAGATTTTGATGCAAAAATCGACCCAAAACTCATTTAGACTCAATTTCTTGACATAAGACTCGAATTGGCAGCTCATAAACTCAACTTTTGACATACACAACATGTTTCAACTTCAACCAACACAATCCACTACAAAACTTGATCCATTAACACAAAATCTTGATAAATTTCGGCCATGAACAACCCAAGAACACCCACATTTCGATTTTTGACTTTCTAGTTGATTAAGGACACTTTTAAATCGTTTTTGAACATAAATAGACAAAACCCACATCACAATACACTTGTTAATACCCATCGTTACTCAAAATTGTTCTTGACCTTCACAACCCTAATGAAACCCTAGTTTTGACCCTAAACCGATTTTGGACTCGAATTCGACCAAGAACACCTAAATTTGATTAAAAGACATGCTTAGCAACTTGAAATAATGAACTTGAGCTAGAAATCACTTACCAAAACCTCCACAAGAAGTCAAACTCGAATTTGACCTAGTTGAAGACTTTTCTTGCACTTTGAACTTTGAATTTTTGATATGTTGTAAGAATGATGATATAGATGATGATTTTGTTATTAATCTTGTTGAAATCACAATAAATGAAGCAAGATTTTAGAGAGAGAGATTTGAGAGTGGGATAGGGTTGGGTTGTCTTGGATGGATCATGGGTTGGGTATAACCCATGGATAGCATCCATATTCATTTTACTAGTTAATTTAATGTCATCTAAAATGAAAAATCGATTAGCACTAACTAATGACCCCAATTAGCACATAAATCTCAAATTAAGTAATAAATTGACCCATAAGGACACATTGCACTCAATTGAACCTCAAATTGCACTTAAACTACATTGGTTAACTTGATAATTAGATAAATTGTACATATGATCATAGAGTCAAGAATCACAATTGTTACATCATTCCCCCGTTAAGGGAATTTCGTCCCGAAATTCGATAGAACCCTAACCACTAAATAAATGCGGGTATTTAGACTTCATAAAGTCTTCCCGCTCCCAAGTGAACTCGGCTCCATGTCTAGAATGCCATCGGACTTTGACTATCGTATAACGTTTGTTCTTCAATTTCTTGACCTTACGTTCTAATACTTCTACCGGTTCTTCAACAAAATTGAGCTTCTTGTCCACTTGAATCTCATGCATGGGCACATGGAGTGTAGGATCCGCCAAACACTTTCTTAAGTTACAAATATGGAACACGTTATGCACACCACTAAGTTCTTGAGGTAGCTTTAATCGGTATGCCACTTTGCCCACCCGTTCAATGATCTCAAAAGGTCCTATGTATCTGGGTCCAAGCTTGCCTCTCTTTACAAAACGAACACCACCTTTCCACGGGGAAACGTTCAAAAGCACATGATCACCAACATTGAACTCCAACGGTCTACGCCTCACATCGGCGTATTTCTTTTGTGTAACACCCGTCGTTTAAAAATATGGATTTCCAAAAAACTTTCGCCTAACGGCGTCAAAGAAAGCGGAATTAAACTTTAAAAGTCCAAACTAGCAAAATCTGTTTGGTTCATTCATTAAATGGTGTTACTAGCCATATCATCAAAACAAGTTTAAATGGAAATCCATCGGTTGCCCAACATTAAACAACCGACATCATAGTAAATACAAATCATAAATATCTAAACATAAATCAATGTCTAAGGCGAGCAGCCACTATGGGTAAACTACAGTCAGCTTCCAGATCATCTACCCATGGCTCACATCTTCTCATATCTACCTGCTCACTAATGTTGGACCTGAGGGCACAATACATTTTAAAAGAGCAAGTGTTAGCTAACGAATTAGCTAAGTAAGATAACACATAATTATAAAGCATTTGTCCTTTAAAATCATTATAGAAAAGTCGTTTAAATTCGTTAAGGCACATAACACATCAATCATATCATCTCACATACATATCATAGCATCAACATCTTCATATTAGGATGAACCACCCTAAATGTGCCTAGTCATCTTTCATATCTTTTTCACATATCATCATTGCAATTGTGACATAAGTCACACACATCATATAACATATACATCTCATTACGTGTGACATAAGTCACACCCGACTAGATGGACAAACCGCAGTACATCAATGTCGTTAAGGAATGGCAAGCCAATCCAGGAGTAGTCCGTATGTTCAAAGACATTGGTGGGTAATCACGCCACCCGGAGATACTCATACCACGTAATTATGTTGCAAGGAGCCACCCAAGCAACCACATATACGCACCCGCCGGGCAAGGGCAAGCACGGGTTAAGCTTAACACTTTCACATCATTTACGAGCTCGATTTACATCACATATAGTTTAGGTGTCCACATTACCTAAACATCATCACATATTCATCTTTTACGTTTGGGCCCTTAAACGTGCACGTGTCATGGCAACTTAATAAGTCTAGTGAACTAGATGAACAAGCCATGTAATCATGCACATTTCACGTATCATCAACATATATCATATTTCAATTCATCTCAAGACATTACATAGCATTTCATAGCATATCATTACGTCTCATATCATTGCATAACATTTCATAGCATATCATTACATTTCATATCATAGGGACTGCATTTCAGGCTTCAATAGTCATGTACATAGCCCATATCACCTCCCGTATAACCCCGAATACCCATAAGCAAACAAGTTACAATTAGGGAAGTTAATATATGAAAACCATGCTTTTGTTGAACCCTCAGCGTGTCAAAGTAGTGTATCTTACCTCGTGACGAGCACAACAAGCAATACGCAAGGTTAATTCGTCTTGTTTGTGTTTCCGACTACCTATAGCAAACATATAACCGATAGGTAACATAAACATGGCTTCAAAAGACCTCTCTAAGTTCCCTATACCATAAGGTAACCTAAGCATAAGGTCTATGGGTCAAACGAGCATGAAAACAAGCCTATACGACCACCAGACCTGAATATGCGCCGCATGGCTCTTCCATGCGCCGCATAAACCAAGTCAAATGTAACCAGACCATTCCATGCGCCGCATGGAAATCCCATGCGCCGCATAGCGGGGCTCGATCAGCAAACCTGATTTTTAACTACACTTAAACGATTCCCATTCGATCTCAAACCCTAACCCCGACCTGGAGACATCAAATTGACCTCTTTTAAGACACAATTGATGACTTCAAACCATCAATTGATTCCTTGATCCATTACAAACATAAACCACTTAATTGATCACCCGAATAACATGAAATCGGTAAACGTTTTGCATTATAACCCAACCCAAACCCCATAGCCTGGATCGGATTCACATATAAGACTCACAAGATCAGAAATCAAAGGAATATCACCTATATTACCTATAGATGATCATAAGGATGAAAGATCCTAATCAAATCTTGCCCGAATCACCACGAAACATATAGATCTTGGAGGGAATTGCTTTGAGAGAGGGAAGGGGGCTGCTTTGAGGTCTCACACACGATAGCTACAGATTTATGACAATTAGGGATGTCTAATTATCCTTTAACCCCTGGCCAACTCTTCATAACTTCACCTTTAGTCCCTCAACTTCTTAAACGTTACTTTCTAAGCTTAACCTTCTTACCGGGAGTCTTAACGATCTTACAAGCACTTGACTTTCATGAATTTACTTTAATTACTTTTATTTATCATACTTTAATCACATCATAATAAACGCATAAGCATTTACTCACATAATCCCGTTTAGGGCACATAACTTAACGAACCTGACGTTAACTAACGGAATAGTCAAATGGTCAAACTTGAAAAGTTTGGGATGTTACAATTACCTCCCCCTTAAAAGGATTATGTCCTCAGAATCATTTCGCCACTCATATATAAATGACTTATCCGTATCCCTCACTTTGTCATATCATTTCAGGATTTCCTTGAGTTGTACTTTAACTTAGTATAGCCAAACTCATTTAACTTCTTTCATAGTCTTTGCTGCTTTCACTTTACATTTCAACCGTTTCGTCATTCCTTTGGTTCAGTATTTAAATCAAACCAAGTAACCAACTCATTTCTTCAACCTTCATAAGTAGTACCCACATTACATTTGGCGAAGGCTATTCATCTGGCGGTTAAGCCCTTCAAACACATATCCTTAATAACTTGCTACATTAACGCACATGATTCATTTGAACAAAAGGGTCGACTCGCCATAACTTTCGATGCATATCATATCCCTCCATAGAGACTTATGGTTAGACCATAATACCCACTTTGTTCATAATAAGCTTTCTTTGCTCACCACAAAACCTTTAGACAATTTTGAGCTAATCAAAACACTCCTTTAACAATTCCAACCTTAGGAACTATTATCTTCATGATCTTTGGCTCAACAACTTTCCTTTCAATAACATGTCGTATCATGAAATGACATCCAACGCCTACATCATAGTTGACATTATATGTGAACTCAACAATAGTATGTGAAAATCTCAACGCACCATCGTACGATCGTATGACTTTCCTGAGTTTCTAAATCATTCTTTCTCTTTCCCATCTATCTAGGAGTGTTAGGCATCACTTGAGTTCACCATTTTCTTCATACTTGCCAGAACATCTTTAAAGATTATTTACATAACGGCCGTCTCGATTTGAAACATTCCACAATTAACCTTCACACTTTAAGAGAACTTCTTTAACATACATCTTTTCTTTCATGTCCAATGAAACGGTGCAATAGTTCACCAAGAAATAAGCATTCTTGGACAACCAGTTTACTAATGGCTCATATCATTACCTTTAGCTTCCCACGCAGCCTTGTCTCTTAGTCCATGATAAGGTGACTCCTCACTTCCGTTAAAGGATCATTAAATAATTATTATATAACAAAACTTTCGGTGTCTAGTCTTGGCTTTTAACCCTATCACATATCAACATATAAGATTTACTACATCTCATGCGGCATCCAAATAAGCATGTCACCACGGTTCATAAGCCTCCTCAAGTACAACTTTTGGGTCATAAGATGACCAAATGAGACAAAACTCAGTTCTTAACAAATGTAGCAACTCAAAGACCTTTTCAAAAATGCAAGGTTTGACTCTTGAAGAGCTCTAATGAATAAGTATGCGCCGCATGAAATAAGTATGCGCCGCATATTTCATGCAAATTCGTCACAGAAAATATCCAACATTCTGAGCACACAGAATATGCGCCGCATAGAATGTCTATGCGCCGCATAGGGCGCCCATAAATCATATTTCGCCGCATGGATGGTACTATGCGCCGCATGAATTCTATGGCCGCATGAAATAAGTATGCGCCGCATATTTCATGCAAATTCGTCACAGAAAATATCCAACATTCTGAGCACACAGAATATGCGCCGCATAGAATGTCTATGCGCCGCATAAAATAAGTATGCGCCGCATATTTCATGCAAATTCGTCACAGAAAATATCCAACATTCTGAGCACACAGAATATGCGCCGCATAGAATGTCTATGCGCCGCATGAAATAAGTATGCGCCGCATATTTCATGCAAATTCGTCACAGAAAATATCCAACATTCTGAGCACACAGAATATGCGCCGCATAGAAGTCTATGCGCCGCATATTTCATGCAAATTCGTCACAGAAAATATCCAACATTCTGAGCACACAGAATATGCGCCGCATAGAATGTCTATGCGCCGCATAAATAAGTATGCGCCGCATATTTCATGCAAATTCGTCACAGAAAATATCCAACATTCTGAGCACACAGAATATGCGCCGCATAGAATAAGTATGCGCCGCAAAATAAGTATGCGCCGCATATTTCATGCAAATTCGTCACAGAAAATATCCAACATTCTGAGCACACAGAATATGCGCCGCATAAAGTATGCGCCGCATATTTCATGCAAATTCGTCACAGAAAATATCCAACATTCTGAGCACACAGAATATGCGCCGCATAGAATGTCTATGCGCCGCATAAATAAGTATGCGCCGCATATTTCATGCAAATTCGTCACAGAAAATATCCAACATTCTGAGCACACAGAATATGCGCCGCATGAAAGTATGCGCCGCATATTTCATGCAAATTCGTCACAGAAAATATCCAACATTCTGAGCACACAGAATATGCGCCGCATAGAATGTCTATGCGCCGCATATTTCATGCAAATTCGTCACAGAAAATATCCAACATTCTGAGCACACAGAATATGCGCCGCATATTTCATGCAAATTCGTCACAGAAAATATCCAACATTCTGAGCACACAAAATATGCGCCGCATGAAGTATGCGCCGCATATTTCATGCAAATTCGTCACAGAAAATATCCAACATTCTGAGCACACAGAATATGCGCCGCATAGAATATCTATGCGCCGCATAGTCACACATCAAATGAAGGTTCGACCTCACGATCGAAACGAAACCGGGAACTTTATTAGAACGTCTCAAAACTACGTGTAGCCTCGACTTTAGAAATATAATGTTTGCCTTACATGGGTAATCACCCAGGCGAGAAACATTATCAATTCGGAACCAAATGCTCTTGAATACTTTTACTTCATATACTTTAAGGAACTACAATTATAGGATCTCAACATTACCTTTACATTCGTGCAATATGAGGAAGAATCTCCACCTGTAGATACTCGTCCCGATCGTCATATATCGTCCCGTAGCGCAATCACGATTAAACGAGTCGTAAATCCAAAACAGACCAAAATATGCGCCGCATATTCCACATTTGGGCACATATGCGCCGCATGAAATAAGTATGCGCCGCATATTTCATGCAAATTCGTCACAGAAAATATCCAACATTCTGAGCACACAGAATATGCGCCGCATAGAATGTCTATGCGCCGCATATCGGGCTCCCATCTGAAATCAATTTTCAAAATTGGTAGATATGCGCCGCATGAAAGACTCATGCGCCGCATATCCCACAGTTTGGGCACATATGCGCCGCATAAAAGAAGTATGCTCCGCATATTTCATAATTCGTCACAGAAAATATCCAACATTCTGAACACAGAATATGTGCCGCATAGAATGTCTATGCGCCGCATAGAATGTCTATGCGCCGCATAGAATGTCTATGCGCCGCATAGAATGTCTATCCAAAATACGCCGCAAAATATGCGCCGCATCAATTGCATATGCGCCGCATATTCCACATTTGGGCACATATGCGCCGCATAAAAGAAGTATGCTCCGCATATTTCACTTATTTGTCACCATAAATATGAGCACCAAAAGTTATGCGCCGCATAGAATGTCTATGCGCCGCATAGAATGTCTATGCGCCGCATAGAATGTCTATGCGCCGCATAGAATGTCTATGCGCCGCATAGAATGTCTATGCGCCGCATAGAATGTCTATGCGCCGCATAGAATGTCTATGCGCCGCATAGAATGTCTATGCGCCGCATAGAATGTCTATGCGCCGCATAGAATGTCTATGCGCCGCATAGAATGTCTAGCGCGATAGAAGTCGTAAATCCCCAAAATATGCGCCGCATGGATGGTACATGCGCCGCATATTCCACATTTGGGCACATATGCGCCGCATGAAATAAGTATGCGCCGCATATTTCATGCAAATTCGTCACAGAAAATATCCAACATGTCTATGCGCCGCATAGAATGTCTATGCGCCGCATAGAATGTCTATGCGCCGCATAGAATGTCTATGCGCCGCATAGAATGTCTATGCGCCGCATAGAATGTCTATGCGCCGCATAGAATGTCTATGCGCCGCATAGAATGTCTATGCGCCGCATAGAATGTCTATGCGCCGCATAGAATGTCTATGCGCCGCATAGAATGTCTATGCGCCGCATAGAATGTCTATGCGCCGCATAGAATGTCTATGCGCCGCATAGAATGTCTATGCGCCGCATAGAATGTCTATGCGCCGCATAGAATGTCTATGCGCCGCATAGAATGTCTATGCGCCGCATAGAATGTCTATGCGCCGCATAGAATGTCTATGCGCCGCATAGAATGTCTATGCGCCGCATAGAATGTCTATGCGCCGCATAGAATGTCTATGCGCCGCATAGAATGTCTATGCGCCGCATAGAATGTCTATGCGCCGCATAGAATGTCTATGCGCCGCATAGAATGTCTATGCGCCGCATACGAGTCGTAAATCCAAAATACGACCAAAATATGCGCTGCATGGATGGTGCATGCGCCGCATATTCCACATTTGGGCACATATGCGCCGCATAAAAGAAGTATGCTCCGCATATTTCACTTATTTGCACATAGACTTTAATCCATTTATACATGTCTATTCTTCGCGTGGTTAAATACGATACCATTCAGTGATTCCATCCTTCTCATCTTCACTTCATTCGGATCAACACAGACACAGTCTCACAAACACACACATCATATAACATATACATATTACGTGTGACATAAGTCACACACATCATATAACATATACATCTCATTACGTGTGACATAAGTCACACACATCATATAACATATACATCTCATTACGTGTGACATAAGTCACACACATCATATAACATATACATCTCATTACGTGTGACATAAGTCACACACATCATATAACATATACATCTCATTACGTGTGACATAAGTCACACACATCATATAACATATACATCTCATTACGTGTGACATAAGTCACACACATCATATAACATATACATCTCATTACGTGTGACATAAGTCACACACATCATATAACATATACATCTCATTACGTGTGACATAAGTCACACACATCATATAACATATACATCTCATTACGTGTGACATAAGTCACACACATCATATAACATATACATCTCATTACGTGTGACATAAGTCACACACATCATATAACATATACATCTCATTACGTGTGACATAAGTCACACACATCATATAACATATACATCTCATTACGTGTGACATAAGTCACACACATCATATAACATATACATCTCATTACGTGTGACATAAGTCACACACATCATATAACATATACATCTCATTACGTGTGACATAAGTCACACACATCATATAACATATACATCTCATTACGTGTGACATAAGTCACACACATCATATAACATATACATCTCATTACGTGTGACATAAGTCACACACATCATATAACATATACATCTCATTACGTGTGACATAAGTCACACACATCATATAACATATACATCTCATTACGTGTGACATAAGTCACACACATCATATAACATATACATCTCATTACGTGTGACATAAGTCACACACATCATATAACATATACATCTCATTACGTGTGACATAAGTCACACACATCATATAACATATACATCTCATTACGTGTGACATAAGTCACACACATCATATAACATATACATCTCATTACGTGTGACATAAGTCACACACATCATATAACATATACATCTCATTACGTGTGACATAAGTCACACACATCATATAACATATACATCTCATTACGTGTGACATAAGTCACACACATCATATAACATATACATCTCATTACGTGTGACATAAGTCACACACATCATATAACATATACATCTCATTACGTGTGACATAAGTCACACACATCATATAACATATACATCTCATTACGTGTGACATAAGTCACACACATCATATAACATATACATCTCATTACGTGTGACATAAGTCACACACATCATATAACATATACATCTCATTACGTGTGACATAAGTCACACACATCATATAACATATACATCTCATTACGTGTGACATAAGTCACACACATCATATAACATATACATCTCATTACGTGTGACATAAGTCACACACATCATATAACATATACATCTCATTACGTGTGACATAAGTCACACACATCATATAACATATACATCTCATTACGTGTGACATAAGTCACACACATCATATAACATATACATCTCATTACGTGTGACATAAGTCACACACATCATATAACATATACATCTCATTACGTGTGACATAAGTCACACACATCATATAACATATACATCTCATTACGTGTGACATAAGTCACACACATCATATAACATATACATCTCATTACGTGTGACATAAGTCACACACATCATATAACATATACATCTCATTACGTGTGACATAAGTCACACACATCATATAACATATACATCTCATTACGTGTGACATAAGTCACACACACAAACATATACATATCATCTCACATACATATCATAGCATCAACATCTTCATATTAGGATGAACCACCCTAAATGTGCCTAGTCATCTTTCATATCTTTTTCACATATCATCATTGCAATTGTGACATAAGTCACACACATCATATAACATATACATCTCATTACGTGTGACATAAGTCACACTCGACTAGATGGACAAACCTTACGGTAGTACATCAATGTCGTTAAGGAATGGCAAGCCAATCCCGGAGTAGTCCGTATGTTCAAAGACATTGGTGGGTAATCACGCCACCCGGAGATACTCATACCACGTAATTATGTTGCAAGGAGCCACCCAAGCAACCACATATACGCACCCGCCGGGCAAGGGCAAGCACGGGTTAAGCTTAACACTTTCACATCATTTACGAGCTCGATTTACATCACATATAGTTTAGGTGTCCACTGTCACACCCCGTTGTAGCGGAAATACAGGGTTAACAAATAATTGCGTACTAATCAGAAGGTAAATAAAGATTTCATCCATTAATCCAAATACAAGTTTATTACAAGTATAATCGTTCAGATGTGGACCCCAATACACGGATACAAACTATCCTCAATTGGAAATGGGCCCACTTAATACAATAATAATATTTGGACAGTCTAGTACAATTAGGACTAATAATACGATAGTCCTCAGAAGTCTGACGCTAATTGTACGTCCAAAGTTCAAATGATGGCTTCTAAAATGCCATATACGCTTCCAATACTTACTGTTGGTTCCCTGAAAAGCATGAAATTTGAGAGGATCAACTATCAAAATAGTTGGTGAGTTTACAGTATGTTTGACCAAATTTTCAATCGTCATTGAGAGAACACAATGACGTGTAGTTATTTTCAACAAGACAATCATGATCAAAAACCTGATAATATTTCATAACAAGACAGCCGGGGTCTAAGTCCGACTAAAGCATATGACAGCCTGGAGCCAAGTCCGACAATATCAGTCACTATGCTACATTGCTTCGCACAGGATTTCCCTCTAAAATGGGGTGCGCACCACAACAATGTTTATGACTAGCATATGAGAGCCGGGAAACAACATCCGACAGTATCAGCCAACATGCCTCGCACAGGATTTCCTTCTACTAGTGGGTGCGGACCATAACCAAGACAGTCAAGAACTAAGTCTGACAATACAACCACTAGGGTTTCATAACAGTGATAACTACACAGGGGCAACATTTTAGTTTGTCAAACACAAAGAAACAGTTTAATCAGCCATTACACGGCAATTCAAAGTCATTTCATTCAACATTTAATAAATGACACGTATACACATTTTCGACAGCCGTCAACATGGCAAATTTATGTCAAATGATCTAAGTATCCAAATCACATGGCATACTCACAAAACAATCATTTATTTAACAAATCGTGTATACTATAGCACATGCTTTTCAGGCCCAAAGTAAAAGGAAAAGGGCGCCATAAACTCACCTTAGCGATCTAAGTGCTAAAAGGTGCAATGTAGCTCGAGAAGATCAACCGTCAATTCTCCACGTTATCCAAAACCTATGATATGATTACCAATAGTGAGGATCCAAGCTCACAACGACAAGTATCCAATGTAGAACTACTTAGCTATAGACCCTAGAATGCCATAACCGAGAATGTGTGTTAATCTTTTATTTTAGTTAACTTTAGTTGGTAATATCAATGACATAGTCATTATAAGGTAACCTAAAGTACCATTCGATATTCACCAAGTTCAAACGTTCAAGTTATCGAAAACTGAAAATGTCAAACAGTCACAAAACTCGCGGCGCGAGTCGCTGTTTCAAGTGCAGGTTCTGCTCAAATTTTATACACCTCGCGGCGCGAGAATAGTACCTTGCGGCGCGAGTCATGACCTGATCGTGTGAAAATGCAGTTTTCGACCTCTTTTCGCAAACCAAACCATTTTCAACTCAAGCCTTTTCATTTCAATGACCATAAACCTGTTCAAAGACCTGGAAAACTATCTAATTCGCCAACCATTTCACCATTTCAACCATTTTGATTTCCAAAACCTAATTCTAATTAAAATTCCATTTATCCAACAAAAGCAAAAACCCATTTCCTATTCATAGTCCAACAATCTAATTAACCAAAAACTGAAATAATACTAAGATTGAATCAATTCAAATCAAAGTTTAGTAGAAAAAGGATAACTTACCAAAACTTGAAGTTTTCTTGAAATAATTTGAAGAAGATGATGATGATGATGATAATACCCAAATTATTATTGAAATTGATTATTCCCTTTGATTACTCCTTTGCCAAAACAGATTTTTGATGAAGAGATAAAGAGATTGAGAGAATTTGAGTGTGTGTTTTGATTGATGTATGTGTTTTGTGTGTGTGGTGTGGGTTTGGGGTCGACACAAAGAGAAGGAGGGAAGGGGGTGTTTAATTCCCTGCCTCTCAAAACATTTCAGCCCATGTGGCCTCATTTTGGATATTTCTAATACCCTTAATTTGGTAAAAATGCTTACGATTAACTACCATTTGACTAAAAGGTTATAATTTAAAGTAAAGGTATTTTTCCTCGTCTCATTTTAGTTAAGACAAGTTAATAAAATTTAGTCGAAGTAAACTTTAGAAATATTAAGTCTAAACAGTCTATTTACTGTGTTCAATACACAACTTTTAAATCTTTATTTAAAGTTATTTTAAGACTCGGCATTCGTCTAAATAGCTAATAGTCTACTTCATCAGGATACGTCTAATTGAACTATATCAAACTTTCAATTATCTAATAATTTCCACGTCATAATCTCTAAATTAGACGAAATTATAATAATGATCGAGATTAAGACTAACCCGTTGCTAATAAATTACGAGTTGTCACATCCACATTACCTAAACATCATCACATATTCATCTTTTACGTTTGGGCCCTTAAACGTGCACATGTCATGGCAACTTAATAAGTCTAGTGAACTAGATGAACAAGCCATGTAATCATGCACATTTCACGTATCATCAACATATATCACATTTCAATTCATCTCAAGACATTACATAGCATTTCATAGCATATCATTACGTCTCATATCATTGCATAACATTTCATAGCATATCATTACATTTCATATCATAGGGACTGCATTTCAGGCTTCAATAGTCATGTACATAGCCCATATCACCTCTCGTATAACCCCGAACACCCATAAGCAAACAAGTTATCATTAGGGAAGTTAATATATGAAAACCATGCTTTTGTTGAACCCTCAGCGTGTCAAAGTAGTGTATCTTACCTCGTGACGAGCACAACAAGCAATATGCAAGGTTAATTCATCTTGTTTGTGTTTCCGACTACCTATAGCAAACATATAACCGATAGGTAACATAAACATGGCTTCAAAAGACCTCTCTAAGTTCCCTATACTATAAGGTAACCTAAGCATAAGGTCTATGGGTCAAACGAGCATGAAAACAAGCGTATACGACCACCAGAGCTGAATATGCGCCGCATGGCTCTTCCATGCGCCGCATAAACCAAGTCAAATGTAACCAGACCATTCCATGCGCCGCATGGAAATCCCATGCGCCGCATAGCGGGGCTCGATCAGCAAACCTGATTTTTAACTACACTTAAACGATTCCCATTCGATCTCAAACCCTAACCCCGACCTGGAGACATCAAATTGACCTCTTTTAAGACACAATTGATGACTTCAAACCATCAATTGATTCCTTGATCCATTACAAACATAAACCACTTAATTGATCACCCGAATAACATGAAATCGGTAAACGTTTTGCATTATAACCCAACCCAAACCCCATAGCCTGGATCGGATTCACATATAAGACTCACAAGATCAGAAATCAAAGGAATATCACCTATATTACCTGTAGATGATCATAAGGATGAAAGATCATAATCAAATCTTGCCCGAATCACCACGAAACGAATAGATCTTGGAGGGAATTGCTTTGAGGGAGGGAAGGGGGCTGCTTTGAGGTCTCACACACGATAGCTACAGATTTATGACAATTAGGGATGTCTAATTATCCTTTAACCCCTGGCCAACTCTTCTATAACTTCACCTTTAGTCCCTCAACTTCTTAAACGTTACTTTCTAAGCTTAACCTTCTTACCGGGAGTCTTAACGATCTTACAAGCACTTGACTTTCATGAATTTACTTTAATTACTTTCATTTATCATACTTAAATCACATCATAATAAACGCATAAGCATTTACTCACATAATCCCGTTTAGGGCACATAACTTAATGAACCTGACGTTAACTAACGGAATAGTCAAATGGTCAAACTTGAAAAGTTTGGGATGTTACATTTTGTCTTTCACGGGCCAATTGTAATCTCTCTTTAATTTGAGAAATCACTTTTGTTGTTTCAACTATTATTTCCGGCCCAATAAGTTGGCTTTCACCAATCTCCGCCCAAGCGAGTGGTGAACGACACTTTCTACCATAAAGTGCCCTAAATGGTGCCATTTGAATACTCGCATGATAGCTATTATTATACGAGAACTCAACCAACGGTAAATGATCTTCCCAACTTCCACCAAATTCAAATGCACAAGCCCTCAACATGTCTTCAAGCGTTTGGATGGTTCTCTCGGTTTGTCCATCCGTTTGAGGATGAAACGCCGTACTCATGTCAAGTTGAGTACCCATTGCTCGTTGAAAGGCTTCCCAAAAATTTGATTTAAACCGGCTATCTCTATCGGAGATAATAGAAACCGGAACCCCATGTTTAGACACCACTTCTTTAATGTACAAACGGGATAGGGTGTCAAATTTATCGGTCTCACGAATGGCTAGGAAGTGAGCCGACTTTGTCAACCGATCCACAATCACCCATATAGTATCACGACCACTTCTTGTCTTCGGTAACTTCGTGATGAAGTCCATTGCAATCCGTTCCCATTTCCATTCCGGTGTCACCGGTTGCACCAATAAACCAGGTGGCTTCTTATGATCGGCTTTCACTTGTAAGCAAGTAAGGCACTCCCTCACATATTTCGCCACATCACGTTTCATGCCCGGCCACCAATAGAAATCCTTCAAATCAAAGTACATCTTATCCGAGCCCGGATGGACCGAATAAGCCGATTTATGGGCTTCATTCATAAGAAATGTTCTCAAATTGCCAAAAGCGGGAATCCAAAGTTTTTCAACTAAGTATATCCCATTGTCTTCTTTTCTATCGAAGTTGCTCCATACCATCTAACCCTTCATTACCAAAATTTTCCGGTAAGGTAGCTTGTACTTGAGCTTCTATGATACGGTCACGAATACTTTGTCCCACCGTGAGGCTCATGGCCCTTACCCTTCTCGGCTTTACCCTTTCCTTTCTACCTAATGCGTCGGCTACAACATTAGCCTTGCCCGGATGGTAGCGAATATCACAATCATAATCGCTAAAAAGTTCGAGCCATCTTCTTTGTCTCATATTCAACTCACTTTGATTAAAAATATGTTAAAGACTTTTATGATCGGTGTAGATTACACATTTGGTGCCATAAAGGTAATGTCTCCAACATTACAAAGCGAAAACAACCGCTCCCAATTCCAAATCATGAGTGGGGTAGTTTTTCTCATGTACTTTAAGTTGACGGGAGGCATAAGCAATGACCTTACCCCGTTGCATAAGCACACACCCCAATCCTTGACCCGAAGCGTCACAATATACTACAAAATCTTCAATTCCATCCGGAAGACTCAAGATAGGAGCATCACATAACATGTCTTTGAGAGTTTGAAAGGCAATTTCTTGCTTTTCGCCCCATTCAAACTTCTTCTCCTTTTGAGTTAAAAGGGTAAGTGGTTGTGCAATCTTGGAGAAATTTTCAATGAACCTCCTATAATAACCCGCCAATCCAAGAAATTGACGAATCTCGGATGGCGTCTTTCGGGTCGTCTCCAATTTTTGACCGCTTCAATCTTGCTAGGATCTACATGAATCCCATCTTTACTAACCACATGACCAAGGAAATGAACTTCTTCCAACCAAAACTCGCACTTAGAGAATTTCGCGTATAACTTCTCTTTTCTAAGCAATTCTAGCACTTCACGCAAATGTTCGGCGTGATCTTCCTTTGTTTTTGAATAAACAAGTATGTCATCAATAAAGACAATGACAAACTTGTCCAAGTAGGGTCGACACACCCGGTTCATCAAATCCATGAACACCGCTGGTGCATTAGTCAAACCAAACGGCATAACGGTAAATTCGAAATGGCCATACCTTGTACGAAACGCCGTCTTTGGTATGTCATCTTCATGAACTCTAAGTTGATGATAGCCCGAACGGAGATCAATCTTCGAGAAATATTTTTCACCTTGCAATTGATCAAATAGGTCATCGATTCTAGGAAGTGGATACCGGTTCTTCACCGTGAGTTTGTTCAATTCCCGGTAATCGATACACATCCTAAAAGACCCATCTTTCTTCTTCACAAACAAGATTGGAGGTCCCCAAGGCGATTGACTAGGATGAATGAACCCTTTCTCTTGAAGTTCCTTGAGTTGAGATTCTAATTCTTGCATTTCCGTCAAAGCAAGTCTATATGGAGCTTTAGCCACGGGCGCGGCTTCGGGAATCAAATTGATACGAAAGCAAGTTCCAAATCATGAGTGGGGTAGTTTTTCTCATGTACTTTAAGTTGACGGGAGGCATAAGCAATGACCTTACCCCGTTGCATAAGCACACACCCCAATCCTTGACCCGAAGCGTCACAATATACTACAAAATCTTCAATTCCATCCGGAAGACTCAAGATAGGAGCATCACATAACATGTCTTTGAGAGTTTGAAAGGCAATTTCTTGCTTCTCGCCCCATTCAAACTTCTTCTCCTTTTGAGTTAAAAGGGTAAGTGGTTGTGCAATCTTGGAGAAATTTTCAATGAACCTCCTATAATAACCCGCCAATCCAAGAAATTGACGAATCTCGGATGGCGTCTTTCGGGTCGTCTCCAATTTTTGACCGCTTCAATCTTGCTAGGATCTACATGAATCCCATCTTTACTAACCACATGACCAAGGAAATGAACTTCTTCCAACCAAAACTCGCACTTAGAGAATTTCGCGTATAACTTCTCTTTTCTAAGCAATTCTAGCACTTCACGCAAATGTTCGGCGTGATCTTCCTTTGTTTTTGAATAAACAAGTATGTCATCAATAAAGACAATGACAAACTTGTCCAAGTAGGGTCGACACACCCGGTTCATCAAATCCATGAACACCGCCGGTGCATTAGTCAAACCAAACGGCATAACGGTAAATTCGAAATGGCCATACCTTGTACGAAACGCCGTCTTTGGTATGTCATCTTCATGAACTCTAAGTTGATGATAGCCCGAACGGAGATCAATCTTCGAGAAATATTTTTCACCTTGCAATTGATCAAATAGGTCATCGATTCTAGGAAGTGGATACCGGTTCTTCACCGTGAGTTTGTTCAATTCCCGGTAATCGATACACATCCTAAAAGACCCATCTTTCTTCTTCACAAACAAGATTGGAGGTCCCCAAGGCGATTGACTAGGATGAATGAACCCTTTCTCTTGAAGTTCCTTGAGTTGAGATTCTAATTCTTGCATTTCCGTCAAGGCAAGTCTATATGGAGCTTTAGCCACGGGCGCGGCTTCGGAAATCAAATTGATACGAAAATCAAGTTCACAAGATGGGGTAGACCCGATAGATCATCCGGAAAGACATCGGAAAAGTCATGAACAATAGGAACGGTTTTCAATTCTACCTTTATAACGGTAGCACTAAAAACCTTAGAACTAGAGGGATCGGATGTTTCACCTTGGACTCTAAGAATCTTACCATTGACAATGGTATTTTGACCACTCTTTCACCGCAATCAATGACCGCATTCACCGCTTTCATCCAATCCATACCCACAATGATGTCAAAGCTTCCAATGTCGAAAGGCATGAGATCAATGAAAAATTCGACGTCGTTTAAAGTCAGGATACAATCACGAAGCACTTGACTAAGTCTAGTTAAAGCACCATTGACCATCTCAATATCAAGCATATAATTTAAGGCACAAGGATGAACATCTATCAAAGGAACAAAACTATGGGACACGAAACTATAATCGGCTCCGGAATCAAATAACACCGTGGCATAATGACCGTTAAGAAGAAATGTACCTGCCACCACATTCGGATCATTGCGGGCTTCATTTGCATTCACCGCAAAGGCTCTTCCCCTAGGTTGCACTTGATGGCCTTGTTGGCCACGGTTTTGGTTAGGACCGGAGATTTGGAGTTGATTTGGATGAACCGCCACTTGAACGTTTTGTCCTACCCATTTTCTTCACCCCACTTGACTCCGGTGCATCCTTCCTTTTTGATGATGATGCTTTGCTCAACTCACCGCTTCTAAGTAGGTCCTCGGTAACACTACCGGCTCGATTTATGGCTTCCGTCATGGAGGTGGGCATGATACTATTCACCAAGTGTCAGACTTATGGAGTCAAGCCCATAACAAACTTTTCAATAGCACGGGCCTCGGAAGACACCAAGTGTGGGATAAGAGTTGACAAATCTTGGAATCGCCGAATGTACCCCTTATAATCTGCCCCATTCATTTGGAGTTGAATGAACTCCAAGGTTAGAGTTTGAAGCTCATAGGGTGGACAAAATCTCTCCTTCACCAAAATTTTGAATTGATCCCAAGGTATAGCATTGCCCGCCCCCACTTCCTTGTTCCACCAACTCAATGCATCACCCCTAAACATGCCGGTTGAGTAAGTAACTTGATCATCATAAGTACAATGGCTCCTAGCAATCACCGCTTCAATCTCTTCAAGCCACCTTATACATCAAACTCCGGGGCTCCACAACTCTTGAAATCTTTGAAAGTGCACCCTTGACGGTACACTCCGTGTTGATTGAACATTGGAACATAGTTATCATGCATTACTGGTGCCTCTTCTTCTTCCACTACCACCGGTTGAACACCTTCATTGTTCACGTTCACTTGAGCTTCAACATTTGGCACCGTATTATTGGGTGCTTGAAGAGATGCCTTGACTTGGGCAACTATGGTAGGCATGATGTTTGTGACCGTTTGAGCGATCACGGTTGCCAAGTCAGGTGTTGGTGCTTCACCAACACCTTGAACTCTCTCTTGACCTCTTCCACGGCCCCTACCTCGGCCTCTACCACCACCTCTACCTCTACCACCACCACGACCTCTTCCTTGAACTTCCGGTTGTGGCTCTGGAGTATTCTCTCTATAAGTAGCCCCGGCTCTTATTGGCCTCACCATTACTATAAAACAAGGAACACGTCAACTCGAAAATTTAGCCTCAAGATGCTCACATGTTAGTCACACAAGTAGTTAATGCTCTCATGTCGACATATCACACATAAATCATATCATTACACTAAGGCAAAAGTACTAATGTTCTGGGGAATCGTTATGTATCATGCCATCATACCAAGTTCACAATAATTGTTTATCATCAAGCCCCATACTCATGTTCCATGCATCACACAACCAAGCAACTAAACAAGCGGTTTAAAGTATAATCCAAATCCGATATACTTTCTAGTTATTGATTAGGTTTGTATACAGGGTGTACCAGCGGCTAACCCTCCACCCAATCAACTCCCATTAAGCATATCGGTTCCTTATTATACTTTAAGCCAAACATGTGCAATCCGTGATGTCATTAACTTGTTATAATACCGGGTAACCATAAAATAGTTGATCAGGCTCTTTTAGGGTTGCCACAATATTATATCATGTTAATGCCATAACTTCATTTTGCCCTAAATCATCAAACAACATCAATTCAAATCATCTCAATCCAACAATATGCACATGACCTCATTGACTTCAAATAACCACATTGACCTCATGCACTTGACCACTACACAACACATTGTTCACGCCAAGCCAATTGTACTCATGTTATCACATATAATGAACCTTCCTACGAATTCCAAGCGTACACTTATAATGCTCATATAGTTCACGTTGCACACAAGATTCCTAATCATGCATGCTATATGAGGAGTTTTACTTAAGCCGTAGTCTAGGTCAATCCACCTAACTCTCTACGACCATGCATTGGGCCACCATTCTGTAACACCCCGAGCTAGGCTCGAAATGCACCGAAAAGCATGACACAAGATGGAATTATCGTAGAACGAGACTATATGAATTTAAAAGGATTCCGTGAACCCAACAATTAGATTACAATGTCACAAAAGCACAAGGAGCATACAACCATCAAGAGTTTACAAAATAATATCAAAAGATGGCTCATGATCCTAAGCAAGTCCCCTCAACGGGTAATGAACCACGGATCCATGGTCAAAGTCCAACTCCTAGCAATGCATATCAAGCTCTTGGGTTCTCTTGGTTACCTGAAAAGTGTACTAAACAATGTCAACACTAGGTTGGTGAGTTCGTAGGAAAGAAAGGACAAGAACACGTACCAAAGCCATCCAACACATAAACAAATACAAAGAACGAGAATTTTGGTATCAATTAAGTATCTAACATGTTCTATGATTTCACACTTGTACCCAATGTCCCTCAATTGTCCTCATGTCATCCATAATGTCATCAAGTACTTAAAGTACCCGTATAATGTCATCAAGCACTTAAAGTACCCATATAATGTCACCAAGTACGTAAAGTACCCGTATAATGTCATCAAGTACGTAAAGTACCCATATAATGTCATCAAGTACTTAAAGTACCCGTATAATGTCATCAAGTACGTAAAGTACCCATATAATGTCATCAAGTACTTAAAGTACCCGTATAATGTCATCAAGTACGTAAAGTACCCGTATAATGTCATCAAGTACTTAAAGTACCCGTATAATGTCATCAAGCACTTAAAGTGCCCGTTTATATTGTCATCATGTCCATCATTGTTCTCAACACATCGTAAATTGTTCATCAATGACCATCAATGTCCACACATTACCAAAACACCATGTGTATATACTTCATACGATACTACTTTTGAGAAGCCATAGATGCTTATATATAGGGTCACCCGCAGCCTTCCCACCACATCTACAACCTTTCAAAGGTATTACCGTCTTCCATATATACACAACTAACCTAGTAAACACTCAAACATGCACATACAATAATCATATAAAAACCACATAATTGCACGTCAACAAATCCATCAAACAATCATTCAAATCACAAATGTCGTCAAGCACAAACGTACACTTTTCAGCCCGACTCTTAAAAGAGCAAGGGAAACTACGAAAACTCACCTTTGCCTTGAATTACTGAATTTAGAGTGAGCTAGAACGTCAATTATTTGCCAAACGATCACAACCTATCATGATATACATGTACGTATCAATATATATAATTAACATGTTCTTGCTTACTTTTATGAACCTTTGAATTGAACCCGGGACTTGAACACGTGTTAGAGCTTGGGTAAAACAACTCAAGAGACAAGAAAGGACCCATTTGAAAGCTCGATTCGTGCCAAGGAAAGTGAAACTCAAGCTAGGAATCAAAACAGGAAAATGAACTTTAGAGGGGGGCGTAAGCTACGGTCTGACCCACCGTAGGTTACGCTGGAAGGTTTCTGTATTGGCGTAAGGTACAGCTAGGGAGGCGTAAGCTACGCTGGGCGAGGTTCAAAGGGCGTAAGCTACGCTGGGCAAGCACCGTAAGTTACGCTGGCCCCCATTTGTGCTTTTTGGCGTCTGGTTCAAGTTTTCGAGCGTAAACAGAGGCATTTTTAAAAAATGAAGTTAGAGAGCTGCGTAAGCTACGCCCTATGGGGCGTACCTTACGCCGGGTACTGAACAAACACACCAGCAGCAGATTTTGATGCAAAAATCGACCCAAAACTCATTTAGACTCAATTTCTTGACATAAGACTCGAATTGGCAGCTCATAAACTCAACTTTTGACATACACAACATGTTTCAACTTCAACCAACACAATCCACTACAAAACTTGATCCATTAACACAAAATCTTGATTAATTTCGGCCATGAACAACCCAAGAACACCCACATTTCGATTTTTGACTTTCTAGTTGATTAAGGACACTTTTAAATCGTTTTTGAACATAAATAGACAAAACCCACATCACAAGTACACTTATTAATACCCATCTTTACTCAAAATTGTTCTTGACCTTCACAACCCTAATGAAACCCTAGTTTTGACCCTAAACCGATTTTGGACTCGAATTCGACCAAGAACACCTAAATTTGATTAAAAGACATGCTTAGCAACTTGAAATAATGAACTTGAGCTAGAATTCACTTACCAAAACCTCCACAAGAAGTCAAACTCGAATTTGACTTAGTTGAAGACTTTTCTTGCACTTTGAACTTTGAATTTTTGATATGTTGTAAGAATGATGATATAGATGATGATTTTGTTATTAATCTTGTTGAAATCACAATAAATGAAGCAAGATTTTAGAGAGAGAGAGATTTGAGAGTGTGTATGCATTTAGTGAGATAGAGAGAGAAGTGTAAGGGAATTGAATGAATGGTTGGGAGGTTGGGGAGATGGGATAGGGTTGGGTTGTCTTGGATGGATCATGGGTTGGGTATAACCCATGGATAGGATCCATA
Source organism: Erigeron breviscapus (assembly GCA_034093135.1). NCBI lineage: Eukaryota > Viridiplantae > Streptophyta > Magnoliopsida > Asterales > Asteraceae > Erigeron > Erigeron breviscapus. The sequence goes on along the minus strand of CM067170.1, from coordinate 155,860,639 downwards.
TTCATTTACTAGTTAATTTAATGTCATCTAAAATGAAAAATCGATTAGCACTAACTAATGACCTCAATTAGCACATAAATCTCAAATTAAGTAATAAATTGACCCATAAGGACACATTGCACTCAATTGAACCTCAAATTGCACTTGAACTACATTGGTTAACTTGATAATTAGATAAATTGTACATATGATCATAGAGTCAAGAATCACAATTGTTACAATGATTCCGTTAAGGGAATTTCGAAATATCGATAATAACTAAAATATATATATGGCTGCCACGTGATACGTAAATATGAAAGATATAACCGGCTAATTAGAGGCCACGTCAGCCAAAACAGGTCACAAGCCCACAAAAGTAATTTTAGCCGTTTTTATTCCCCCAAATAGAACTTTTTTTTATTCGAGCACCAGAAAAGGTTTCAGTGACAAGTTGAGGGACTTTCCAAGTAATTAGCCCTAATATAAATAAGTCCAACGTTTCAATTTTAACGGTCATAAGACCTTCAACGGTCAAATCATCCGCAGCCCGTTTCCAGCCTTCCATGGCTTCCAAACCCGCTTCCATCACTGACGGCGGTGTTTCTCAGCGGGCTAGTTCAAGCCGCTGGGACCCGCTTTGACTCCCGAAGGCCTTATATTCCTTGTAAATACAATAAAAATAGTTGTAAATCTGGCTTTTAATACAGTAGCATGACCCCACAAAGGATGTAGATTGGAATATCTTACGTTGAGTTGAGTTACTCATGTGGGTACACGCAGGAAAAAAGGTTTTAGAATATATAACCTTTGAGACTAATATCAAAAAGAATATGACAGACAGTTATGCAAAACAAATGGAGTGAATTATCACTATTTCACTCAAACATCTGCCAATGTTGTTACATAAGAAAATACGAACAATACGTTTGTATATATATATTGTACTAAATTTGAAGTTTTCTTTTGTGATAATATGGAAATGGATCTTTTATCATTTCATTATGAGTTAGCATGGCAAGAAAATATAACTTTCGAATAATAAATATTGCAAGAAAATAACGTACTCTCTTATAAATCATCTTTAATTTGTGTTAAATCAACGAAGAAGGTTCTAAACTACTGCCATATAGTGGATTGGGAAATTAAGCATCTTATACTTAAATTTATTAATATTTATTTATGTCGGTAATTTGACGTCAAGCTCTTCGTGGAATGGTTTCGAATGCCTTTACTGTTGAGGTGATTTCAAGATATGATAAGTCAGGATTTTACAAGAGAACCATATTTTAACTTTCTAGGCAGATACAAGACCGAATATTTTGCAATATATATTATTTAGATATCTTCCTATTTTTTTTTTGTTCGAACCTTAACCAGGTGATACTCATGTAATGAATTAAATAACCTTTTTTTAGCCCTATTTTTCTAATCTTTTTTGAACAACAAATTTCATTAAATCAATTCAAGAACAGTATAATAATATCTCGAATTAAGGATGACACCCATGTCCAGGTTAATTTAAACTTGAACATTCGATAACGAAAAGTGTTAAAAAAATAAAAATAAAAATAATATGTAATAGTGTTGATTTGTACTTTGTACTTTAACTAGATTATTACCCCGCGGAATACGCGGGAAACATATATAATTAATGACATGTTAAATTTTTATCATAAGTTGACAAATATTTAATCAGGTAAGAATTAAAACACTAAAAAACATGAAGTTACATTAGTGGTCGTTGAGATTCCGGTTAACAGTTACCAGACAGTTGAAAAATAGATACATCATCTATTAGAGGTCTCGCTAAGTAAGGTTTTCGTTTGTTTGAATGTCTTTCATTCATCAGAATATGTCTACATTGTCATTGTACTTGTGCTTTAACGTTTTGCTCAAATAATTTAGTTATCCACTAAAATTACTAAGCAATTTAATTATCAATCTATGTATAAAACTAACATTTAGTTATCCACTAAAATTATTAATGATATAAAACTAAATACTTATAACCAAATTTTATTACGTTATATGATAAAAATCCTATACAAAAACATAATTTAATAAAAACGTATTACATTGAAAAAGAAAATTTTATCGTAAAAAAATCAAAAAATGATTTTAAAGATGAAAAATGATGTAAAATATAAAAATATTAGTTTCCATAATTATATCATTAAAAACATTAATTATTAATGTCTACAAATTTAAATAAGAAAATAATAATCATTTAAATTTATTAAAATAAAATTAAATCTAAAAAAGTTAAATAAGGTATATGACATCATCATTTGATCTAATGGCTCTAATTAAAAGTTGAACTTCATCTAAGGGTCCATACTTCTCCAATTATGAATTAAGGTTTCTCTTTTATATATATTTAGAGATTGTAAAGTTTGTAAGTGTGAAATGGGTTAAAATGTAAATTTTGTATTAGTTATATAAACCCTTTCACACATGTATTTTGTAACCTTTCACCCACATTAATTCCAACTTACCATTTCACACACTTAATTCTCTCTCAACACACACACTAATAACCGCCATTCTCTCACACACACACACTAAAACCTCCATTAACACACACATAAGCTCAAGTATCTCATTTCTGGTTATTACACTTGGTATCAGAGTCAGGGTCGGGCCGGTGTACCTATGTGGTCCTCTATAAAGGAAGGGGGGGGGGGATTGTTAGATCCCACATCGGTTGGGAAGGAAAACAAAAGCCTCCTTATAAAGGACTAGATACCTTACTTATCAAGACGCGTTTTGAACAAAACGGTGAGACGTTAAGCCAAAACAGACAATATCTTGATACGGTTGCTTGAGTTGTTAACAAAAAGCCATATTTTTCTCCCTTGGCCGGATTATTAGAACAAAAACTCATTGGTTTTTTTTTCCTACTAATCTAACAAATTCATACAGTAAATTATTTTTTGTAGATTTGCATCTTCTTATTTATATCAAAAATCTACTCGACGCAATTTCATTCACAATTATCTCATATATGTTATTCAAACGTGACAAGAAATTTGTTGTGTATATATACATATCACCTTTCTTATCAAAGGGATTCCATCATGAAGGTGAAAAGCAACTTACTCATCTAAGAGCGTCATGATAAAATGAACCCACAATAAGATTGAAGAGAATCTATGTATGGTTTTTATTTCTCACAAAATTTGTGTAGGAGAATCTAGGTAGCAAATTAAATAAGTGGTACAAGAATTTTGATTCAGGTGGATCTCCCCATTGGAGGAATCTCTTTTTAAGAGTACTGTCATTACGGTAAGTGAAATTATTTGGTTTGTTTGATATCCAAAGTGGGGGGATTTTGATATTGACCACCAAATCATGATGGGCTTAAGTGACATATGATGTAATTGTAGGGTTGTGTTTTGTAGTGTTTGTGAGGAGTACTGATTGTGGGTGGTATGAACCTTTGTACAAATAATTGCATACTACTTTCTGATTTGGATATTCACCTATCATAATTTTATTGCTATAAGTTTTAGTGGAGTGACGTGTCTTCTTATTAATCTAGAGCAAACGTTAGGCCTATCTACTAAGCTAGCTTATGTGGTGCACCATATCATACAAAAGTGTTTTTTTTTTATTATTATTAAAGGATTTATGATGTAGATAATATGAGAATTCTAATATTCTAGAAAATCTATCAATGATATACTTGAATTATTACAATAATATCTCTTTTATCCATTAGTGCCTTATTGGTGTGGAGTAGAAAAAGATTTGGTCTTATTTATAAAAATAAAATGGAATGTGTGTGTATTATAGACATAATTTATACTCATTAAAAATTCTTAGCCTACAAAAAATTCTATCCCGTTACATATTGTTCATTTTGAGATATTTAAATTGTTCAAATTTTTCTAAATTATTAAATTATACTTTCAATTTTTTATCATATAAAATATTTTCATTAACCCCTATATGCAGGGGCGGTACCAAAAAGGGCTCTCGAATTTTAAAATTTGTCATTTATTTTTAAATTTTTCATAGAATTTTAAAAGTTTTCTATAGGATTTTAACATTTTCCCCCTTTTTAAATTTATTTTTCATGGATTTTTTAATTTTGCCCCCTCTGAAAGTTTTTTCTGATACCGCCTCTGCCTATACATCAATTACTCACACCGCTTGACGCCGCCGCCGCCAACAGTCGCCGCCACAACGGCACCACCATACCGTCGTCGTTACCACCACACCATCGTCGCGTTACGCGTGTATCCCTCTAATATATTTTATATATTGTTGTAACAATCATGCAACCTACATTTATGAAAATATCCTAGCTAGAAATCAGACATGTAAAAGCATTCAAAGCAATTGAGATATATCACGTTTATAAAACCAACTAATAAACTGTAAAAGAATGTTTTTCATAATCTATATATGTTGAAATCAATAGAAGATAGAACTTTTATAGTATCGTAAAGTATTTAGCCAACTTAAAATGAAGATGGGTGTTTCATTTCAAAATCATATAGACATCAAAACCAAAAAAGTTATTTACATTACGTGAAGCAGAGAATGCAAAAACGTGATAGAAAGGAACTGACCCTTTAACATGGATCTTCATTTACTTGTTGGGTTATATAACAATTATCAAATTAAATCACAAAGCACACAGCGGAAAATTAATCTATGTAATTAATTAATTAACCAAGGATAGAAACATGTACCTTTGATTTGAAGAAAAATAAAGTAAGAAACTTTATGAGGATTTGAAGTAAATCCTTCTACGTTCGCACACACGACACGCGGATGTACGTATGCTAGTACTTGATCACGAACCAAAAACACTTTCCTTTCTCTCCTTGATTTGTCAAACAACTAAAACCGAATCCCTTTTTCTTTTGGAGTTTCGGCCGAAGTCAAGTAAGAAGGGAGGAGAAGAAGTTGGGGAGGAGCTTTGTTTTTCCCTTTTTATAATCACTCTAAACCCTTTTTCGTGTTTGATACAAATTAGGATTAGTATTTGATACAAACTAGGATTAGTATATTAGAAAAACAAGTTAAGTTAATGGTTTAAAACCATTAACAAAAACCGGCCCCCCTTATAATTATAATTAGGAAACTTCTAGAATCTCCTAATTACAAATTAAGTCCTCCTTAACTAACGCCGTTAGCTAGTAACCGTTAGTTTTTAACGACCATTCGTTAATTGAAATCGTGATCATATTAATTAAATACATTAAATATATTAATTAATATTAAATACATTTGTGTCGAGACGTGTGACCCCGTAGGCTTAAATCATTTCTGGACATACGTTCATTTTTACGTGATCATATACTAACAGCTCCCACTTGAGCTCGTAATAAATGAAGGTAATAACATTGGTTAGCGTCTAGCAACACGCCAATGCTCCCAGAAATATTTAAGTATAGTTTCTTAAAGTATATTTAAATGGTTAAGGCATTTATTATCCCTTTGTTCAGATACCGTGTTAAACATGAATATGGATCAATGTCATTTCATGATTTAACGATTCTGTTTCTCATTCCATAACTAATTAATGATTACCAAATATAATCGAGAACCATCTGGATTTATTTTGGGCACGGCCATGCAAACATCTTAATTAGTCCTAATGAGGGGCCCAGTGGTATCATTCTCCAACTATCTGTTGGAGGAACAAATCCTGTATTGACTACACGTGTCAGTCATCATACTTCAATACACTTTCTGAAAATAGCCCTTTATGTACTCCTTTATTCAGGAGAGTTAGAACTATATCAAGTAAGTGCAATCCATACATGCTGACATGCTTGTATCTCAAGTCAAAGGATCAATAAAGTAACCATTTACGAATTTCACTTAATGACGCTGATCCATAAAGTGATGAATTCGTTAGTGGGGTAGTCCGATATGCATCAACTATGGATATCATTTGAGTTTGGTGGGACCATCCATTATATATTCCAAGAATATAACCAATCGCTCAGATTTGTCTTAGTTTAATTATATTCCCATATAATTAATCGACAATGGACAATTTAGAATATTAATTAAAATATTCAAGGATTAAACATGCAAATATAGGATACAATTAATATTAAATGAAATCAAACATATCAAGTACTTTATTTCATTATAGAAAATATAAATTGTTTAACATCCCTTATCCAAATACCGAAACAACAGATTTACATGAAATAACTAGCTAATTTAAGTCCTATGCCCTCGGCATGCCTTTCAAGCTTGGGCCTAGACAAAGCTTTTGTGAAAGGATCAGCTAAGTTAAAATCTGTGTGAACTTTGAGTAATTTGATTTCACCTAGTTCGATTTGCTCACGAACATAGTGATATCGTCTAGCATAATGTCTGGCACCTTTCTGAACTCCGGGTTCGTTGGCAATGATTAATGCACCAGTATTATCACAATACATATCAGTGGGTAAGTCACTTGAAGGGATCACGTCAAGCCCGCTAATGAACTTCCTTATCCAGACTGCTTCCATTGCGGCTTCTGAGGCGGCAATGTACTCAGACTCTGTTGCAGACATGGCAACTGTAGTTTGCTTCTTGCTTTTCCAATCCACAGCACCTCCGTTAAGAACGAAGACGAATCCTGACTGAGACTTCGTGTCATCTTTATCAGTTTGAAATCCAGCATCACATTATCCGGTCACTTTGAGCTCTAAATCTGGATTTCCTCCATACACCAAAAACATATCTTTAGTAGCCCGTAGGTACTTCAGAATGTTCTTAACAGCAGTCCAGTGACTTTCACCTGGATTCTGTTGATATCGGCTAACGATGTTTTGCGCGAACGCCACATCGGGTCTAGTGCATCTAACCGCATACATAATAGTTCCCACAGCCGAAGCATAAGGGACTCTTCGCATACGCTCCACCTCATTAGGTGTAGTAGCACCCTGTTTGACAGATAAACTAAGTCCTTCTTGCATAGGTGTAAACCCACGCTTAGAATTTTCCATCTTGAATCGCTTCAAGACCTTATCAATATAAGCACTTTGACTTAGTCCAATTAATCGCTTTGATCTATCTCGGTAGATCTTGATTCCAAGAATAAATGCCGCTTCTCCTAAATCTTTCATGGCAAAACACTTTCCAAGATGGGATTTAACATCTTGCAACATTGGAATGTGTTTTCCTATGATCAATATGTCATCAACATACATGACAAGGAAAGTAACATTACTCCCACTAGCTTTGCGATATACACATGGCTCATCGGGATTTTGAACGAAACCAAACTTTTTTATTTCTTCATCAAACCGCTTGTTCCAACTTCTTGATGCTTGCTTTAGTCCATAAATGGATCTTTGAAGCTTGCATACTTTGTTGGGATGTTTTGGATCAATAAAACCTTCAGGTTGATCCATATAGACTTCTTCATCCAAGTAACCATTTAAGAAGGCAGTCTTAACATCCATTTGCCATATCTCAAAGTCATAGTACGCAGCTATGGCTAAGAGAATCCTAATAGCTCTAATGTCCGCAACTGGAGAAAAGGTCTCATCATAGTCAACACCGAAACGTTGAGTATAACCTTTCGCCACGAGATGAGCTTTATAGGTGTGTACATTTCCATCCATGTCCGTCTTCTTCTTGAAGATCCACTTACACCCAACAGTTTGAGCATTTTGTGGAAGATCAACCAAGCTCCAGACTTGATTGTCTTTCATGGATTTCATTTCCACCTTCGTAGCTTCAAGCCATTTTTCAGATTCTGGATCTGATAATGCAGCTTTGAAATTCGGAGGCTCATCGAGATCTCCCAAAACATTTTCTTCTACCATCAGACATAATCTGTCAGTAGGACGTCTTGTCCTTTCGGACCTAAGAAGTGGAGTCGCTTCATCATCATCGACTTGAGGTTCATCACTTTGAACATTTTCCCCCCCAAGTTGATGATTGCTAGGAGCTTTAGAAGGTGACACATCTTCCTCTTGAGTCTCATCAAGTTCTACAACCCTCCCACTGTTCTCTGGAACTAATTTCTTTTCAAAGAATTCAGCATATCGAGCAACGCGAACAGTGTTTTTGACGGGATCATAGAAGTCGTAACCCATCGTTTCCTTAGGGTATCCGACAAAGATGCACTTAGTAGTTCTGGGTTCAAGTTTGTCAGGCGTATCGCGCTTCACAAGTGCCTCACATCCCCAGACTCTTAAGTAAGACAGATTAGGAACATTTCCATGCCATAATTCATATGGTGTCTTGTCAACCTTCTTGGTTGGAACCATATTGAGAATGCGTACAGCAGTCTCAAGAGCATAATCCCAAAACGAAAATGGGAGAGTCGTAAGGGTCATCATAGATCTCACCATGTCTAGCAAGGTTCGATTTCTCCTTTCTGACACTCCATTATGTTGAGGAGTGTTTGGAGGAGTAAGCTGTTGGACAATTCCACACGCTTTCAGATAATCCTTAAACTCTTGGCTTAAGTATTCGCCACCTCGATCCGAACGAAGAATCTTGATGGTTTTGCCGAGTTGATTTTCTACTTCATTTTTAAACTCTTTGAATGTTTCAAACACTTCATGTTTATGTTTAAGCAAGTAAACATAACCATAACGACTGAAATCATCCGTAAAAGTTATGAAGTAGCTAGCTCCTTTCTTGACACATGTCTAAATGGGCCGCAAACATCGGTATGAATGAGTCCAAGAAGATCTTTAGCCCTTTCTGGTTTATTCAGAAAAGGTTTTCTTGTCATTTTGCCGGAAACACATGACTCGCATTTATCAAATGATTCATCATTTAATTGTAAAATCCCTTCACGTTGAAGTCTTTCAATGCGATTTTTGCCAATGTGTCCAAGACGACAGTGCCACAGATAAGTAGAGTCCAAGTTAGTCTTGGCTCTTTTGCTAACATTATACATTGAATTATTTGAATCACAATCACGCATATCAATTTCATAAATACCATCACAAGCAATAGCATCAAAATAATGAACATTATTTTTAGAAACTGAAATACCATAATCATTAAAAACATTAATGAATCCGTTGTCTTTCAACAAAGAAACTGAAACTACACCTCTAGTAATAGAAGGTGCATAATGAAAATTGTCCAAAACAATAATTAAACCGGAAGGAATAACTAAATGATATTCTCCAATAGCTTCAACAGGTGCTGGTAGACCATTGCCCACGAACAGCTGCAAAGCTCCGGCTTCAGCTTCCTCCTTTTCCTAAGTGCCTGTAATTCATTACAGATATGAGTTCCACAGCCAGTGTCAAAAACCCATGATTTACGCTTAGTAAAGGAAAATAATTCAATGGTGAAGATACCTGAAGTACTAGCATTGCTAGCTTGCTTCTTCTTCACATTCAACTCGGCAAGATACTTGGGACAGTTCCTCTTCCAGTGCCCGACTTCATTACAATGATGACAGGTCTGGTCTTTAGCCGGATGCTCTTTCTTAGCCGGAGGGGTTTTCTTTGGTTTGGGGGGATTAGCAGCTTGCTTACCCTTGCCTTTACCATCAAACTTGCCTTTAGCTTGGTGTGATTTCTTAGCTTTCTGGATCCGACCCCCTCTTATCATAAGAACATTTGGGTCATTGGCCTTCTTTGGAATCGTCTTCTCATATTCAATGAGCATAGCATGAAGTTCATTGACGCTTTTTTTTCATAGAGTGCATGGTATAGTTTTGCACAAAACCCTCATATTCCTTCGAAAGGGATTTGAGAATCATGCCAACTTTTACCTCTTTATGATAAGCGTACTCCATCGAATCCAATTTGTCAAAAATGCTCTTCATCTTGAGCACATGACTGCTAACCGATTTTCCAGATTCAAATTTCATGTCATGGAGTTCCACGACTAAGTCGAACAGTTCCACTCCAGCTTGTTTTTCATACAAGGATTTAAGTTCTGTGATCATATCATATGGAGTGTAGAGCTCGAATTGTTTTTGAAGCTCGGGAGACATGCTCGCAAGCATCAAACAACAAACTTCATTGAATCTAGTGTACTGAATCCTATATTCAGCTTTTTCAGCTGCTGTGGATTCAGCACTTGGTTCGGTTGGCCATTGCCTTTCAATGACATCCATGCGTTCCTCAACTCTTAGAACAATTCTCAGTTGACGATACCAGTCATTGAAATTTGATCCATTAAGCTTTTCTCTTTCAAACATTTGCCGAAAAGCATTGGTGTTTGTGGAAGGATTCATTGCCATCTACAAAACAGATTAAGTTCAAAAATTAGTATTTTCGATAATAAATCCTTAAGAAATCAATTACCCAATGTTTATCAAATAAACAATTAATTTCATTAAGGCTAGGATCTAATTGACATACAATCATTTCATCAGTTGATCTGCTAAAAATGATTGCACTCAAAAGGTAAGTGACGAGCAGTAATTGCATTACATGTGCAATTCCTAGTAAGAATGGGACCTACAAATGACACTTGATTCATCAAGCGATTTGTAGTCATGTTTTGTCCCATCTTTTGCCACGGGTCAAGGTCTCACCGCTTAACTCGCTTTAAGTCGTCCAACCAAGAACGCGCAAATTTGTCCACCACTGTGTACCAGTGAGTGGGATTTGCCATGCAACTACCATTTCACCACTGTGTACCAGTGAGTAAAACAACAGCCACAAGTGTCCTTTTCAAGTTAGATGGCAAAGAAGCGCAAGGGCAAAGGTTTGCGATGAACGCAATTAAAAGCCCGCCCTTTTAGGAGGCTAACGCACTCCGACTTATACCTCTCTTAGAGTTTGTTCAAATGGGTGAGCCGGTGTATCTTTTGATTTTAGGGCACCAATTTTATAAACAAAATCGTATTTCGATATAATTTAGTCAAGTTTATTTTTCCAAAAACAATTTTTGCACACAATTTTCATAAAAGGCAAAATTAAACTTACTAAATTTACAACTTAACAATTAAGGTAATCAACCTAATTTGGTCACTATGGTATAAGATTGGCTCCTCTTTCATATGGAAAGAGACCACATACATCAAGTTGCCTTGATTGCGTAAGCCAAAATTTCTATAACAAATTATCTACCATAAATTGAAGATGCTGATCTGGAAAATCCAGAAGCTTCACGACCAAATCTGGCCCTGAAGAAGGCCGAACTGGGCTTAGCACAAAACATAAAAGTTGTAGCCCTATGAGTCAAGCATCTACTGTAAAGATTTCAGCTTCTAACTCTTTACGGTTGATTAGTTATGATTTTTTAGTGAACTGGTGTCAAACAGGAACTTCACAAAACATAATCACATTGTCACACAATTATTTATTCAATTATCTAGCATAATTAACTCTAATGATCAAGATTTCATATCAATATATCTAAGTAATAGTCATGAATAATTTGCATGAAAAATTCATGATTTTTACTTCTATTTAACAATTAAATAATTAAAAGGTACATCATAAACGCATGCAATTATCATATAATAATGCTTAAAGATCAAAACTTGGAATTAGGGTAAAAAAAAAATTTTTTTTTTTTATTTATTTCAGATCTGATTTCGAAAATAAAAAAAAATTTTTTTTTTAATTTATTTCAGATCTGATTTCGAAAATAAAAAAAAATTATATATTTTTTTTCATTATTTTATTACAATTAAACAAATTAATTAATAAAATAATCAAAAGAATTACATAAAATTCTAAAAAATATAAAACCCTAACCCCCCTCAAATTTTGATCTTTTTGGTAATTAATCATCACATAGTAGGCTCGTGATACCACTGTTGGGTTATATAACAATTATCAAATTAAATCACAAAGCACGCAACGGAAAATTAATCTATGTAATTAATTAATTAACCAAGGATAGAAACATGTACCTTTGATTTGAAGAAAAATAAAGTAAGAAACTTTATGAGGATTTGAAGTAAATCCCTCTACGTTCGCACACACGACACGCGGATGTACGTATGCTAGTACTTGATCACGAACCGAAAACACTTTGCTTTCTCTCCTTGATTTGTCAAACAACTAAAACCGAATCCCTTTTTCTTTTGGAGTTTCGGCCGAAGTCAAGTAAGAAGGGAGGAGAAGAAGTTGGGGAGGAGCTTTGTTTTTCCCTTTTTATAATCACTCTAAACCCTTTTTCGTGTTTGATACAAATTAGGATTAGTATTTGATACAAACTAGGATTAGTATATTAGAAAAACAAGTTAAATTAATGGTTTAAAACCATTAACAAAAACCGGCCCCCCTTATAATTATAATTAGGAAACTTCTAGAATCTCCTAATTACAAATTAAGTCCTCCTTAACTAACGCCGTTAGCTAGTAACCGTTAGTTTTTAACGACCATTCGTTAATTGAAATCGTGATCATATTAATTAAATACATTAAATATATTAATTAATATTAAATACATTTGTGTCGAGACGTGTAACCCCGTAGGCTTAAATCATTTCTGGACATACGTTCATTTTTACGTGATCATATACTAACATTACTCAGTTACGTTAATGATTGGTGATTTATGATTCGTAACTCACGAAAACATGAAATCAAGTTGGATAATTGTAATCTCGTATTCTAACAAAGAATTGGAGAATAAATAGTTATGTATGTGTAAATGATGTTTTAATTAGCATAAAACATACGTCAAAATTAAAAAATGAATATGAACTCTAGATTATGCAAATAAACAGTCATACACTTAGTTGTAGATCCTTGTATATCAAATCAAACAAATAATGGTAAAAATGATTCATATTTTTTAAATAAACTTAAATTTTTTTTTATCATTTAATTTTTTTTTGTTGAAAGGTGTGGATACGGAGGGCCTGACATACGTTGTCTTAACTGGGTCCGCGTTAGAGAGCACCCTCACCTCCAATACCTTGTAGGAGGAGAAACCCCCAACTAAACCGCCCGAAGGCACGACATTTAATTGGGATAAAACTCTGCCCCCTCTGCAGGACTCAAACCTGCTTCACTGGAGGACTTTATTTGTGAAATTCCTTGAAAATGTCTTTCCCATGTCTCGAACTCGAGACCTCCAGCATGTAAAGCTGGTGCTCAAATGACACTGACTAATAGGTTTTGGAATATTGTATCAGAATTCAGATTATATTAACAATATATTATATATATCCTATATTAGCACAATGGGTTGTGAATAGTAACTCGCTACGTGGCGAGTTACTATTTGTCCATGTCACATTCCATATTAGTATTCGAACTTTGTCAAATCGCATTCCATTCAGGTTTTTACTACGGGTTACTATTTGGTTTCTTGCATATTTTTTTTCCATTCGGGTTTCTAAATAGTTATATTGAAAAATTTATCTTTTTTGTACCACTATTCGGATTTTACCACATCTGATCCCGTTCGGGTATAAAACTCCAGGTTACTTCTTGGTTTTTACATATTATTTTCTCTTTCGAGTTTTCAAATAATAGTAATGAAAACTTTTATTGTTTCTTTTGTAATATCAGTGCCTTTGAATAAATACCTATTTGAAATGTCAAAATTTTTAGCCATGGGGTGAGTTACTACTGTGAGTCCCAAATATAGATGGTTAATACCCGACTGGCAAGTAGTTCTAACTGGAAGTTGACCAGTTCAGAATACGATCCAGATATGGATAATCAATAAGGTAAAGATACTGAAAGTAAATGCTAGAAACAATAAGTGCTGAAACTATATAAATAATATGTATATTTCAAGTATGTAGCATTGAGACACGATGTACTTTTTCAATGTATTTGATTTATTGATATAAACAAATACAAAGGTTGTTGCGGAACAAAGATAAACATCCAAGTGTAAATATCTAAACAACCTAGAAATACAAGTGATCTAATAACTTGGAAATACTCGTAAGGATTACTTAGAGTATATCTCACAAGTTACAATGCTAAAGTTTTAAGTTGTTTGCAAGTTGTGAGAAGCCTTATATTTATAGGCCAAGTCCATGCTGATGTGGACTTAGGTCGTACAAATATGGTTGGGAGCATTTAAGGAATTAAACCTAATTCCTTACATGCTTATTTTAAGGTAAAGTGTGAAAGTCAATTGATGTGACATATCATACTTTATTCCCAACCTTTTACTTAACCTTGTACTTTTATTAATAGACAAATCTATTAACCGCGTAAAGGTATATAAAGTAAAAAGGCTTCCTCGTAATCAGTGTAAAGTGTTGTAAGTACTTTACACTGAGATGCTTCAGTCTTCGATCAGGTAGAATCAACTTCTGAGCTCCACATCTGAGCTGATTCTCTTTCTTCAGACTTTAGTCTTTGACTTCATTCTGAATGGTATTCTGATACGTTGATCTGAACTGAAGTGAAGCTTCAGTGAACTAATTCTGAACGACTTCAGAAATCTGTACAAGTATTCTTCACTGAGCTTCAGCTATTTCTGAACAAATTATACTTGGTCGATTTTCGACCTAACAAATTCCCCCTATTTGTTCTGAAATAGTGCATGCATCTCAGACTTCTATCTATACATGTTTGTAAGTCTGAAATGCAAGTTTTTGTTTAAGTTGTAAAAATTTTCTAAGTACATCTTATAGATCATTGATGTCTCAGAATTTTACTTGTGATTTTTTTTTAACTAAAACCTATCATCTACTTATAAGCTACAAAATGTAACATATATATACAAACTGAAGTGTTTGTTACATTTGCAAATATTTATACAAGTAAATGATAAACTGAAAAGAGAACTACTTCTTCGCAGGCCTCGAACCAGAAGGTGCTTCAGTAGCTTTTCTCTTCAGTGGAGAATGATCCTTCTTTCCAAACAATCTGCCTTCAATCTCTACCTTGGCTTGCATCTTTTGTTGTATTCTTGATAACCATGCACCAATCAGAGCAGATTTTGGCTTCCCCCTCAGAATCTGGATCATCTCCCTGTGTTCAGAAATCCCAAATTCATGCACTGAAGTTTGATTATATTCTTCAGCTGCTCTACCTTCTCTTTTGACAATCAGATCAAAAAGCCTCAATCCATCAGCTTTTGTTACTTCCATATCAACTATTTTAGCTGGATGAGATCGATGCTTCAGATAATGCTCATATTGATCCTTCTCATGCTTTCTTTGGATCTCAGCAGCATCATCAGACATTGGTTGGAAGGTGGAGAGATCAGCATCACGAATATTCTTTCTCGATGATCTTGGTCCAGTCAATTTGGGCTTTGTGGGTGGCCTTGACAATTCTTTTTCAACCTTCAGAACTCCAGCCAGAATTTCTTTCTTTTTGATTGCCATATCCTTTTCTCTATTTTTCACCAAGTCCTCAATGGACAACTTGAATGTGAGATGGTCCAGCTTTTGTTCTAAGGGAGAATAATTTACCCCATACTCATACTCAAGCATATCAACAACAGCTTTCTGCACTCTTGGATCATTTTTGATTTTCAGATATCTTTCCAGAGAGAGACCAAGAGCTGCAGCATCAACATAATCAAGGGTCCCCATCTTCAGATGTTGTACCCTTTCTTTTTCCTTGTTTTCCCTCCACATAATGAATTGATTAGAAACTTGCTTCTGCAAAGCCTCTAATTTCTTGCTATCAGCATTAGGATCATGAAGGGGATAACCATGCTCATCTACATTTTCACCAACCACCAAACCAGAACCCTTAGAATCTTTCTTTGTAGGTTCATCCACCACCGGGGCCTTGCCCTAATACTCCTCTAACTTGGTCACCAAGTCAAAAACCCTTCTAATTAATCCCTATAAATAGAGGTTAAAGTTCAAGGGTTTTATTCATTCATTCAAGTCATTGATTTGAAAACCCTAAGTAATTTTTTCTCCTCTTTCTTTCGATCAACATCAACTACAAAAAGGGTTTTGGGTTTTGCTTGGTTCGACATTAAGGTTATTACACAACCGGGTTTGTGAGTTCGTGATCGGGTACTAGCATACATCATAGGGGTGTCAAGTGTGCGATCGTAGAGGGGTTTTACTTTAAACCCTAACTAATAATAATTATATTATTATTAATATTATTGGAAGCTTACGCTAAAAGGTACACATCCGATTCTTTACTTTGTTAATTAATATTATTGCATATGATTTATGTGCATGAATCCTAACAGTGGTATCACGAGCCTAATATGTGATATATTACTTACAAAGTTCAAAACTTGAAGGGGGGTGATGTGTCTCAATATATACATATTTCCCACATCTTATTTGGACGATTTATACTCGTTTTGTAGCCATTTATACTTGTTTTGTGGCGCGTTATGTTGTTTGCTAGTGGTCTCAGGTCTACAGCAGATACATTGCTCATAAAGGGTAGAAAATAGCTTATGAATGATCCATATGCGCTAACGGATGAAGCACGATGAAGAACGAAGCTGAAATGGCAAAACTGGCATTCCTCGCGGCGCGACCTGGACAACTCGCGGCGCGATCCTTCACAAAATTAGCCTCGCGGCGCGAGATGTGGATATCACGACGCGACAAAAGTCCCTGGATTGAAATGCTCCAGTCTTTGCACCCATCGCGGCGCGACCAGAGGGGGCTCGCGGCGCGAGTTCTGTCTGACTAGTCGACTTTCTCTCTCCTGGGGTATAAATACCAAACCCCACTCAACCTTAAACCTAATCTTGGACACTCCAGCCTCCATACTTTCTCTCTAGCCGATTTTGAAGGTTTTTCAAGGGTTTTTCATCATCCAAACTATTTTGAAGACTTGAAGATTAATTTTGGCTCTTGATTAGTGATTGTAGCTCGGTTGTAACCTCGATTTGGATTATTACTTCACATTTGGTACACTATGTTCTCATTTTTATTTGAATCTTTAGCTCTTTTCATTATGAGTAGCTAAATCTCTATACATATATGAAGATGAAGTGAAACAATTAGTTATGGTTGCATAATATTTTGAATTCAAGTTGGTTTGACTTAACATTTTGTCAAAATCTTAATGAAGTGATTTCTTCTACTTAAACTTGTGTTCTTGGTGATATTTGCGTTCTTCGATAGTGGTACTAGTTGAATGCAAGTATTATCTTGGTTGTTTGTCTATGAATAACTCTTGCTAGGTCATGGTATGATAGTAAAGAATACAAGTCTAATAGAAATTACTTTGTTAAGTGGATTTAACGGTTGGTGGTACCACGTTTCTTTCACAAAGATAAAAACTAGTTAGTTCGGGGAATTGTAATAGGGTTGGTGGTACCACTTGTTGCAAGAAATTGGATTGAATAGGTGATCGAGTCGATTTTACAAACGGAGTGCACCCGGTTGTATTTTTGTCTTATCACGATTATTATCACCAACACATATGAATTTTGAGCTTAACCTATATGCAACCTAGACTTTTTGTGTAGCGGATTCGACATAGATGGCTTTTTTAATTATTTGTTTACAACTCAAACTCTTTTCGCGTGCTCTCGATTAATACCGGTTGAGTACTTTATTTTACTTGTTGATTACATAGTTTTCAGAAATGCAAAGTGACAATTCGGTCACACCAAACTTTTTACTTGTTTCACATTTTTACAACCTTTAGTACAACAATCAGTCCTTGTGTTCGATCCTGGTCTTGCCAGTTAGCTATATTACATACGAACGGGTACACTGCCCGTAAGTGTGTTGTAGTCCGTTAAGCGGTAGATTTGTTATAAATTATAAACTAGATTTCACACATCAAGTTTTTGGCGCCACTGCCGGGGATTGATTTTAAGTACTTTTGGTTGAGATTCTGTGAATCGATCCTTTTTCGTGCTTTGCACGGAGAAGTTACTTGCTTTATTTCATTTTAGTTTGTTTTAATTGTACCCCAGGTGCTATTAAGGTTTTTGTTTGTTGTGTTGTGTTCGCAGGTTATTCACAGGTAGTGGATGAACACTCAAACTTCTGGGAGACCATTAGTGAAGGCCACATCCAATCCCGAAAAACTCAAAAAGCGCACCAAAACACAAACATCACAACCATCAACTTCCGATCCATTTTTCATAGACACCACTCCTAGACCCAAATCCGACCACATACTTCACGAGACTTATTACGAGTCGGGAAGTAACGAGTGGGGATACCATTCCGAAAAAGAAGAACCACTCTCCGATAAAACACCTACTCCACCCGAATCACCGGAAACAACCGTCAACATGGATGGTCAACAAAATCCTCCCAATCTTTTCAACATGAAGATCGAGGACCTTCCTCGAACTATACCAACATCTCGCCAATCGGCCATTCGTGCACCCGAAATTGACACTTTCACGGTGAAAGGCAATCACTTGCAAATGGTTAAAGATTTGTGCTTTGACAGAAGGCACAAAAGAGATCCTCATGAGCATCTTGACAAGTTCGAGATGATTTGCAATCTATTCAATTATGGGGAAAATCAGGCCAACAAAGTCAAGATGAAGCTTTTTCCCCATGTCTCTCACGGGAGAGGCTCACAAATGGTTGAAGGGTTTGGCACCGGATAGCTTGACTACTTGGGGTGCGGTTAGGGAAGCTTTGATTGAGAGATTCTTTCCGGCTAATCGGGAAAGAGAGATCATACTTGTAATTAGATCTTTTAGGCAAGATGAGGATGAGTCTATTGTTGAAGCTTGGTTAAGAATGAAGGATCTCTTGTGGGAATGCCCAGGGCATGGGGTGAGTGACACCGAGATTGTGGGGATATTCATGGATGGGATGAATAGGGAGAGTTATAAGAAGATGGTGATGACATGCGGAGGTAGCATTAGTTACAAGACCTCAAGTGAGCTTTGGAAGATGTTTGAGGACATGGCGAAGGCTCAAGTTTCTAGGACTTCAAATAGAGATCAGAGGTCGCGTAAGGTAGTAGCTAGAGTTGATAAGGGTGAAACATCCGAGGTAATTTCTGAAATTCGGGCACTTTCAAACCGAATGGACGAAAGGTTCTCAATGGTGGAGAACAACTTTGGTGGACTTGAGCGGGATGTGAAGATTATGGCCGGGGGATGTACTCATTGTAGAGGTCCACATCATCCCGATGAGTGTGATTCGATAGCTCAAGAAGATGTGTATTTTGTGCAAAATCAACGCCAAGGCCAATACCAATCTCTCTTTCAACGTGGTGGCAATTACCAAGGCCGATATCAAGGTAACCCTTCTAACTCTTTTAATTCTTATTCTAACAATCGTGGTGGTAATTTTCAAGGTAGGTGGCAAAAAGATGATAATCATGGAGAACCTCAACAATAACAACCACCGTCACCTCCTAGGATGGAAGAAAATCAAGATGAAGGCTCACCTCTCATGGCCATGATGGCCAAATTTCTCGATAAACAAGACAAGAGGGAGGAGGCTCAAGAGAAGCGAAATGCTTCAATGGAGAATTACTCCAAGCTTTTGAATGACAAGATTGAAGGGTTGCATGACAAGATAGACATTAGCAACCGCAACAACCATGCTTTGATCTCCAACTTGGAAAAGAGGATTGATAGAATGGGAAACCAAGAAAGGAAACCGGGTACTCTTCCGAGCAATACCCAACAAAACCCGAATCAAGGCCAAGGAGGATCATGGAGAAATGGGGATGACAAGTACAAAGCACCCAAACACCGGAATGAAACCGTTAATGCCATAGCCACATGGTCCGGGAAGGTAATTACTCCTCCTATTGATAATTCTTGTATTTCTAATGTTTCTCCTTGAGTTGGGCAGTTTGAAGAAGATGTTGATGAAGAGGTAGCGATAGAGTCACCGCCGGTGGTGACTACTCCGGTTCCTAAAAGTCACATCAATCAAGGAACCCGAAGTGAAGCCGTACAAGCCCAAGATTCCTTTTCCTCAACGCTTGAGGAAGGAAAAGATTCAAGAACAATACAACAAGTTCTTTGACATGATCAAAACGGTGACCATCAATGTGCCGTTAGTTGATCTCATTTCGGGCATGCCTAACTATGCCAAGTTTATCAAAGAACTTGTGACGGACAAAAAGAAGCTTGATGAAGCAAAGGCAACTTTCCTCAATGAAGAATGCTCGGCGGTCATCCGAAACAAGCTTCCACCTAAGCTTTCGGATCCAGGGAGTTTTCTTATCACTTGTGCTTTTAGTAGTAAATTGTCGTATAAGGCGTTGGCCGACCTTGGAGTAAGCATCAACTTGATGCCATATTCAATTTGTAGAAAGCTTTCTTTGGGGAAATTAAAGCCCACTAAAATGAGAATCCGCCTTGCAGATCATTCTTTTCAATACCCATTGGGGGTGGCCGAAAACTTGCTAGTGCAAGTAGGCAAATTTGTGTTTCCGGTCGATTTTGTTATTTTGGAGATGGAAGAGGACACAAAGGTGCCTCTCATTTTGGGCCGACCATTCCTATATACCGCGGATGCTATCATTCGGGTAAAGGACAAGGAAATTTCCTTGGGTGTCGGGGAAGACCGGATTGTGTTTAAAATTGAAAAAGCCTTGCAACATTCTTATTCTTCCGATGACACTTGTTTTAAGATTGATGTTATAGATAATGCGGTTGAATTGGAGATGTTAGAGCTTGTTGGAATTGATGGTGAAGACAATGATGATAGCTTGGCTAGCATTGGAGAGGGAGATGTCACTAGTGACCAAGTCGAAGAGATTGAAGAGATTATGGCACTAAGCATGGATGACACCCCATTGGAGGAAGAAGGGTTTGAGGAAATTGAAAGAATTCCAAGTAACAAGCTGCCCACTTCCATTGATAATCCTCCTACGGATTTAGAGCTCAAGCCATTACCCGATCACTTGGAATATGCATTTCTGGAAGGTACATCTCTTCTTCCCGTTGTTATCTCCTCATCACTTTCGGGTGAGGAGAAGGCTAAACTCATGTCCATTCTAAAGACCCATAAAAAGGCCTTTGCATGGAAGACATCCGATTTACCCGGAATAAGCCCCGATTTTTGCAAACATAAAATCAATCTAATTGAAAATGTAAAACTGGTGATTCAAAGGCAAAGAAGGCTTAATCCTAACATGAAAGATGTTGTAAAAAAGGAAATTGTTAAGTTACTTGATGCGGGTATTATCTTTCCAATATCGGATAGTCCATGGGTTAGCCCAGTACATTGTGTACCAAAGAAGGGTGGGATGACCGTTGTAACAAATGAGAAAAATGAATTGGTCCCAACTAGAACGGTCACCGGTTGGAGAGTTTGTATTGATTACCGTAAGTTGAATGAGGCCACCAAAAAGGACCATTTCCCTTTACCCTTCATGGACCAAATGTTTGAAAGATTGGCGGGTAATGAATTCTTTTGTTTTCTAGATGGTTTTTCCGGGTACTTCCAAATACCCATTGATCCTAATGATCAAGAGAAAACAACTTTTACTTGCCCTTTTGGAACATATGCTTATAGCCGCATGCCTTTTGGTTTATGTAATGCACCGGGCACTTTTCAAAGATGCATGTTGGCCATTTTCCAAGATATGATTGAAACCTCCATGGAAGTTTTCATGGATGATTTTTCGGTTTTTGGTAATTCATTTGATAGTTGTTTGGCTAATTTGGACAAAATGCTTGAAAGATGTGAAAAAGCACATTTGGTGCTTAATTGGGAAAAATGTCATTTTATGGTCAAGGAAGGTATTGTGTTGGGTCACAAAGTGTCAAGGGCGAGTCTTGAGGTTGACAAAGCGAAAATTGATGTCATGACTAAATTACCTCCACCCACCAATGTGAAGTCGGTAAGAAGTTTTCCTTTACCCTTCATGGACCAAATGCTTGAAAGATTGGCGGGTAATGAATTCTTTTGTTTTCTAGATGGTTTTTCCGGGTACTTCCAAATACCCATTGATCCTAATGATCAAGAGAAAACAACTTTTACTTGCCCTTTTGGAACATATGCTTATAGCCGCATGCCTTTTGGTTTATGTAATGCACCGGGCACTTTTCAAAGATGCATGTTGGCCATTTTCCAAGATATGATTGAAACCTCCATGGAAGTTTTCATGGATGATTTTTCGGTTTTTGGTAATTCATTTGATAGTTGTTTGGCTAATTTGGACAAAATGCTTGAAAGATGTGAAAAGGTACATTTGGTGCTTAATTGGGAAAAATGTCATTTTATGGTCAAGGAAGGTATTGTGTTGGGTCACAAAGTGTCAAGGGCGGTCTTGAGGTTGACAAAGCGAAAATTGATGTCATGACTAAATTACCTCCACCCACCAATGTGAAGTCGGTAAGAAGTTTTCCCTTTACCCTTCATGGACCAAATGTTTGAAAGATTGGCGGGTAATGAATTCTTTTGTTTTCTAGATGGTTTTTCCGGGTACTTCCAAATACCCATTGATCCTAATGATCAAGAGAAAACAACTTTTACTTGCCCTTTTGGAACATATGCTTATAGCCGCATGCCTTTTGGTTTATGTAATGCACCGGGCACTTTTCAAAGATGCATGTTGGCCATTTTCCAAGATATGATTGAAACCTCCATGGAAGTTTTCATGGATGATTTTTCGGTTTTTGGTAATTCATTTGATAGTTGTTTGGCTAATTTGGACAAAATGCTTGAAAGATGTGAAAAAGTACATTTGGTGCTTAATTGGGAAAAATGTCATTTTATGGTCAAGGAAGGTATTGTGTTGGGTCACAAAGTGTCAAGGGCGGTCTTGAGGTTGACAAAGCGAAAATTGATGTCATGACTAAATTACCTCCACCCACCAATGTGAAGTCGGTAAGAAGTTTTCTTGGTCATGCCGGTTTTTACCGGAGATTTATCAAAGATTTTTCTAAAATCACTAGACCCATGACTAGATTGTTGGAGAAAGATGTCCCTTTTGAGTTTAATGATGAATGTCTAAATGCTTTTTCTCTTTTGAAAGACAAGTTGACAAATGCTCCAATCATGACTTCACCAAATTGGTCTTCGCCCTTTGAACTTATGTGTGATGCTAGTGATTTTGCTTTGGGGGCCGTTCTTGGCCAAAGGGATGAGAAGCATTTTAGTCCTATAGACTTTGCTAGCAAAACCCTAAACCCCGCCCAACAAAACTACACCGTGACCGAAAAAGAGTTGTTGGCGGTGGTGTACGCCTTTGATAAGTTTAGACCTTACTTGGTGCTAAATAAGACCATTGTTTTCACCGATTATTCGGCATTGAAGTACTTGTTCTCTAAACAAGATGCTAAACCCCGCTTGCTTCGTTGGGGCTTGCTTTTGCAAGAGTTTGATATTGAAATCAAAGACAAAAGTGGGGCTGAAAATGTTGCCGCCGACCACTTGAGTAGGCTCGAAAACCCTCACCTTGAGGAGTTGAAGGAGCATAAGATTAATGATTCCTTTCCCGATGAGTTTTTGATGCAGGTGGAAGGTGAAGCACTATTTTTGGGAAGAGCCGTATTTGTTCAAGGTGTGTGCGGATGGGATGATTAGAAGGTGTATTTGGGGTAGTGAGACTAGAAAGGTTTTGGATGAATGCCACTATGGACCTACCGGTGGGCATTATGGGCCATCGGTAACGGGTAAAAAAGTGTTTGATGTTGGATTCTATTGGCCCACAATTTTTAAGGAAGCACAAACACTAGTTGAGACATGTGATGCGTGTCAAAGACAAGGAACCATAACCAAAAGGGATGAAATGCCTCAACAATCCATCCAAGTTTGTGAAGTTTTTGATGTGTGGGGAATTGACTTCATGGGTCCCTTCCCACCATCAAACAAATGTCTCTATATCTTGGTTGCGGTCGATTATGTCTCAAAGTGGGCTGAAGCAAAAGCCTTGCCAACCAATGATGGCAAGGTGGTGATTGATTTCTTAAAGGCATTGTTTAGCCGGTTTGGTATGCCAAGGGCTTTGATAAGTGACCGGGGAACTCATTTCGCCAATCATCAATTGGCAAAAGTCTTGAAGAGATATGGGGTCACTCATCGTTTTTCAACTTCCTATCACCCACAAACTAGTGGGCAAGTTGAGAACACCAACCGTGCTCTAAAGAGAATATTGGAGAAAACCGTTGATGGGAACCCTAAATCATGGTCAAAGAAGTTAGATGATGCCCTATGGGCGTTCTGAACCGCGTTCAAGACTCCCATTGGAACGACTCCATATCAACTTCTCTATGGCAAGACTTGCCATTTGCCGGTGGAAATTGAGCACAAGGCATATTGGGCCTTGAAACATTGCAACATGGACTAGATTGAAGCCGGTGAAACGAGAATGTTGCAACTCCATGAACTTGATGAACTTAGACATGGTGCCTACGATAATTCGTTGTTGTACAAAGAAAGAACAAAGGTTTGACACGACAAGAAGCTCAAGAGAAAAGACTTCAAAGTAGGAGATAAGGTGTTGTTGTTTATCTCTAAATTCAAAATCCACCAACCAAAACTCACATCGAGATGGAATGGACCGTTTGTCATCAAGCATGTATATCCTTCGGGATATGTTGAGTTATTTAGAGAGGATGGAAGCTTGTTCATTGTAAATGGACATCGGTTAAAGCTCTACCATGAAGAAGAAGTTGGGGAGGGAGCATTGGTCTAGAAGCTCTAGCTTTTTGCTTGAAAAACGAGGTTTGATCGAGTCAAGCTAATGACTCGTAAATAAATAAAGCGCTTCTCGGGAGGCAACCCGTGTGTTTTTATCATTTTTTGTTGTTTTCAGTAGTTTTGTTCTATTTTCATGTTTTTCATTGAGAATCACAGGTGAGAAATGATTTTGGGAGAACCGTTGTGTGCGAAAGTGCGTCAAAGAGCCAAAAATCTGGAAAAAGGAGCAGATCGCGGCGCGACCAGACACTCTTGCGGCGCGAGTTTGGCAGGATTTGAAGCAAATTGTCCAGGAGATTTTCTCGCGGCACGAACCAGTCATCTCGCGACGCGAGGGGCAGTTTCAACTCGATCGCGGCGCGATCAATCTCACTCGCGGCGCGATGGTGCGCGTCCAGATAAGTTTTCTTTTCTTTTAATATAAAAGTCGAAAAAATAAAAAGGGGCACTTAAAAAGAAACAAGTTGCACGATCTATCTCTTCTTTTTCTCACTCTCTTTTCTTCTTCCTTTCTCACTTTCTCTCAAAACACACACACACAAATACACACACACACTCTTAGATTTGTGGTTTTGCACTCTTCTTCTTCCTCTCATTCACTTCTTCTCCATTCCATCATCATCATCATGTCAAGAGGGGTATGTGATCCTCAACTCTTTCTCTTTTCTTTTCAATTTCATTTCAATATTAATTAGGATTTATTTATTTTCTTGAATTTTCTTTCAATTAATGTTTGTTAATTACTTAGATAAGTTAGTATTGTTGTTTATTGTCCTTAGAGGTGATTAATTTTGGAAGAATCTTAGAAAAACCTAATTAGGGTTCTTAATTTTTAAATTGGGGGTTTTTAAGATTTAGTCATCCTTAATTTGTTTTAATTCAAATTAGTTAAAGCATTGTTAATTAGACATAAAACCCATTCAGAAAATCCAAAAAAAAAAAAAAAAAATTCAGAATCGCGGCGCGAGTGGGGACCTCGCGTCGCGAGATTCTGCCATGTTTTCCCGTTTTTGCCGTTTGTTTGTCTTAGCCTTTCGTGAGTGCCTCCATTTGTTTCCTCTGACTTATTTAGCACATTTTGAATGTTTTTGCAGAAACAACCTGTTGGACAAAAATACGAGGGATGGGTGTGGCCGAATAACTACCAATTTGACTATGTAGATGATAGCTACACTCCACCAACCGCTCCTGCTAGCAAAACATTCAGGTTACTCAAAACACACACACACTCTTAGATTTGTGGTTTTGCACTCTTCTTCTTCCTCTCATTCACTTCTTCTCCATTCCATCATCATCATCATGTCAAGAGGGGTATGTGATCCTCAACTCTTTCTCTTTTCTTTTCAATTTCATTTCAATATTAATTAGGATTTATTTATTTTCTTGAATTTTCTTTCAATTAATGTTTGTTAATTACTTAGATAAGTTAGTATTGTTGTTTATTGTCCTTAGAGGTGATTAATTTTGGAAGAATCTTAGAAAAACCTAATTAGGGTTCTTAATTTTTAAATTGGGGGTTTTTAAGATTTAGTCATCCTTAATTTGTTTTAATTCAAATTAGTTAAAGCATTGTTAATTAGACATAAAACCCATTCAGAAAATCAAAAAAAAAAAAAAAAAAATCAGAATCGCGGCGCGAGTGGGGAACCTCGCGTCGCGAGATTCTGCCATGTTTTCCCGTTTTTGCCGTTTGTTTGTCTTAGCCTTTCGTGAGTGCCTCCATTTGTTTCCTCTGACTTATTTAGCACATTTTGAATGTTTTTGCAGAAACAACCTGTTGGACAAAAATACGAGGGATGGGTGTGGCCGAATAACTACCAATTTGACTATGTAGATGATAACTACACTCCACCAACCGCTCCTGCTAGCAAAACATTTAGGTTACTCAAAACACACACACTCTTAGATTTGTGGTTTTGCACTCTTCTTCTTCCTCTCATTCACTTCTTCTCCATTCCATCATCATCATCATGTCAAGAGGGGTATGTGATCCTCAACTCTTTCTCTTTTCTTTTCAATTTCATTTCAATATTAATTAGGATTTATTTATTTTCTTGAATTTTCTTTCAATTATTGCAATATTAATTAGGATTTATTTATTTTCTTGACTTTTCTTTCCAATTTATTTCAATATTAATTAGGATTTATTTATTTTCTTGAATTTTCTTTCAATTAATGTTTGTTAATTACTTAGATAAGTTAGTATTGTTGTTTATTGTCCTTAGAGGTGATTAATTTTGGAAGAATCTTAGAAAAACCTAATTAGGGTTCTTAATTTTTAAATTGGGGGTTTTTAAGATTTAGTCATCCTTAATTTGTTTTAATTCAAATTAGTTAAAGCATTGTTAATTAGACATAAAACCCATTCAGAAAATCAAAAAAAAAAAAAAAAATTTCAGAATCGCGGCGCGAGTGGGGGACCTCGCGTCGCGAGATTCTGCCCTGTTTTCCCGTTTTTGCCGTTTGTTTGTCTTAGCCTTTCGTGAGTGCCTCCATTTGTTTCCTCTGACTTATTTAGCACATTTTGAATGTTTTTGCAGAAACAACCTGTTGGACAAAAATACGAGGGATGGGTGTGGCCGAATAACTACCAATTTGACTATGTAGATGATAACTACACTCCACCAACCGCTCCTGCTAGCAAAACATTCAGGTTACTCAAAACACACACACACTCTTAGATTTGTGGTTTTGCACTCTTCTTCTTCCTCTCATTCACTTCTTCTCCATTCCATCATCATCATCATGTCAAGAGGGGTATGTGATCCTCAACTCTTTCTCTTTTCTTTTCAATTTCATTTCAATATTAATTAGGATTTATTTATTTTCTTGAATTTTCTTTCAATTAATGTTTGTTAATTACTTAGATAAGTTAGTATTGTTGTTTATTGTCCTTAGAGGTGATTAATTTTGGAAGAATCTTAGAAAAACCTAATTAGGGTTCTTAATTTTTAAATTGGGGGTTTTTAAGATTTAGTCATCCTTAGAGTGGGATTTCTACCTGTTGAGGACATTAGTGAGGATCGGGTGATCCACTTTCGATTAGGTGGCAAGCAGCGCCATTGCACTATTCCCGAGTTTGGTTATCTTTGTGGCATGTTTGAGAAAAATGAGTTTAATGATGGTTTGGTTCATTCGTTTTTGGAGAATAGCATATTGGATATCTCCCATTTTGATGACGGGGTTAGTTTTCATGAGTATTGGAATAGGATTTCAGGGAAGCCTTCGTTTAGCTCGGGGGTGAGCAAAGTGTCGGACATTCGGTCCAAAAAGTTGAGGCTTTTGCATAAACTGATAACATACTCTTTTATCCATCGGGGCAATGCTAATGACAAAGTGTGTAGCGATGATTTGTGGTTACTCAGGCAGTTCCAAGACTTCACCCCCACCCGATATGGTTGTGCTCCTTATATCCTTGCTCGTCACATGCAGAAGCACCGGGAGCGTAGGTATTTATGTGGTCATTTCGTGACCTCAATCATGGAGAGGTTGGGCATGGCAAACACTAGTGAGGGGAGGAGAGTGTCGGATATTGAGCCTACCATTATCATTGATGCCACAGAGTTAAAGAAGGCAGAGTTGATGACTTCAGCGAGTGATTTGGGGGATGAAACGGAGGATGAGCAGGAGCCGCCGGCTCAGAGACAGAGGGTGGAGCCGCCACCCCAGATGGAGCAGCAGCCTAACCCTTACCCGGCTTATGATTTTGCAGGTTGGGGAACCAAGCTTGATAAGATCCTGGGTAATCAGCGGGAGCTCAGGGACACTCAGGATATGATGATGGATGGGCAGAGGACGATGTGGAGCCAAGTGAACCGCCTGGGTTTCCAAAACGAGTACTGGTCTCCCTACATCAACCATTGGATCCAACCGGAGTCTCCACCTCCACCACCGCCTACTCAGGCATTCAGTCCTCCTCCCATTTTCATGCCGGCTAGCACCACCTATGGATTTTTTTGTCCACATCCTGATCAGCAGCAGCAGCCTGGTTGGGCAGGCCCGAGTTCGAGCGCAGCAGGTACTAGTGGGACCACAGGGGGCGCTCAGGATATGCCCCAATTTGGTACATATAGACATACCACTGGAGAGCGCTATTCGGGGCCTGGTTTTGATTTCTACCGAGGCATATTTGGTGAGCCGGCAGATCCTGATGCTGGTGACGGTGTTCCCTCCTCTCATGACATGGAGGAGTATTGATCTATTCTATCTTCTTTTCTAATTTCTGTGAAACTTTTGAAACTTTGAACTTTATTTCTTTTCGATTTGGTTGTAATTCCGCCGTTTAGGCGATGAGACATTTGTAGTATTTTTCGTATTTCCTTTATTATGAACTATGTAGTTGTTTTGGTATTTTGCTTTTGGTGATTGTCAGGTGATTAATTCAAGTTTGCAAGTTGAATTGTGAGAGAATGCCTTGGGAATTTTTGGAACAAACAAGCGGGTTTATGCTGGCAGTCAGTTCAGCACCCACTTAAATTTTGGCTTCAACTTTGCATTGGTGAATTCTTGCTTTCACCCGGAGATTTTTCATTGTTCCTTTCTACATTTTGCATTTTTCCCTTTTCCCATTGTTTGCCTTAGTTATTCGTCCATTGAGGACAATGTACAACTTAAGTGTGGGGAGGGGGATGGTAAATTGGAAAAATGAAAAATTTTGAAGTTTCTTTCCTTTACTAGCATTTTGGTTATGTTTTAAAATTTTTTGAGGCTATAGGTTTTGTGCAAAGACGAGAAATGAGGACTTTGAATTTTTCTAATCTAGGATAAAACTTGAGATTGTTTACCTTTAGCTTTCCTCTCCTAGTGCTTGTGGCATTTCATCGTTCCAAGGGGTCATAGGCTTGTTCCGAACTTCAAATAATCTAGGTTGCTTGCGAATTGTACCTTAATGATAAACCTAATATGAATAATAGCTTCACTAGATGATGTATTGGTAGGCACCGCTTGAGGTTTTCCATTTGAATTTTGCAACTTGTGTGCATGAAAAGCTCGAAATGTATTAAATATGCTTGTGGTAATTTGACTTAACATATGGTTTGCACATCGGATGTCCGGTCCTTAATTCTTATGTTATAGGTTGTAGCTCTAGTCATTATGTTTGGTCTTTATATCAGGGTGTCTGGGGTGCTTCGGCATCAAACGGGTGGCACATGTGGGAATGCGCATAATCTTTTTCTAATAGTCTAATGCTAATGTGGTCTTTGAGATTCGAACAAGTAAGTCCTTGGGGTAACCTCGTTTTACCTAGCTCACCTAAAGCTTCCAACTTGGGATGGGTTGTCAGAAAGTTCGTTACACGGGTCTCATCGAAAATCACGGGTGTTAAATTATAAAACTTTTTATTCTCACATGTGTTTGTGTTTAGAGCATGGTCTCTGGATATGCAACCCAACCTTGAGTTCTGGCATATGTCTCTTAACGATACTCACGTATCCGTAGCGAACCGCTGCCCGGACGCTTAAAGTACACTTTCGTATGATCACCTGATATGTGGATAGAGTTGCAATTCTAGACCGTAGGAGTATGTTTTGTCAAGGGACTCATAAGTATAACGTAATGAAAACCTTATGGAAAACTAATGGCGTGAGTGTTTAAGTGGACAATTATACCGGTAATCATTGTGGAATATTGCTTATGTTGCCAATAATAATGTTGAAGCTTGCTAGTAGATTATAGCTTAGTAGGAACGAGCCTAAGGTCAATTGGAATGATAGAAATGTTCAAGAGGTGTTAACACAAGCATAGGGAGGATTCTAATTGTAATCGAAAGATGGTTTTGCCCTAGATTAGTCGAATTTTCTGATTTCGTCTTAAACTTTGCTCATTAGTTTTTAAATGCATTTGCTTTTAGGTATTCGACACTGTTTGGTAGGAAACTTCACTTATAACCATGTTTTGTTTTATGAAATCGTGAATTGATGGGGTATTGAGAATTGATTAAAGTGCATACTTGCTTGAGGGCAAGCAAGGTTTAAGTGTGGGGAGGTTTGATGTGTCTCAATATATACATATTTCCCACATCTTATTTGGATGATTTATACTCATTTTGTAGCCATTTATACTTGTTTTGTGGCGCGTTATGTTGTTTGTTAGTGGTCTCAGGTCTACAGCAGATACATTGCTCATAAAGGGTAGAAAATAGCTTATGAATGATCCATATGCGCTAACGGATGAAGCACGATGAAGAACGAAGCTGAAATGGCAAAACTGGCATTCCTCGCAGCGCGACCTGGACAACTCGCGGCGCGATCCTTCACAAAATTAGCCTCGCGGCGCGAGATGTGGATATCACGACGCGACAAAAGTCCCTGGATTGAAATGCTCCAGTCTTTGCACCCATCGCGGCGCGACCAGAGGGGGCTCGCGGCGCGAGATGTGGATATCACGACGCGACAAAAGTCCCTGGATTGAAATGCTCCAGTCTTTGCACCCATCGCGGCGCGACCAGAGGGGGCTCGCGGCGCGACCTGGACAACTCGCGGCGCGATCCTTCACAAAATTAGCCTCGCGGCGCGAGATGTGGATATCACGACGCGACAAAAGTCCCTGGATTGAAATGCTCCAGTCTTTGCACCCATCGCGGCGCGACCAGAGGGGGCTCGCGGCGCGAGATGTGGATATCACGGCGCGACAAAAGTCCCTGGATTGATATGCTCCAGTCTTTGCACCCATCGCGGCGCGACCAGAGGGGGCTCGCGGCGCGAGATGTGGATATCACGACGCGACAAAAGTCCCTGGATTGAAATGCTCCAGTCTTTGCACCCATCGCGGCGCGACCAGAGGGGGCTCGCGGCGCGATCCTTCACAAAATTAGCCTCGCGGCGCGAGATGTGGATATCACGGCGCGACAAAAGTCCCTGGATTGAAATGCTCCAGTCTTTGCACCCATCGCGGCGCGACCAGAGGGGGCTCGCGGCGCGAGTTCTGTCTGACTAGTCGACTTTCTCTCTCCTGGGGTATAAATACCAAACCCCACTCAACCTTAAACCTAATCTTGGACACTCCAGCCTCCATACTTTCTCTCTAGCCGATTTTGAAGGTTTTTCAAGGGTTTTTCATCATCCAAACTATTTTGAAGACTTGAAGATTAATTTTGGCTCTTGATTAGTGATTGTAGCTCGGTTTTTACCTCGATTTGGATTATTACTTCACATTTGGTACACTATGTTCTCATTTTTATTTGAATCTTTAGCTCTTTTCATTATGAGTAGCTAAATCTCTATATATCTATGAAGATAAACTGAAACAATTAGTTATGGTTGCATAATATATTGAATTCAAGTTGGTTTGACTTAACATTTTGTCAAAATCTTAATGAAGTGATTTCTTCTACTTAAACTTGTGTTCTTGGTGATATTTGCATTCTTCGATAGTGTTACTAGGTGAATACAAGTATTATCTTAGTTGTTTGTCTATGAATAACTCTTGCTAGGTCATGGTATGATAGTAAAGAATACAAGTCTAATAGAAATTACTTTGTTAAGTGGATTTAACAGTTGGTGGTACCACGTTTCTTTCACAAAGATAAAAATTGTTATTTAAATAATCAAACAAACTAGTTAGTTCGAGGAATTGTAATAGGGTTGGTGGTACCACTTGTTGCAAGAAATTGGATTAAATAGGTGATCGAGTCGATTTTACAAACGGAGTGCACCCGGTTGTGTTTTTGTCTTATCACGATTATTATCACCAACACATATGAATTTTGAGCTTAACCTATATGCAACCTAGACTTTTTGCGTAGCGGATTCGACATAGATGGCTTTTTTAATTATTTGTTTACAACTCAAACTCTTTTCGCGTGCTCTCGATTAATATCGGTTGAGTACTTTATTTTACTTGTTGATTACATAGTTTTCAGAAACGCAAAGTGACAATTCGGTCACACCAAACTTTTTACTTGTTTCACATTTTTACAACCTATAGTACAATAATCAGTCCTTGTGTTCGATCCTGGTCTTGCCAGTTAGCTATATTACATACGAACGGGTACACTGCCCGTAAGTGTGTTGTAGTAAGTTAAGCGGTAGATTTTGTTATAAATTATAAACTAGATTTCACACATCAGGGGGTTTAGGATTGGTTCGTTTTAAATAACAATTAAATATTAAAAATCGTTTTCTTTATTTATTTTTTAATTAAAATCGATTTTAATAAAAATAAAATTAGGGTTTTGTTTTTATTATTAATTCAACCTATTTTATATTAATGGTTAATTGAAACCCTCTATGCAAGTTTTGATTATGTGAATTGACATGTTTATTTGATATAAATTGCATGTTTGTATCTTTGATATTTAATGTTGTTAAATAGAAGTAAAAATCATAAGGAATTCATGCAAAATTCTTTATGATTATTACTTAGATATATAGATATAAACTAGTCTTAAGGCCCGTACGGATTGTTTACATAGATTGTTCGGTTATATTTCTTTTCTATTATATATACTTTAATTAGAAGTATATATTTAGGAAACTTAAAAATGATTAATTTACGTTGAGTGAATATGACACATGTCGATTAAATAAAGTAACCTAGCCATTACACTGGTAAGCTCTTTGACTTTGGTCCCATTAGTAAGTGTGTTTTAATTATCAGTATCATAATAATATCTTTTAAATTCTGAATGGATTGATGTTTCATTGTTAAGTTCTTTGTCCTTGGTCCTAGACATTTATGTAATTTAAGAGTAGTAATAAAATAGATTGTCATTAAAAAAGATACCTTTTAAATTCTGAATTGTTTTAAATATGATTGCTTGAATTGTATGGTTCTAATAAAGTTTTGTTTTTATTTAGAAATTTAAAAAACTGTAAATAATAATAATAATAATAATAATAATAATAATAATAATAATAATAATAATAATAATAATATTTTTTGTAAATCGTACAATTTCTAATGAAAGTGATTTTATAATAATAATAATAATAATAAGAATAATAGTAATAGTAATAATAATAGATTAGGTGTTGTTATATAAGTTAGTTAATGAAATTAAACCAATTCTTAAGCACACAGTCGGTCATTATTAGTTTGAGGAGGATTCGTAAAACATTTACTTTACGAAACGGAGGAGAAGTAGTAGAAAATCTAAGATTCGTTACAAATATTATACATTAAATTCTAATAATAAAATAATAATAATAATAATAAAATAATAATAATAATAATAATAATAATAATAATAATAATATTTTTTGTAAATCGTACAATTTCTAATGAAAGTGATTTTATAATAAAATAATAATAATAATAATAATAAGAATAATAATAATAGTAATAGTAATAATAATAGATTAGGTGTTGTTATATAAGTTAGTTAATGAAATTAAACCAATTCTTAAGCACACAGTCGGTCATTATTAGTTTGAGGAGGATTCGTAAAACATTTACTTTACGAAACGGAGGAGAAGTAGTAGAAAATCTAAGATTCGTTACAAATATTATACATTTAATTCTAATTCTAATTATATATATATCCTTTCTTATCAACAACAAAAAAAATAACTATTATAGATATCCTAATTTCATACGGATAAATGATATATTAAAATAAGAAATTTATTAATTAATTTTTTTTAATGAATATGACTAAAATAACACTTGTCGTTTTAATAGAATGTCACGTGTCGGTTAAAGGATGTTGCAATCCTGTTTTAGTTTATTGGTAGATTTCTTAGCTTAATGGTCCAATAATTAGGGTTAATTATTTGATAATTGTGTGACTATGTGAATTTTTCGTGTGATTTTTTCTGCTTGACATCAATTCACTAAAATATTCATATAAAATCAACCGTAATTAGTTAGGAGTTGCCCTTTGGACTGGAGATGCCCAACTCATAGGGCTACAACTTTGTAGTTCTGGTCGAATCTTGATTCGGACTGGAAACAGGTCTAAACTGGTCGTGAAGCTGCTGCAAATTTCCAGTCAGCATGTTTATATGTATTTACTTGCTAATTGTTTGTTTAAAGGCTTACGTAATCAAGGTAACTTGATGTATGTAGTCCTCTTCTTTGAAGAGGGAGCCGAATTAAACATATACATTAACCATAGTGACCATGTTTAGGTGGCCCACCATAACTCGTTGCATGATTAATTAGTTAATAGTTAGTAAGTTTATTATTTTGTTTTTATTGTGATAAATGGTGATGCAAAATTGTTTTATTGAAAAGAATAAACTTGACTAATACTTATTGAGATATGATTTTGTTTTAATAAAATTGGAGTCTTACAACCAAAAGATACACCGGCTCACCCATTTGAACAAACTCTAAGAGAGGTATAAGTCGGAGTGCGCTAGCCTCCTAAAGGAGCGGGTTTTTAATTGCGTCTATCGCAAACCTTTGCTTCTGCGCTTCTTTGTGCGTTCAAATGGAGCTACCGAGCTCTTTTGTGTTGCTAAGACTATAAAAATGATTTTATTAAACATTATGTTATGAAGATTTGCATGAGTCTTCATACATAAACTTTTGATTCACATCAAATGCATTACCCATTCAAAGTTAAGTCTTTGCCACCCACTTTGCTAAGAACACTTGCAAGTGCTTTTTGCTCTGCGTGAGACCGTGGGTGAATTGTATCTAACAAGGTAAATTACTACTCATCGTGAGACGGTGGTAGACTATTTACATGTTCTTAATTGGGCGACTTAAAGCGAGTTAAGCGGAGAGACCTTGACCCGTGGCATAAGATGGGACAAAACATGTTTACAAAATACTTAACCCCCCTTTAAAGTGTTGTTGTAAGTTCCATAAATCTAGGAATTGCACTTGTAATGCAATTATAGCTCGTCACTTACCTTTTGAATACGTCATTTCTAGCAGATTAACTGATGAAATGATGGTATGTCAATTGGATCCTAGCCTTAATGAAACTAATTGTTAAATGAATTTAAGATGGGTAAATTATATTTCTTAAGGATTATTATCGAAAATACTGATTTTTGAACTTCTGTCTGTTTTGTAGATGGCAACAACAAATCCTTCTCAA
The DNA here is from genome assembly GCA_034093135.1 of Erigeron breviscapus. Lineage (NCBI taxonomy): Eukaryota > Viridiplantae > Streptophyta > Magnoliopsida > Asterales > Asteraceae > Erigeron > Erigeron breviscapus. The sequence goes on along the minus strand of CM067170.1, from coordinate 155,825,268 downwards.
AACATACACCAATCGGCTTTCAGGTCGATGCTAGAAAGAGAAAAACTTTCTGGAACCAACTTCAATGACTGGTTTCGTCAGCTGAGAATCGTTCTAAGAGCCGAAAAGAAATTGGATGTCCTTGAAAAGCAGTTGCCCGCTGTTCCGGGTGCCAATACTACGACTGCAGCATTGGCTGAATACAATGCTCTGTATGATAGACATAATGAGGTTGCTTGTTTGATGCTCGGGAGCATGGTTCCCGAACTACAAAAGCAATTCGAGACTTATAATCCGTATGATATGATCAAAGAACTCAAGTCTATCTATGAAAAGCAAGCTGGAGTGGAATTGTTTGAACTTGTTGAAACACTTCATGACTTGAAACACGAGCATGGAACACCGGTGAGCCCTCATGTACTCACGATGAAGAGGTACTTTGAGCAATTGGAAAGGTTGAACTATGCTTATCATCCTCCTATTGCTATTGGCATGATCCTTAAGTCTCTTTCAAAGGAATTTGAGGAATTTATGCGCAATTACAATATGCATAGCATGAGTAAAACCATAGCTGAACTTCATGCCATGTTGATTGAGTATGAGAAAAAGCTTCCAAAAAAATCTGCTACACCCCAAGTTCTCACGATCAAGGGGGGAAGGGTCCAGAAAGGGTAACAACCGAGAGCTAAGGGCAAGAACGATGGTAAAGGAAAGCAAGATGCTAATTTGAGGAATTTATGCGCAATTACAATATGCATAGCATGAGTAAAACCATAGCTGAACTTCATGCCATGTTGATTGAGTATGAGAAAAAGCTTCCAAAAAAATCTGCTACACCCCAAGTTCTCACGATCAAGGGGGGAAGGGTCCAGAAAGGGTAACAACCGAGAGCTAAGGGCAAGAACGATGGTAAAGGAAAGCAAGTTGCTACCGTCCCAAAACCTAAAAAGACCCCTCCGGCGAAAAAGGAACATCCGGCTAAAGACCAGGCTTGTCATCACTGTGCTGAGGTGGGACACTAGAAGAGGAACTGTCCTAAGTATCTAGCTGAGTTGAATGCGAATAAGAAGCAAGCTGGTTCGGCCAGTACTTCAGGTATCTTCACAATTGAATTATATTTCTTTTCTAAGCGTAATTCGTGGGTTTATGACACCGGGTGTGGAACTCATATCTGTAATTCTTTACAGGGGCTTAGAAGAAGAAAGAAACTGAAGCCAGGATCTTTACAACTGTTCGTGGGCAATGGTCTACCGGCAGCTGTAGAAGAAATAGGCGACTATCATTTAGTTTTACCTACTGGTTTAGTTATTGTTTTAGACAATTGTCATTATGCACCATCTATTACTAGAGGTGTAATTTCAGTTTCTTTGTTGAATAACAACGGATTCATTAATGTTTTTAATGATTATGGTATTTCAGTTTCTTTGTTGAATAACAACGGATTCATTAATGTTTTTAATGATTATGGTATTTCAGTTTCTTTGTTGAATAACAACGGATTCATTAATGTTTTTAATGATTATGGTATTTCAGTTTCTTTGTTGAATAACAACGGATTCATTAATGTTTTTAATGATTATGGTATTTCAGTTTCTTTGTTGAATAACAACGGATTCATTAATGTTTTTAATGATTATGGTATTTCAGTTTCTTTGTTGAATAACAACGGATTCATTAATGTTTTTAATGATTATGGTATTTCAGTTTCTTTGTTGAATAACAACGGATTCATTAATGTTTTTAATGATTATGGTATTTCAGTTTCTTTGTTGAATAACAACGGATTCATTAATGTTTTTAATGATTATGGTATTTCAGTTTCTTTGTTGAATAACAACGGATTCATTAATGTTTTTAATGATTATGGTATTTCAGTTTCTTTGTTGAATAACAACGGATTCATTAATGTTTTTAATGATTATGGTATTTCAGTTTCTCGAAATAATGTTCATTATTTTAATGTTATTGCTTGTGATGGTATTTATGAAATTGATATGCATGGTTGTGATTCAAATGATAATTCAATGTATAATGTTAGCAAACGAGTCAAGCCCAATTTGGACTCGACTTATCTTTGGCATTGTCGTCTTGCTCATGTTGGCAAGAAACACATTGAAAGACTTCAACGTGAAGGACTTCTAAAATCAAATGATGAATCATTTGACAAATGCGTGTCTTGTGTTTCCGGCAAGATGACAAGAAAACATTTTCCGCATAAACCGGAGAGGGCTAAAGAGCTACTTGGACTAATACATACCGATGTATGTGGCCCATTTAGACATGTATCAAGGAAAGGTGCTAGCTACTTCATCACTTTTACGGATGATTTCAGTCCTTATAGTTATGTTTACTTGCTTAAACATAAACATGAAGTCTTCGAAACATTCAAAGAGTTTAAAAATGAAGTAGAGAATCAACTCGGTAAAACCATCAAGATTCTTCGTTCGGATCGAGGTGGAGAATACTTAAGCCAAGAGTTTAAGGATTATCTAAAAGCTTATGGAATTATTCAACAGCTTACTCCTCCATATACTCCACAGCATAATGGTGTATCTGAGAGGAGAAATCGAACCTTGCTAGACATGGTGAGATCAATGATGAACCTTACGACTCTACCATTTTCGTTTTGGGATTATGCTCTAGAGACTGCTGTACGCATTCTCAATATGGTTCCAACTAAGAAGGTTGACAAGACACCGCATGAATTGTGGCATGGGAGTGTTCCTAATTTGTCTTACTTAAAGGTCTGGGGTTGTGAGGCACTTGTGAAACGAGATACGCCTGACAAACTTGAACCTAGATCTGTTAAGTGCATCTTTGTAGGATACCCAAAGGAAACGATGGGTTACTACTTCTACTTTCCTACCGACAATAGTGTCAAAGTATCTCGATATGCTGAGTTCTTTGAGAGGAATCTCATATCTCAAGAAAACAGTGGGAGGATTGTCGAGCTTGATGAGACTCAAGAAGAAGATGTGTCAGCTTCTGAAAATACTAGCAATCATCAACTTGGGGGGGGGGGGAATGTTCAAAGAGATGAATCTCATGAACCTCAAGTTGAAGATAATGCGATTCCAATTCGTAGGTCCTCAAGGACAATACGTGCTCTTGAAAGATTGAATCTTAATATTGAATCTGAAGAACACGTATTAGGAGACTTAAATGAACCTCCAAATTTCAAAGCTGCGTTATCAGATCCAGAATCTGACAAATGGCTTGAAGCTGCGAATGTGGAAATGAAATCCATGAAAGATAATCAAGTCTGGAGCTTGGTTGATCTTCCACCTAATGGTAGAACCGTTGGGTGTAAATGGATCTTCAAGAAGAAGACCGATGTGGATGGAAATGTACACACCTATAAAGCTCATCTTGTGGCGAAAGGCTATACTCAACTTTACGGAGTTGACTATGAGGAAACCTTCTCTCCCGTAGCGGACATTAGAGCTATTAGGATTATCTTAGCCATAGCAGCGTACTATGACTATGAGATATGGCAAATGGATGTCAAAACCGCTTTCTTGAATGGTTTTCTAGACGAGGAAGTTTATATGGTTCAACCAGAAGGTTTTGTCGATTTAAAATATCCCAACAAAGTGTGCAAGCTTCAAAGGTCTATTTATGGACTAAAGCAAGCATCAAGAAGTTGGAATAAAAGGTTTGATGAGGAAATCAAAAAGTTTGGTTTTGCTCAAAATCCTGATGAGCCATGCGTATATCGCAAAGCTAGTGGGAGTAATGTTACTTTCCTTGTCTTATATGTTGATGACATATTGATAATAGGAAATCACATTCCAATGTTGCAAGATGTAAAATCCCATCTTGGAAAGTGTTTTGCTATGAAAGACTTGGGTGAAGCAGCATTCATTCTTGGAATCAAGATCTATAGAGATAGAAGTAAACGGTTGATTGGATTAAGCCAAAGTGCTTATATTGATAAAATCTTGAAGCGATTCAAAATGGAGAATTCTAAGCGTGGTTTCGTACCTATGCAAGAAGGACTTAATTTATCTAGCAAGAACGGTGTTTCTACACCTGAGGAAGTGGAGCGTATGCAAAGAATTCCTTATGCTTCGGTTGTGGGATCTATTATGTATGCGGTAAGATGCACTAGACCTGACATTGCGTTTGCGCAAAATATCGTTAGCCGATATCAACAGAATCCGGGTGAGGATCACTGGACTGCTGTGAAGAATATTCTTAAGTACATGCGTGCTACTAAAGATTTATTTCTGGTGTATGGAGGAAATCCCGATGCAGAACTCAAAGTAACTGGATACTGTGATGCTGGATTTCAGACTGATAAAGATGATACAAAATCTCAGTCGGGATATGTCTTCGTTTTAAATGGAGGTGCGGTGGATTGGAAGAGCAGGAAACAATCTACAGTTGCTATGTCTGCTACAGAGTCTGAGTATATTGCCGCCTCAGATGCCGCCATGGAAGCTGTCTGGATCAGAAAGTTTATTTCTGGGCTTGACGTGATGCCCTCAAATAACTCACCTTTGGATCTGTACTGTGATAATACGGGAGCTATTGTCATTGCCAACGAACCCGGAGTTCAGAAAGGTGCCAGACATTACCAGAGAAGATATCACTATGTTCGTGAGCAAATCGAATTAGGTGAAATCAATTTACTCAAAGTTCACACAGATTGTAACTTAGCTGATCCTTTTACAAAGGCTTTGTCAAAAGGAAAGCTCAATAAGCATGCCGAGGGCATAGGACTTAAATTAGCTGGTTATATCATGTAAATCTGTGATTGGTATTTGGATAAGGTATGTTTGTTTTCATTTCAATATATAATGGTATCCTATATTTGCATGTTTAATCCATGAATATTTTTAAATATTTTAAATGTCCATTGTCGATTAACTATATGGGAATATGGTTAAACTAAGACAAATCTGAGTGATTGGTAATATTCTTAGGAATATTTGAAGATGGTGCTACCAAACTCACATGATATCCATAGAGATGCATATCGGACTACCCCACTTAATGAATCATCACTTTATGGATCGGCGTCATTAAGTGAAATTCGTTAAATGGTTGCTTTATTTATCCTTAGACTTGAGATACAAGCAGGTTATGCATGTATGGATTGCATTTTCTTGATATAGTTCTAACTATCCTGAATAAGGTAGTAACAAAGGGCTATTTTCAGAAATGTAGTGAAACGACATGACTAACACGTGTAGTCAAAATATGATTTGTTCCTTCAATTTGCAACTGAAGAATGATACCATTTGGCGCCCTCATTGATTAATTAAGATGTTTGTATGCGCATACCCAAATGAACTCCAGATGTTGTCTCGATTAATTTGGTAATCTTAATTAGTTGTAGAAATGAGAAACAGAATCGTTAAATTATGGAATGACTTTGATCCATATCCATAATTAACAAGGTATCTGAAACAAAGGGATAATAAAGACTAAATCATTTCAAAAGATACTTTAAGAAACTATACTTAAATATTTCCGGGAGCATTGGCGTGTTGCTAGACGCTAACCAATGTTATTGCCTTTATATAACATGCTCAAGTGGGAGCTGTTGGAATATGATCACGTTAAATAAACGCATGTCCGGAAATCATTTAAGTCTACGGGGTCACACAAAATGACACGTAAACTCTATGCAATTAATTAATATATTAAATGTAATATATTGATTAATACGTTCACGAAATGATTAATAAACAATAATTAAAATGTTAAATATATGTTTATTAATTAAAAGAGATGGATTAAAGTGTAAATTAGAAGTTTCCTAATTGTACAATAGAAGGGGGGGCCGAAATATAGAGGGGTTTTCCTAATACTCCTCTAACTTGGTCACCAAGTCAAAAACCCTTCTAATTAATCCCTATAAATAGAGGTTAAAGTTCAAGGGTTTTATTTATTCATTCAAGTCATTGATTTGAAAACCCTAAGTAATTTTCTCTCCTCTTTTCTCTCTTGGTTCGATCGACATCAACTACAAAAAGGGTTTTGGGTTTTGCTTGGTTTGGCATTAAGGTTATTACACAACCGGGTTTGTGAGTTCGTGATCGGGTACTAGCATACATCATAGGGGTGTCAAGTGTGCGATCGTAGAGGGGTTTTACTTTAAACCCTAACTAATAATAATTATATTATTATTAATATTATTGGAAGCTTACGCTAAAAGGTACACATCCGATTCTTTACTTTGTTAATTAATATTATTGCATATACGTTTCTTTCCGCTGCGTACTTGTGATTGTTATATGATTTATGTGCATGAATCCTAACAGTTAGGAGTTCAGGCTGTGAAGCTGGAGCTAGTCAGCTACGGGCTCGAGCTGAAGGTTGGTATTGTAGGCAAAGGCTCTTTTTTTTTCTAATATTCTTTTAAATAGCTTTTGTTTTTAAGCTCTTTGATAGTTTTCTTTTTAAAAACAAAAAAACAAAAACTTTCTATCCAAATAGGGTTGTAGTCCAAACTGAATTTAGACAAAGTTTAACTGGTTAGAATATAAAAGTTAATGTAAAATTAAAACTGTAAATGAAATAAAAACTAACAAATATAATAAAAAATTATAAAAATCAAAAGATTAAATAGAAAATTGATGCCGAATCCATTTTCCAACTCAGAGGTTCCTTCATTTGGTATTTCCGCTAAGGTGGCTTTCGGTAATCTATAATTCTATACTACATATTAAAAAGACAGGGAAAAGTTAAATTAGGGACTCCTTATTTTAGGGACCATTAGGGACACTTCTCAATCATTCATTTTTCATCATCTCCGACCACCACCACCACCACCATCACCACCACCACCATCATCTCCGACCACCACCATGATCCTCCGGCGACGGCGACCACCGCCACCACGACTTACACATGTGTAAGTACAACTTACACATGTGTAAGTTATACAACCACCATCATCTCCGACCACCACCATGATCCTCCGGCGACGGCGACCACCGCCACCACGACTTACACATGTGTAAGTTACAACTTACATGTAACTTACACATGTGTAAGTTACATGTCCCTAATGGTCCCTAAAATAAGGAGTCCCTAATATAACCCACCCCTAGCCCTCCACAAAAAAACTCTCTCATTTTCATTTGTTGCCATTCATACACACACAACTCTCTCTCAATATATCTCTCTCTCTCTTTCTTTCATTTGTACCCTGTTAATGGTATCCGCTGCAACGCGCGGGTACCCTGCTAGTTCATATAAAAGAAGATTGACGTGTAGAACTTTTTAAAACAAAAAAAATTTACTCATAATTTGAACTACTCTCATATTCAAATAGGATATAAAACCTTCCTTTTAAAACGCAATGAACCTCCCTAATAAAAAATTCACAGCATATTTTTATCATATACAATAACCATATGCTTTAAACAATTATACATGACAAAAATTTGTTGTGAATTTATCACTTCATAAAAGATCGATAGTTAGGTAATTTGACTACGGTAACATTACTTTTTTCTATGTTGGATGCTTTACCCACTTACATTAGTACCAACAAATTCAACCTTGTTATCAACAAACTTAGAAATCCTTACATTTTGCCATTATTACTAAAATGCTTGAAATTATTAAATAAATATATTATTGACAATCATAACTCATTTAAGGTTTTTAAAGGATCTGGATAAAACATAAATAAAACGTGAAACAAACGTTAAAGATAAGGTTCAAGCTCTAAACAATCATTGCTACGACGAAAAGCACAAACTTTTTATGCCAAACTTAACCTAAAAACAAATAAGGTTCACGCTTTAAGCAATCAATTGGATGATAATGGTGCCGTTCAAAATAATCAAGCAACGTTCAGAGTTTTATCAAAGTTTATTTGCCTAATTTAGCCCAAATATTCTAGCCACAAGTGCTTGTAAAATGGCAACTTTTTTGTGTTCATTGAACACTTCCTGATGATTAAACATAGCAATCATACCAATAAAAAATTCACAGCATATTTTTATCATATACAATAACCATATGCTTTAAACAATTATACATGACAAAAATTTGTTGTGAATTTATCACTTCATAAAAGATCGATAGTTAGGTAATTTGACTACGGTAACATTACTTTTTTCTATGTTGGATGCTTTACCCACTTACATTAGTACCAACAAATTCAACCTTGTTATCAACAAACTTAGAAATCCTTACATTTTGCCATTATTACTAAAATGCTTGAAATTATTAAATAAATATATTATTGACAATCATAACTCATTTAAGGTTTTTAAAGGATCTGGATAAAACATAAATAAAACGTGAAACAAACGTTAAAGATAAGGTTCAAGCTCTAAACAATCATTGCTACGACGAAAAGCACAAACTTTTTATGCCAAACTTAACCTAAAAACAAATAAGGTTCACGCTTTAAGCAATCAATTGGATGATAATGGTGCCGTTCAAAAAAATAATAAAAAAAAATAAAATTTGGATGATAATATTACTTTCCGAAAATAATCAAGCAACGTTCAGAGTTTTATCAAAGTTTATTTGCCTAATTTAGCCCAAATATTCTAGCCACAAGTGCTTGTAAAATGGCAACTTTTTTGTGTTCATTGAACACTTCCTGATGATTAAACATAGCAATCATACCAATATAATAAAACCATAGAAACAGCAACAAATCCCCTATAGAATGGTCATTATCCATGTTTGATGAAGTAGAAAGAACAACTTAAGATTTCAATTACCAGACTTAAGCAACAAGTTTTGACTGCACCAGTAGGTTTACATCCAAAATCAGGTACCCGTATGGAACATTTTGGCTAATCCATGTTAAACGTAGTAATTGTACTTGGTATATCGGATATAAAAGAACATCAATGAGTTTTAACACTACACTTTTGTGACTTAACAAAAGTTACACACAAATAGGCCACTAGCTATAAAATCTCTATATCTCCATACAAGCATCTCGGATCATTCGGTAATTATTTTCCAGGGCTTCACCATCAACATATTACTCCATCTGTTCAAGCATGAGGCTGCGATAGCTTGCGGATTCCAGGAATCTTCAGCAAATAAACATTAAAACAAATGCATGAATGTGTGGATATGTTAAATATTCATTAAAAAAAAATAAAATTTGGATGATAATATTACTTTCCGAAAATAATCAAGCAACGTTCAGAGTTTTATCAAAGTTTATTTGCCTAATTTAGCCCAAATATTCTAGCCACAAGTGCTTGTAAAATGGCAACTTTTTTGTGTTCATTGAACACTTCCTGATGATTAAACATAGCAATCATACCAATATAATAAAACCATAGAAACAGCAACAAATCCCCTATAGAATGGTCATTATCCATGTTTGATGAAGTAGAAAGAACAACTTAAGATTTCAATTACCAGACTTAAGCAACAAGTTTTGACTGCACCAGTAGGTTTACATCCAAAATCAGGTACCCGTATGGAACATTTTGGCTAATCCATGTTAAACGTAGTAATTGTACTTGGTATATCGGATATAAAAGAACATCAATGAGTTTTAACACTACACTTTTGTGACTTAACAAAAGTTACACACAAATAGGCCACTAGCTATAAAATCTCTATATCTCCATACAAGCATCTCGGATCATTCGGTAATTATTTTCCAGGGCTTCACCATCAACATATTACTCCATCTGTTCAAGCATGAGGCTGCGATAGCTTGCGGATTCCAGGAATCTTCAGCAAATAAACATTAAAACAAATGCATGAATGTGTGGATATGTTAAATATTCATTAAAAAAAAATCTGGCCTAAGGCCTCTCGTAGTAAGGTAACGACGAGCTCGTCGTTACCCTCTTCCTTCTCGTCGATTTCGGACGTTAATGCTACCACCTTGTTCCTGCTCGTCGAAATGCAACCTATTCGGAATTAAGAACAAGGTAGACGAGAGCGTGTGGGGCCACATTTGAAGTATCCGTTGCTAGAAACAAAAAAAAATAAAAAAAAATAAAATTTGGATGATAATATTACTTTCCGAAAATAATCAAGCAACGTTCAGAGTTTTATCAAAGTTTATTTGCCTAATTTAGCCCAAATATTCTAGCCACAAGTGCTTGTAAAATGGCAACTTTTTTGTGTTCATTGAACACTTCCTGATGATTAAACATAGCAATCATACCAATATAATAAAACCATAGAAACAGCAACAAATCCCCTATAGAATGGTCATTATCCATGTTTGATGAAGTAGAAAGAACAACTTAAGATTTCAATTACCAGACTTAAGCAACAAGTTTTGACTGCACCAGTAGGTTTACATCCAAAATCAGGTACCCGTATGGAACATTTTGGCTAATCCATGTTAAACGTAGTAATTGTACTTGGTATATCGGATATAAAAGAACATCAATGAGTTTTAACACTACACTTTTGTGACTTAACAAAAGTTACACACAAATAGGCCACTAGCTATAAAATCTCTATATCTCCATACAAGCATCTCGGATCATTCGGTAATTATTTTCCAGGGCTTCACCATCAACATATTACTCCATCTGTTCAAGCATGAGGCTGCGATAGCTTGCGGATTCCAGGAATCTTCAGCAAATAAACATTAAAACAAATGCATGAATGTGTGGATATGTTAAATATTCATTAAAAAAGCCTAAGGCCTCTCGTAGTAAGGTAACGACGAGCTCGTCGTTACCCTCTTCCTTCTCGTCGATTTCGGACGTTAATGCTACCACCTTGTTCCTGCTCGTCGAAATGCAACCTATTCGGAATTAAGAACAAGGTAGACGAGAGCGTGTGGGGCCACATTTGAAGTATCCGTTGCTAGAAAAAAAAAAAAAAAAAAAAAGTTCCAAACGGCTACTTCTATTTTTTGTATATATATATCTTATTTTTTACACTACATCTAATCAAAAACACAATACTCTCATCTATCAAACTCTAATCTAAAAAAAACACTACATTCAAACATTAGATTATCTATTCAAACATGTCTCGCAACAACGAAATGCGATGAAGTTTTTAGCAAAACCGATTCCAGTTGGTTTATCGAGGAAGGATCTAAAGGCTCATATGAAGTTCCGAAAATATTTACAAGACGAGTTCGGGAGCCGATTTTATGCTGAAGCAGAAGTAGAGAGCAGCGATGAAGACGACGAGGAGTAGTTTTATTTGCATGTTTAATTTTTAATATTGTAGTAGTTTAATTTTAATTTTTATGAATTTAATGTATTTTAATTATGTATTAGGACCTTATGTACTATTTTTAATTATGTATTTTAGTTTGTTGTAATGTAATGTTGGTTGTTATTTTTATAAAATAAAAGTTTTATTAATATTTGGGTTAAAATAAAATATAATAAAAAAATTTTAGGAAGAGGTGAAGAAGAGGTCTTAATGCTAGGGGTAGTTCTTAAATTGGAATAAGCTGACGTGGCATTTAGGAAGAGGTGAGGAAGAGATTTAGGAAGAGCCTTATTAAGAGAGGCCTAATTGCCATATTCACGTTTTGTTTTGTAACTTCAGGTTCAGAAATATCTCTGTAATAAATTGAAAAGAAAAGAAAATGGTTTGCTGTAAAATATCACCAACCTCGACTCCTTGAGGACCTATTCGGTTACGCGAAATGAAATTGAGTATAAGGGCTGCAAATTCATCAGGTACATCTTCCTGTGATATTCATAGAATAAAATGTATGATATATTGGTTTCAGCTAAATTGTAAAAGATAACTTATTTAATAAGACCGAATTGCCACCTGTATTGCATGACCGGTATGTCGGACAACCACCATTTGAAACTTACCCTGCATCTGTCCGATTGTGAGAGTCCTGCTACAGTAAAGAAGATATCTTAGTGGAATATAATACCCAGTTTTACCGAATACATTGGAAAGACAAAAGATACCACATCAAGTTGATTATGGAAAGTAAAATAAAAGCTTTCACTATTTCATGCCTTCAGCATGTAGCGTATGATCATGTTGGATGAAAACAGGCATAACATGCCTTCTTATATGTGTACATACCTTAGTCTTATAGAAGGCAATAAAAGGGTGTGTTAAGATAGCATTTTGTAACATTTTAAGTGATTGTAGTGTTTACAAAATTCGAATAATCTGAAAGTAATGTTTAGCGAATCATATGAAAGAGTGATTACTTGCATATCTTTAAATGCAAATGCAGTTTGAAAAAAGGCAGGTTGAGACCATATTAATAAGTGGTTATTCTAGATGCAAAATCCGTTTCACAAAGGCAATCCCAAAAACCCCAAAGGAAATAAACCACTAGGAAGATGCAAAGACCTGTCAAGTCTATCTGTTCCAGCTAACAGCAAGAGCTTCGCGACAGGAGATGATAGGAACTTTTCAGAGAGGCCTTCATACCTGGATATGCAGGAAAACTGGTTATCATTGTACAATACAAAAAAACAATGAAAAAGGTTGAGGATGTATTTGGTTTGTTGGTTATAACTATACAGTAAAACAAAAATTCCAATGGTAGTAAAAGGGTCGGTTAAATAATTTTTTAAGTAATGGACATGTTGATTGGCCTTTTTTAAGCCCATCCCGTGAATAAAGGGGGAGCTCTGTTTGCCCTAGCACATACCATCACAATTGAGTGGAAATAGCTAACTATGATACTATTACTCGCCAGTTACTACATTTTTGTGCACACTTTTGGTAATATGGTATATAGGGGAGCATCTTATGTGCTGTTGTTATGTAAAGGTGATTCATAACCATGTTTAAAGCATTTTCTTGGTAGAACATGGTCTCTAGAACTGATACAAGCTTTTCGTGACAAAAGGAGCCTTATATAAGGAAGGTGTGCGTCTAGCGCTTAGCACCTTGGATTTTTATCACTTGGGAGCACCTATCGCCTTTTAAAACCAAGGAGATAACATTCAAAAAAAAGGTATAAATGGGATTATTCTGAATGCCAAGTCACTCCTTCCACTCCCATAGTAGTTAAAACATAAATTCAAATTTTCTGCACTGGTGTACCACAGTTAACAGCTATGATATATTACCAAAACAAAAGTATACTCCCTCTATTATGAGAGAAATGCACTAATGAATCAAATATATGCTATAGTGAGGGTGTTTAACAATAAATAGAAATTTTAAAGTACCCAAGATATCAACAAAAGACTGGAGATCATGTAGTTTATATTAATGTTTTCATGATGATTATGAATATCTGTAAACTTGCTTCCCATTAGGTGTTATTGTGTTAAGGTGTTGTGGACATATATTCAAGGGTGGAGGGGATTATAAACATTTGTAAATAGATAACACTCCAAGGTCCAAATGCAACAAAGAAAGTATACCAAGGAAAATATGGAAATGTCTTTCTACAAATAAAATATCAAGAGACAATGAATTGTACCATCCTCTCCAATACTGTTCTGTTTCCTCCAATCGTGCTCTGTGACGGTAACTGTAAATACAACAACCTATATTACTCAATTTGGGGCAACATTAGCCATTAGGATTCTGGAACCCAATATACTCAAGTCAACTGTTAACACGAAAAGACTACAACTAAAGATACTAAGAAATTTATAAGAGAAAGAAGGAAATGATTTAGAAGAATCAAAGCGTGTACGTGATTCAAAAATTAGGAGCGCCAAAGAGATAGAATTTAAAAGACATCCTTAAACCTTACCATTGCTGTGAATCATCATACTTCACAGTCCCGGGAATTGATATTCGAGCGGATTCAATGTTTCCTAAAGATCCAGATCTCACATTCCACTCGATCTACAGGCATTTAGATTTCATGTCATTATCACATACAAACTTGCTCAATGAGTGCAGTACCAACAATAAAACAGTACAGGAATAACCACCTCAATTGGATGAGGATTACTGAGTACATGATAAGATACACAGATTTTTATAATCATTAATATATCATTATTATATAAGTCTAAATGGTAATTATTATGTTTAGTTAATTAATTAGAGGAAAGTCTAGGGAGGAAGTTACTTATGTTGCAGATATAGTTCAGTATAACAGGGCATTAGGGTTGTAAGTTTCTTATGACGAATTTAGTAATTGATTAAAACATCATTGGGAGTGTTGGGTTACCATTTGAAAGTAAACCATGGGAGAGACAATCGACCGTTAATCAGCAATATGTTTAAAAAGTTTGTTTGTTAATATTTGATTATTTCATCCTGGTCTCATAAAAGCAGCAAAAAGAAAACAATATGCATGAACACAAAGAGAGACCGTTATACACCCAATTTGTATCGATGACCCCAGTTGAGTCTCATTTCTTATATAGTACGGTTTCATGTATTACTCGATAATAATTGCCCACTGCCAACTTTCCGCACAAGATATTGGATCTCGATCATGCTGAGCTTCGAAGTAATAATAACTAGGTTAAAGTTCACGTAATGATAAAGAATGTCCCAATGAGAATAAGTACTTAAAGCATTTGGTTTGGTTACTATAAGTCTAACTATACAAGGTAAAAGGGAACATTGTTTTTCTTCTATAGTCTTCCCTCGTATATATAGAGTATGTTAAGTACAAAATTATGTATAAATGGTAGTAAGAGTATCCTAATGAGCGAGAGCAGTAGACCCTATCACTATTAGATTCACAAGCATCGTCTATAAATTATATATCCATGTTCTACGTAGTTTAAAGTTAGGGTCTTGTATAAATAGTAACTCTACATAGTTTTACATTCAACAAAAATAAATTCAGTTAATAACAAAACACATGCGTACAAGCTAAATAGCTAATGATGCTGAAAATGTAGATTTCATGCTCCTACATGTCTGGTTAACAACAGATGTATACACTCTTGAATGCACATGTTGTGTAAGAACATGTTTGATCATGATGTGCTTCATATATTTTGACTAGGTGTTGTAGCATATAGAAATCTCACACAAATTCCAACTAAGGTGTAGTAGTCACTCCACAATAAGGAATATGGCTCACTATTTCTAGCAACAAAATGCAAATAATTTCATACATGTTTAGATGCGTGGGGATTATCATTGAACTTGACCTATATATCAAATAAACTAATATAATTTCTGAAGAATCAAACTCCTCATTGCACTTGCTACTTTGCATTGATTCATACAGAATCATGTGAATGAGTAAACCTTATTAGATATGGCAAATCCATCGTAAGTAGTTGTATCTAAATTGCAAGTTAACATGATAAGATAAATCAAGAAAACTGCGTGATAAGATACATCAAGAATTATAATATATAACACATGACAATTAAACAAAAGGCTGGTGTATGAAGATTGAGCTGTAATGCAAAATAATGCAGCAAAAGGTTACTGCTACACCAAAAGGCTTTTATGCAGATGGAGAAAATCTGTCCTAATAGCACAAAGAAATTAAAGCCCCTTTATAATAACTTGGGGTAGTTTAACAATGGGTCATCAAGTAATGTGTTAGTTTTGTGTACTATATTATAGTGAAAAATTATTTAGTTGGGTTCACGAGTGCCCACTGAACTTTTTTTTACAAAATTAACAAAGTCATACACCCTGCCCCTCCCTCCTCACATGATCTGATTATTAAAAGTCTAACTTTTATGCAGTCATTTTTGTAATAAGAAAGTATATTGTTTCATGTTCAATGCTTTTGATGACCTCAATACCCCAATCTATAGACAGCAAATGGAAACTATATAGCTATGAAAAAGAATCATTATCTCTATAATTTCTGAAGCTATGGAAATGAACTAAAAGCAGTAATTCCTCAAACTAGCTCCTGACTAGAGGAAATGAAAGTCAAAAGGCATATATTACCGCTTTCTCGATAGTTGGAAAATGCTGCACCCGATTTGATAGAATCTTCTGCATGTGCATCAATGAAGCCATAGCTGTCCCCTGTACATGTAAATGAATTTTAGTAATGCTTTATTTCAAAAGTTGACAAATTTTTATGAAGCTAATTCGAGTCATTGCACCTCAACAACATCAACAACCACGAGTCCAGCCAGACTAGGTAACATTTTCTTCGCAGCTACATGGACTGCAACAGAACCACCCATACTGCATGCAATTAATGTAATGTAAAGTGAATAATTCATTTTTTACTAAATTCATTAGTGTTCACAGATAACAAATCGCCACGTAGACAAGAATATGACTTCACAGTCCATTTTTTTTAGTGAATAACAACCTGTGGCCAACAAGCACAATTGCTGGCGGAGCATCTCCATACATTGTCTTCACAACGGCTTGGACATCGCTACATAGAGTCTGCAGTACCATTCCCACTCAATAATTAGATGATATCAAATGTTGGGAGTTTATAATGAGATGACCAGATTTTGAAAAAAAAAAAGGAACAATTCGGGAATTGAATAAATTCAAGGAATAGACCTCAATAGACATGTCAATTTCATTTTCCGTGGATGTTTTCCCATGTCCTCTCAGGTCCATTGCCACTACTCTTGCTTTCTCCTTGATTATACGTGATGAAATCGCAAATGAGAGCCTGACAAATAGCAGATTATCACAATTGTTGTACGGTCAAATTAATAGAGTCATGATCACATTTGTCAAATATGATGAAGAAAAAGTGACTTTTCAATTGTGAGTAAATTTGTCTCTAAATAATAGAGACTAGTTAGTTAGTTTGCATTTGCAGAGTAAGAAAAAGTGAAATGGAAATAAAAGATTAACGAGGGATTTAAACAGGATACCCAGAATAGCCACCGCCGTGAAGACAAAGAACAACGGGACCATCTTTTCCTGCAGTATAGATGTGAAAGACCTAAAAATGGGAATGGGAATTGATTAAATAGAGGGAGGGAGGGAGGGAGGGTGTGGGTGATGGATATATATATATATATATAAAGAGAAGTATTGTACATCATTTGAGTTAGGAATGGAAACATCATCCTCATTGTCAAAATAGCCATGCCAATCTAAAGGGGAGTACTTCTGTGAAGATGTCCTACAGTAATCCATTTATTATTAGTAGTAGTAGAATTAAGGATACAATTATAATTTAATAATAAATAATAACAAAATGGTAATGATCAATGAATGAGATGAAAGAAACGGACTGACTGAGTGGGGGGACGGATGGGTTTTGAGGAGAAAGCAGAAGAAGGCGATTGCGATTCCAGTTGATGATCATCTTTCTGATTTTCGTTTTGAATTTGAGTTTCCTCTGGAAGCGCTTCCATTTGTTCTTTTGATCTTTTCTTCCTTTCTTTCTTTTGCAGCAGCAGTTCCACTGACAGTAATTGGAATCCTTTAATGGGGCGGGTTGTTGATTGGGAGTTGGGATTTGGTTTTTCGGGTCGGATTATTCACATACAATATTTACCTTTTCAAAATTTTAAGGGGGCCGTTTGGTTCATAATGTATGTTTTTAAAGAAATTAAAATATGTCAAGGAATTAGAATTTGAAGGAATTGGAATTTGAAAGTTTTAAAATCTGTCATGTGTTTGGTTGACAGAATTCAATGGAATTCAGTTAAAGGAATCTGAATTTAATTTATAAAAATGACAAGAATACCCTTTATTAATAATAAAACAAATATAAATATTAATAATAATTAAATATAAACAATAATAATAAATTTAAATGTTAATAATATAAATAATATTAATATAATAATAATAATAAGAAAAATAATGATAAAAATAATAAATAATATTTTAATAATCATATGAATAAGAATAACAATATGAATAAGTAATAAATAATGATAAAAAATAATAATTATAATAATAATAAGATTAATAAAAATAATAATAATAATATAAGAAAAAACAATAATAAAAATATTAAATATAAAAAATAATAATATAAATATAAATAATAATATAAAAATATAATAATATATATAAAAATTATAATAATATTATATAAAAATATAATAAAAATAAAATATATAATAATGAAAATAATATAAATATAAAAAATAATAATATAAATATTATAATAATATTATATAAAAATTATAATAATAAATAAAATTAATGTAAGAAAATTATATTAAGTATAAAATTATATAATATATAATAATAATATAATTATAATAAAAATAATGATAATAAAAATAAAATATAATAATAAATAAAAATAATAATATAAAATAAAAATAATAATATATTAAATAATAAAATAATATAAATATTATAATTAATATTAATAATAAAAAATTATAATAATATTATATAAAAATTATAATAAATATATAATAAAAAAATTATAATAAATAAAAATAATGCTAATAAAAGTTATATTAATATAAAAATTATAATAAAATAAAAAATAATAATAATATAATATAATTAAAAAATAATAATATAAATATTATAATAATAACAATAACAATAATAATAATATTAATAATAAATAAAAATTAATAACAAATTAAATAATAATAATTAAAAATTATAATAATATATATAATAATGAAACAAATAGGGGGAATTTGTTGGGTCAAAAATCGACCAAGTATAATTTGTTCAGAAATAGCTGAGGCTCAGTGAAGAATACTTGTACAGAATTCTGAAGTCATTCAGAATTAGTTCACTGAAGCCTCACTTCAGTTCAGATCAACGTATCAGAATACCATTCAGCTGAAGTCAAAGACTGAAGACTGAAGAAAGAGAATCAGCTCAGATGTGGAGCTCAGAAGTTGATTCTACCTGATCGAAGACTGAAGCATCTCAGTGTAAAGTACTTACAACACTTTACACTGATTACGAGGAAGCCTTTTTTACTTTACACGCCTTTACCTAGTTAATAGATTTATCTATTAATAAAGTACAAGGTTAAGTAAAAGGTTGGGAATAAATTATGAAATGTCACATCAATTGACTTTCATACTTTACCTTAAAATATATGCATACAGGAATTATCTTTAATTCCTTAAATGCTCCCAACCATATTTGTACGGCCTGGTCCACATCAGCATGAACCTTACCTATAAATATAAGGTTTCTCACAACTTGCAAATGGCTGGAAACTTTAGCATTGCAACTTGTGAGATATACTATAAGTAATTTTTAAGAGTATTTCCAAGTTATTAGATCACTTGTATTTCAGGATTGTTTAGATATTTACACTTTGGTGTTTATCTTTGTTCCGCAACAATCCTTGTATTTGTTTATATCAATAAATCAAATACATTGAAAAAGTACATCGTGTCTCAATGCTACATACTTGAAATATACATATTACTTATATAGTTTCAGCACTTATTGTTTCTCGCATTTACTTTCAGTACCTTTACCTTATTGTTTATCCATATCTGGATCGTATTCTGAACTGGTCTACTTCCAGTTAGAATTACTTGCCAGTCGGGTTTTAATCATCTATATTTGGGACTTACAATTGGTATCAGAGCAGCAAGGTTGAATTATATTAATTCCTTAACCTTTGATCTGCAAAGATGGTTGACCAAGTATTCAATGAAGGCCCTGACCCTAATGCTACTACTCCACCCCCTATCATCAACAACAATATACCATCGCATAATGTACACGTACACTTTCCAAATAATCATGTTCCCAAGTTTGATGGGAACAGTGAAAATTTTCAAACACGGAAAGCATGCATGCTCAAATATATTGCTGGTGTTGAAAGACATTTGACCGATATTCTTAAAGAAGGACCCTTTGTCCCCATGAATGCCTCCTCTGTTGTCAGAAATGCCGATGGGACTCCTAGGGTATCACCTAAGGAGAAGGATCATTGGTCTGAAGAAGATCATAGGCTGGTAGACCTTGATACCAAGCTACAAAATATGATCTTGTATGCTGTTCCTGAAACTCTTATGCCCACCCTTGTTTTACTTGAAAACTCAAAATTAATGTGGGAGGAACTTATGACACAGTTTGAAGGCACCTCTGAGACCATAGTCACAAGAAAAGTTGCTTTAAATAAAAGATATGAGTCTTTTTTGCTATCCCTGGTGAAACTTTAACTCAAACATACATCAGATTTACTAATCTGGTAAATCAATTGAAAGCCCTGGGTGTAACTAAAGACAAAGAAATTTTGTTAGAAAAGTTTTGTGACATCTTACCTTCTAAATGGGAAAACTTGATCTTGGTTTTAAGACAAGGAAAAACCTTGCACAGTCACACTCTTGCTTCCTTATATGGAGCCTTCAGATACACTGAAGAGAACAAAGATGAGAGAGTTGTGGCTGAGTAAGATGCCAAAAATCATGCTTCTACCAATTCAGTCATGGTTCAGTACTCTGAGCCACATGGGACTGCTCTACTATCTTCTCAGAGTGATCATTCTGACTCGATGAAGAAGATGGTCTCTAAAATGTTAAAAACTGGTATTTCTGGTAATGTAACTCATGATTGTGATGAGGATGAAAATGATGATCTGGTTGCCATGCTGGCTAAAACGTTTAATCGTTTTAAGGCCAAATCAAATCGATCTGGCAAACCATTTGCTTCCAGCGCTTCTATTGACAAGTCTAATCTTGAATGCTTTAAGTGTGGCAAGAAAGGACATTTCATGAAGGAATGCAGATCTAGTCAACCTTCATCATCACAATCTGCTCCTAACCATTCTATTTTTCAGAAATCTGATGATAGCTATAAGGCTAAATACAAGAAGTTGAAAGCCCATATAGCTCTAATGGCACAAGACAACTCAAGCAATAATGGTTGTATGATTGCCAAAACTGAAAAATGGGAAGAGTCTGATGAATCGTCTGATGATGAGGAAGAAGTTAGGGACATGTGTTTCATGGCACGTGAAGATCAATGTCATTTGGTCAAATCTGATGTTGAATTTGGTCGATGGGTGGTTATAGTCATGAAAAAGGTTAGTGACTTTGGTTTTGAAAGTAATGAGGAACAAAAACTGGACCTTTTGGTTCTTTTAGAGGCTGACATTTCATTTGTCGAAACTGTGCGTTCAGAAAGTCTAAAAATGTTTGAAAGTAATACTTCTGAACTGAACGCCAATCAGGCCAGACTAAAAGAGCTGAAAGATGTTCAGTTGGCTTTAAAAAGTTATCAGTCTGGTTGCCACTTTAGAGTTGGAAAAGGAAGAATTGAAAACCATCCTTGAAAAAGAACAAAAAATAATTAAATCTTGGATGAAAGCACCAAATCCAGATGCTGCAATTAAAAATACTTTTGCAAATCAAAGAACAACATATGAATCTGGTGATCTTCATTTGGCATCTATAATCACTGATTTAGATGCACTTCCAAAGGCAATGAAACCAGAAATTATTTTTCCTGAAGTTGGCATACAGAAAATTATGACTGATAAGGCCCAGGAACAATCTGAGGGTAAATCTGAAACAGCTCAGACAACTGTTTTAGAAAAGAAGGCTAAATCCAAAAAGCCATCCCCTCAGTCTTCATCTAAGGTTCCTAATAACCAAAAGAAGAAGAAAAATGTCTCCCCCACTGAGCCTTCTACCTCAGATTCAGGTAAGGCTCAGGTGTCTAATGAAGAATCAATTTTGTTGAGGTTAGAGAGTCAATTTCAATTATTGGCTAGACAAGTGCAAAGTTGTAATGCACGTTTAAAAAATGTTGAAACAACTCCTCTTCAACCTAAACAAAAAGCTAAACCTTTTTCCAAACAAATCAAGCAAAAATCTGAGAAGAAAAAGGTTGAAACCCCCATCAAACCAACTGTTTTTGTGTCATCTGAGATCATGACTGAGATCCCCTTCGATCCTTCAGTTCCTTCTGAACCAAAGAAATCTGAGACTACTAAGGGAGAGTCTAGTGAACCCATCAAGAGATGGGTTCCCAAAAAGAACTAATCTTTGTGTTTGTACAGGGAGACCGAAAGAAGAATATATGGTATCTTGACAGCGCTGCTGGCAGAACCATGACTGGTTATCAAACCCTGCTGGAGGAATATAGGGTGCAAGAGGGGCCCTCAATAACTTTTGGTAATGATGAAAATGGAAAAACTAAGGGATATGGTGTGGTGAATAATGGACAGGTCAAATTCACACGTGTTGCATATGTGAATGGTTTAAAATATAACCCGATCAGTGTCAATCAACTGTGTGATGATGGCTTCAAGGTATTATTTGATATTTCACAAGGCACCATATTCAACAGAGATGGAAAGGTAGTATTGATTGCACCAAGAAAAGGAAACATTTATATCATTGATATGAATAGTTCACCCACTGAACACTGTTTCTACACAAAGGCAGATGAAGACACAAACTGGTTGTGGCACAAGAGATTATCTCATCTGAACTTCAAGAATATTAATAAGTTGTCAAGAAAACAACTTGTTGATGGGATACCCTCAATGTCTTTCAATAAAGACAAGCGAGGTCCAGGTTGTGAAATGGGTAAGCAGAAAAGAGCTTCATTCAAGACAAAGCAAAGTTTTAGTATAACTGAACCTCTTCACATGGACCTCTTTGGACCAGTGAATGTTCAGACAAGAGCAGGAAAGAAGTATACCCTTGTTGTTGTTGATGAATATTCAAGATATTGCTGGGTAATTTTCCTCAGATCCAAGAGTGAAGTTGCTCCTGAAATCATTGCTCTCATCAAACAAATTGAACTCAAGTATAAGCGAAAAGTTTGTCAGCTCAGAAGTGACAATGGCACTGAATTCAGAAATGCAACTCTGGAGTCCTTTTGCACTTAAACTAGCATATCTCAGAACTTCTCTTCAACCCACACACCAGAGCAGAATGGTGTAGTAGAAAGAAAGAATCGTACGCTGATTGAAGCTGCTAGAAGTATGCTAAATGAATCTGGTCTTCCAAAAAATTTCTGGGCTGAAGCTATTGCAACTGCTTGCTACAATCAGAACAGATCTGTCTATGTCAAAAGACACAAGAAGACAGCCTATGAAGTACTCAGAAATAGAAAGCCTAATATTGGATATTTTCATGTATTTGGATGTCCAGTATACATTCTGAATGATTCCAGTCAGCTTGGAAAATTTGATGCAAAAGCTGATGAAGGGTACTTCCTAGGATATTCAACAAATCGCAAAGCCTTTTGAGTCTATAACAAGAGACTTGAAAAGGTTGATGAGTCAATTCATGTTACCTTTGATGAATCTAATTCTGCAATCTTTAAGAATTCAACTCCTGTACCACCCTCAGAAAGTCCAATAAGTTTTGGTGATTCTGATCCTATTGTCCAATCTGATCAGTCACCTGAACCTGCTTCTGAACATCTCAGTTCAGAACCAATAATAAACAAGTCAAGCAACATTCCATTCTAACCTTTAGTCAGTTTTAAACTACCTTCTGACCTGACTATTGGATCAGATGTACATGTTGCTTCACCTCAGATATCAGTTTCCACTGAATTACCCCAATCTGAACAGTTTCATGATGCAAATCATGATCTGCAGGAGGAAGATGATGAGACTGAAGTAGTCTTTTCTGAAGCACCTCCTGAAGCAAATCAGAGGAGTTCTTGCACTGATATCATTGTTCATCCTGGTCATTACACTAAGTGGACAAGAGCACATCTAATCGAGCAAATCATTGGAGATTCCACTAGTGGGGTTCAGACCAGAAGAGCCACAGGCGATCAATGCTTAAATGTCAGCTTCTTATCACTGATAGAACCAAAGAAGATTGACGAGGCTATGAAAGACCCTAGCTGGATTGAAGCCATGCAAGATGAGCTTAATCAGTTTAAAAGGAACGATGTTTGGGAACTTGTTCCTTGTCCCAGTGATCTGAAGAAAGAACCAATTGGGCCAAGATGGGTCTTCAGAAACAAGATGGATGAAGATGGTCATGTGATTCGAAACAAGGCGAGACTTGTTGCAAAGGGTTGCTCACAAGAAGAAGGAGTAGACTTTGATGAAACTTTTGCACCAGTTGCTAGACTAGAAGCTATCAGAATTTTCTTAGCTTTTGCAGCTCATCATGAGTTTAAAGTCTATCAAATGGATGTCAAAAGTGCATTCTTGAATGGTGAATTGGAAGAAGTTGTGTATGTGTATCAGCCACCAGGGTTCATCAATGAAGGAAAGCCTCACTGGGTGTATAAACTAAACAAAGCATTATATGGTCTAAGACAACCACCTAGAGCCTGGTATGATACTCTTACTAAACATCTTCTGAAACATGGTTTTAAAAGGGGTGCAATAGATAACACTTTATTCATATTGCATGATAAAAGTGATATCTTACTTGTACAAATTTATGTCAATGATATTTTGTTTGGGTCTACAAATAACAAAATGTGTGAACAGTTTTCTGAAATAATGTCATCTGAGTATGAAATGAGTTTGATGGGTGAGCTGACATATTTTCTGGGTCTTCAAGTGAAACAAACCAGTGATGGTATTTTTATAAATCAAGAAAAATATGTCAGAGATTTATTAAAGAAATATCAATTTGATTCAGTCTCATCAAAAGATACTCCCATTTCTGTACCTTTAACTTTGGACTCAGATCCCAATGGAAAACAAGTGGATCCCACAAAATATCGTGGTATGGTGGGATCCCTCATGTACTTAACTGCTAGTAGACCTGACATAATGTTTGCAACATGCCTTTGTGCAAGATTTCAGTCTGATCCCAGAGAAGCACACGCAAATGCTGTAAAAAGAATTTTCAGATACCTTAAAGGTGTCCCCAGACTTGGTCTTTGGTATCCCAAAGGCTCAAGTCTAGATCTAATGGGTTATTCAGATTCTGATCATGCAGGTTGTAAAATAGATAGGAAAAGTACCACAGGTGGTTGTCATTTCCTAGGTGGCAAATTGGTCAGTTGGACAAGCAAGAAGCAAACTGCAGTATCACTCTCCACAGCTAAAGCTGAATACATTTCTGCAGCCAGTTGCTGCGCTCAGATTCCGTGGATGAAGAACAAGCTGACTGATTATGGTGTTAAATATACAAGAACTCCAATATTCTGTGATAACACCAGTGTCATTGCCATCTCTCACAATCCTGTAATGCAC
The DNA here is from genome assembly GCA_034093135.1 of Erigeron breviscapus. Lineage (NCBI taxonomy): Eukaryota > Viridiplantae > Streptophyta > Magnoliopsida > Asterales > Asteraceae > Erigeron > Erigeron breviscapus. The sequence goes on along the minus strand of CM067170.1, from coordinate 155,800,424 downwards.
TCCAAAACCAAGCATATCGACCTCAGGTATCATTTTATTAGAGATCACATTATTAAAGGTGACATTGAACTTCATTTCATTCCCACTGATAAACAACTCGCTGATGTTTTTACAAAACCCTTGGATGTCAAAACGTTTAAACATCTCATCAGTGAGTTAGGTATGCTAAATCCTGTATAGCATCACCTCAGGGGGAAGTGTCAAATATTTTTGTGTTTAAAAGAATTTTTCTCTAAGGGGGAACTTTGCTTTCGGAAAAATAATTTGACTGAAATGCTTCAGAATTTCTGAAATGATTTCAGAATAATTGTATAAACTGAGATGGTTCAGATTCCTTAAATCTGATCATGCTCAGATTTTGTGTATTATTTCTGAGATGAGTCAGTCCTTTATAATGTATTTTGGATACTTGGTCGTTGTGTGAACACGTGAAGGTTACTGTATAACGTTTGAATAATGATACCTTCTGCTGACGTATCACACAAGTGGCGCCGTAAATATAAATGTAATGATCACTTTTTATTAATGAAAGTTGAAAAGTTTTCCAAAATGTGGGCCCCAACCGTCTTTGCATTAAATGCGGACGTGTAACCCAAAATTATTTCGGATTTCAAACCCGATCAAAATTGATTTCGATTAAAATAAAATTATTTTTATTTTATTTATATTGGAAAAACCCTTTGTATTCCATCATAAATATAAATACCATTTTCGAAAACAATTCCTTCATTTACTTCTATTTACATTTACTCCCAATCATCATTCTCTCTCTTTTTCTCATTCCTTCATAATTCCAAAACCCTAAATTCATCTTCCATATTCAGTTTTCCCTTGTAGAAATAATGGCTAAACCTGCTTCTCAAGCCAAATCACTAATAGCTTTCGAATACAAACCATCAAAAGTAGTCAAGGCCAGTGCACAATGGCCAAAAGGGTTCGATCCATCGACCCTTCGGTTCAATATGAACAATTTTGTGGCCACACTAAATGCCAAAGGCAAAACCTTAATGGGGAGGATTAATAAATTTCTTGAATAATCCCCTCTCCATTATGCCTTGACTGCAGATCCTCAAGTATTGTATCATAGATACTTACTTGAATTCTGGTATACTGCTACTTTAAGCAAGGATGAAAAATCCATTGCTTTTTCTTTGAAAGAAGGCACCAAGCAGTATATCCTTTCACTTGATGGGTTTCGGGAGGCCCTTCATCTGAACTACCTTCCTTCTCCTTCAGCCTATGCAAAAAGGCTTAAGGGAGTTAATTTTAGGGAGGTACTGCACGCCATGGGTCATGATGACATGGTCGATGCTGAGCACAATCTGAGAACATCTGGACATATCTTCTTGTCTGGATTTAGAAATTGTTGGAGGTATTTTTGGACTCAGATTGTGGAGTGCCTAGGAGGAAACTGGGGTGGATTGGACCAGATTTCATTGTCACAAGTAGAAACCGGGTACTATTTATGGCATGGGATTGAGGTGGACTTCGCTGAGATTCTCTTCTCTCAGTTGGTGACAAAGTTAAAAGGCAAGAGAAGTCCACATATCTCATTTCCCAGATTTCTGATCATTTGCTTCATGAACATGCTTGGAGATGCGTATCACATGGAGGGACTTGAGTCTTCAGCGACAGAGTTCTGCAAGGACATTTTAAGGGCATCAACTTCAGACCCTGAACCAGAACTCTCCGCTGCAATGCTTCAGGTAATAAATAAAACTGAAACAGCACGACCGGCTGGCTCAGAAAGGTCACCGAGCGGGTCGCAAAAGAATGCGAGACCCATTGGTGCACCTGGTGGTCAAATGTTGAAGTTGTTTAAAACCCCAACAACTTCATCTACCCAACCACCAATTCCCTCCTCCACTGACCAACCTGAGGATCTCCCAAAAGATCCCTCAGGATCTCCAAAGGGCTTATTAAAATGTCATAAATATATAAGCAGTCCTCACAGCCCAAGGACATTAGTACCGAAGCAAACCCCTCTGGATCTTCCCAACAAGAACCAGAGGAATCGAGTCCAAATGGAAACCCACAAGCAGCCATCTCCAAAACTTCTTTAGGAGGAGATGGTGAAGATAATACAAGTGTGCCAGCCCAGCACACATTAGAGTCCGTGTCTACACGTGCACCCCCTGAAACTTCACATATCTTACACTCTTCTGATGCACGAATTGATGAAGTCTTTGGTGTGAAACCACCTGAGACTGAGATTCCAGACTCTACGGCTGATGAAGTGATTCTTGATGATGGTACGAAAATCATTAAGGCAACCCTCGTGTCTACTATCACTGGAGATGATACTTTGGTTGAGCCAACCCATAAATCTGGTAACGATGCATCTGCAGCAGCAGTTGTTGAACCAGAAGCTGGTTCAGGTACCAGTGATCTGAACCAGGGCATATCTGATCAGACTGCAGTTTTAACTTGTTATAACTCGATTTCTATTATTGAATTCGAT
>CM067170.1:155720463-155792963 GCA_034093135.1 Erigeron breviscapus | reverse complement strand
CAAAGATAAGCAATTATATCACAAAGATAAGCAATTATATCACAAAGATAAGCAATTATATCACAAAGATAAGCAATTATATCACAAAGATAAGCAATTATATCACAAAGATAAGCAATTATATCACAAAGATAAGCAATTATATCACAAAGATAAGCAATTATATCACAAAGATAAGCAATTATATCACAAAGATAAGCAATTATATCACAAAGATAAGCAATTATATCACAAAGATAAGCAATTATATCACAAAGATAAGCAATTATATCACAAAGATAAGCAATTATATCACAAAGATAAGCAATTATATCACAAAGATAAGCAATTATATCACAAAGATAAGCAATTATATCACAAAGATAAGCAATTATATCACAAAGATAAGCAATTATATCACAAAGATAAGCAATTATATCACAAAGATAAGCAATTATATCACAAAGATAAGCAATTATATCACAAAGATAAGCAATTATATCACAAAGATAAGCAATTATATCACAAAGATAAGCAATTATATCACAAAGATAAGCAATTATATCACAAAGATAAGCAATTATATCACAAAGATAAGCAATTATCCCACAAAGTAGAGTTCGATGTCACCTTTCTCAATATGATCTTTGGGAAAATGATATCTAACATCAATATGCTTTGATCGAGAGTGGTTTACTGAGTTGACTGCAATGGCAATGGCACTCTGAGAATCACAATAGATAGGAATATGATCATACGTCAGACCATAATCAGTCAGTTGTGTCTTCATCCATAAAACTTGAGCACAACAACTAGCCGCAGCCACATATTCTGCTTCAGCCGTTGATAGTGAAACACAGTTCTGTTTCTTGGAAGACCAACTCACAATTTTATCTCCTAAAAATTGTAAAGTACCGGAAGTGCTCTTGCGATCTAGTTTACAACCTGCATGATCTGCATCTGAATAAGCAATTAGATTGAATCCAGTATCCCTTGGATACCAGAGACCTAAATCGGGTGTACCCTTCAGATAACGAAAGATTCGTTTCACAGCTTGATAATGTAAATCAGTTGGAGCAGCTTGATATCTAGCACACATACATGTTGCAAACATTATATCTGGGCGAGATGCTGTTAGGTACAACAATGAACCAATCATACTTCTATATCTCTTTTGGTCAAATGGTTTCCCATTTGTATCAGTATTAATGGTTGTTCGAGCAGCCATTGGGGTAGAAATTGAAGAACATGAAGTCATATCAAACTTTTTCAACATGTCATTTATGTATTTACCTTGTGATATAAAAATACCAGTTGGTAATTGTTTGATTTGAAGACCCAAAAAGTAATTCATTTCCCCAATCATGCTCATTTCAAAATGATTGACCATTAGAGATGAAAAGTTTCGGCAAAATGTTTGACTGGTCGACCCAAATATAATGTCATCAACATATATTTGAACTAGTAGAACATGCTTACCTTGTTTGCGAATGAACAAGGTAGGGTCAATTATGCCTTTGGTAAATCCACCTTTAAGTAAGAAAGTAGTTAAAGAATCATACCATGCTCGGGGTGCTTGCTTAAGACCGTAGAGAGCCTTGTCTAACCTGTAGACATGGTTTGGTCTTTGAGGATCAACAAAACCTTCAGGTTGATCAACGTAAACTTCTTCTTTGAGGTCACCATTCAGAAAAGCAGTTTTCACATCCATTTGAAACACAGTGAAGTTTCGGAATGCGGCATAAGCTAAGAAAATTCGAATGGCCTCCATTCTTGCAACTGGAGCAAAAGTTTCGTCGAAATCAACACCAGGTTGTTGGCAATAACCCTTTGCAACAAGTCGAGCTTTATTTCTTACTACCACTCCATTCTCATCCTTTTTGTTTTTGAAAATCCACTTAGTTCCGATTGGATCATCTTTTCTGGGATTTGGAACTAATCTCCATACCTTCAGTCTTTCAAATTGTGCGAGTTCATCTTGCATTGCCTTAACCCATTCTGGATCACGAAGAGCTTCAGAAACTGTTTTGGGTTCGACATTGCTAAGAGAAAGTGCAACAAGACATTCATTCACTGAAGTACGAGTAGTTACTCCTGCTTGTGGATCTCCAATTATTTGATCAGTAGGATGATTTTTCTGCATGCGAATCCACTTGTGAGCATGAGGAAGAGGATCTTGTTGTTGAAGATCAACATCACCATCATTGAAACTTGAAGTTTGTTGAGAGATGGAATCATAACTTGGTATAACCCTTTCCTCATATGCTGGATGATCAAAGTCAAGTGGTACATACACATTTGGAGTGTTCAGGGGATTTGTTGTCTGAGTGAATTGAGAAGGTTGTTCTTGAACATTCAATTGAGTAGGATTCTCAGGAGAGGATGGTGGAATAGAATCATTTGAAGATGATTTTTGCTCAGAAGAACTTGATGACGATTCATGAGTGTTGTTAGAAACTGGATCGTTGTGATGAAGAGGTTCATTGCTTTGAATTGGTTCAACGATGTCTGGAGGTTCTTGATCATGAATCGGTTTTGACTTATAGAATTCTTCAAAAAGAATATCTAATTCATCACTGGTTGGAGTTGGAAACTTCTTGAATTTAGAAGCTAAGGTAGAGTTCCTTGTAGAAGTACTTGAAGCACTTGAATCCATACTTGTTGGTAGCAAGCTTTCTTGCTCAAAAATCATGCCTGACATCTCATCGAACCAAACATTCATCGTCTCTTGAATTGTGTTTGTTCGACGATTATAGATTCGGTAGGCAATAGATGTTTTGGAATAACCAACAAAATATCCTTCATCACCTTTCTTCTCGAATTTTCCAAGATTCTCCCGATCATTCAACGTGTAACAAACACACCCAAATATGTGGAAGTAGTTGATGTTGGGTTTCCGTTTGTTAACAACCTCATAAGGAGTTTTTTCGAAACGCTGATTGATGATGGACCGATTCTGAGTGTGACAAGCAGTGTCAACAGCTTCAGCCCACATATTGGATGGCAATTTGGAATAAGCAATTAGATTGAATCCAGTATCCCTTGGATACCAGAGACCTAAATCGGGTGTACCCTTCAGATAACGAAAGATTCGTTTCACAGCTTGATAATGTAAATCAGTTGGAGCAGCTTGATATCTAGCACACATACATGTTGCAAACATTATATCTGGGCGAGATGCTGTTAGGTACAACAATGAACCAATCATACTTCTATATCTCTTTTGGTCAAATGGTTTCCCATTTGTATCAGTATTAATGGTTGTTCGAGCAGCCATTGGGGTAGAAATTGAAGAACATGAAGTCATATCAAACTTTTTCAACATGTCATTTATGTATTTACCTTGTGATATAAAAATACCAGTTGGTAATTGTTTGATTTGAAGACCCAAAAAGTAATTCATTTCCCCAATCATGCTCATTTCAAAATGATTGACCATTAGAGATGAAAAGTTTCGGCAAAATGTTTGACTGGTCGACCCAAATATAATGTCATCAACATATATTTGAACTAGTAGAACATGCTTACCTTGTTTGCGAATGAACAAGGTAGGGTCAATTATGCCTTTGGTAAATCCACCTTTAAGTAAGAAAGTAGTTAAAGAATCATACCATGCTCGGGGTGCTTGCTTAAGACCGTAGAGAGCCTTGTCTAACCTGTAGACATGGTTTGGTCTTTGAGGATCAACAAAACCTTCAGGTTGATCAACGTAAACTTCTTCTTTGAGGTCACCATTCAGAAAAGCAGTCTTCACATCCATTTGAAACACAGTGAAGTTTCGGAATGCGGCATAAGCTAAGAAAATTCGAATGGCCTCCATTCTTGCAACTGGAGCAAAAGTTTCGTCGAAATCAACACCAGGTTGTTGGCAATAACCCTTTGCAACAAGTCGAGCTTTATTTCTTACTACCACTCCATTCTCATCCTTTTTGTTTTTGAAAATCCACTTAGTTCCGATTGGATCATCTTTTCTGGGATTTGGAACTAATCTCCATACCTTCAGTCTTTCAAATTGTGCGAGTTCATCTTGCATTGCCTTAACCCATTCTGGATCACGAAGAGCTTCAGAAACTGTTTTGGGTTCGACATTGCTAAGAGAAAGTGCAACAAGACATTCATTCACTGAAGTACGAGTAGTTACTCCTGCTTGTGGATCTCCAATTATTTGATCAGTAGGATGATTTTTCTGCATGCGAATCCACTTGTGAGCATGAGGAAGAGGATCTTGTTGTTGAAGATCAACATCACCATCATTGAAACTTGAAGTTTGTTGAGAGATGGAATCATAACTTGGTATAACCCTTTCCTCATATGCTGGATGATCAAAGTCAAGTGGTACATACACATTTGGAGTGTTCAGGGGATTTGTTGTCTGAGTGAATTGAGAAGGTTGTTCTTGAACATTCAATTGAGTAGGATTCTCAGGAGAGGATGGTGGAATAGAATCATTTGAAGATGATTTTTGCTCAGAAGAACTTGATGACGATTCATGAGTGTTGTTAGAAACTGGATCGTTGTGATGAAGAGGTTCATTGCTTTGAATTGGTTCAACGATGTCTGGAGGTTCTTGATCATGAATCGGTTTTGACTTATAGAATTCTTCAAAAAGAATATCTAATTCATCACTGGTTGGAGTTGGAAACTTCTTGAATTTAGAAGCTAAGGTAGAGTTCCTTGTAGAAGTACTTGAAGCACTTGAATCCATACTTGTTGGTAGCAAGCTTTCTTGCTCAAAAATCATGCCTGACATCTCATCGAACCAAACATTCATCGTCTCTTGAATTGTGTTTGTTCGACGATTATAGATTCGGTAGGCAATAGATGTTTTGGAATAACCAACAAAATATCCTTCATCACCTTTCTTCTCGAATTTTCCAAGATTCTCCCGATCATTCAACGTGTAACAAACACACCCAAATATGTGGAAGTAGTTGATGTTGGGTTTCCGTTTGTTAACAACCTCATAAGGAGTTTTTTCGAAACGCTGATTGATGATGGACCGATTCTGAGTGTGACAAGCAGTGTCAACAGCTTCAGCCCACATATTGGATGGCAATTTGGAATAAGCAAGCATTGTCCTTGCTGCTTCCACCAGCGATCGATTTCTCCTTTCAACAACACCGTTTTGTTGTGGGGTGCGAACTGCTGAGAATTGATGAGTAATACCTTTGGATTTGCAGAATTCATCAAAAACAGCATTCTTGAATTCAGTACCGTTATCCGAACGGATGTAACGAACTGGAAGTTGAAGATTTACTTGAGTATTGGTGATGAAATCTATCAACATCTGAGTTGTTTCATCTTTGGATGCTAGGAACTTAACCCAAGTATATCTTGAATAATCATCAACAATAACCAGGATATATTTCTTCCCATTTCGGCTTTGAACTTTCATCGGTCCACAAAGATCCATGTGAAGCAAATGAAGAGGTGCTAAAGAATTTGGAGATTTCTTCGGTTTATGAGAAACTCTCTTAATCTTCCCAACAGCACAAGAAGGACAGACATGCTCACTTTCATACTTATAGTCAGGTAAGCCTTCAACAAGATGCTTATTGACTAAAGTATTGATTGTTTGGAAATTCAGATGAGAGAGCCTTCTATGCCATAACCAAGAATTCTTTGAGGTAGCTTTTGAAATGAGACAAATATTATCGGTTGGTTGGTTATCATCGAGATTGACGGTAAAAAGGTTATCGTCACGATCGCCACAAAGAATATCAACTCCATCTAAGGTTTGGACTTTGCAAAGAGATTTTCGAAAAAGAACTTGAAGATTGTTATCACAGAATTGTCCAACACTGAACAAGTTGTGACTTAAACCTTCAACATAGTGAACTTTCTTGATTATAATCCCATTTCGTTCAATGTCCCCATAACCTAAGATAGGAGCGAAATTGTTGTTTCCAAAGCGAACAGTTCCCATGAATCGTTCAACAAAGTTCTTCAGCAAAGACTTATTTCCAGTCATGTGCTTCGAACACCCGGAATCGAGTATCCAAACACAGATGGTTATTTCCTACAATCAAAGAAATTTAACCGTTTTTAGGTACCCACTTGAAAACGGGTCCTTTTTGGTTAGATAAAACAGGCAGGGTATATAACTTAGGATGCGCATTCAAACATGTTATTGAATCAACATAAGCATCAACAAGCATATTATCAACAAACATATTTGAATAAAATGTACGAACATTCACACAAGAATTAAAATTGTTTACAAGCTCACAAGGCCTTGCCTTGGCACATTCAACATTTATTAACAAAGATGAATTGTTTTGATTAACAGAAGCACTTTTCTTCCTATTAACAGCATTTTTCCTCCTTCTTTTCTTCATTTTCTCAACATTCTTTTGATTACTAGTGATCTTAGGTACTAAAGTTTTAGCAACCCATTTAGCACCACTAGTTAAGCTCTTTCCACCTGTTGAATTGAAACTTTGAAAATTAGAACTAGGAGTTTTAAACACTTTCATCTTTTTGGAATCTTTTGAAGGTGAGGAAACTTCTTGCTTCTTTGGTTTATCATGAGAAAACCATCCATATCTATCCTTATATCTAGTTGTACCATTTGATGCATCTTTAGTTAGCGAAATTGAGCTAGACTTAGACACCTTAGGTATAAAGCTAGATTGAGAGCTAGATTTAGAAGCATTTGAACAGTCTTTTGGAAGTTTCACTTTGGTGTACTTTGTTTTGTGTGGGATCTCAGCTTGTTCTTCTATGACATGTTTCACAGGTAACTTAATGGTCTTTGGTTCAGTCTTGACGAGTTTGGTCTTAACTCGTTTCCTTGAGTAATATGAAGTTGGAGCTTTGGACAATGGTTTTTGAAATTCCAGAGATTCCTCTTTTGTTTCAACTTTGATTTTGGTAGATTCAATCTTTTTCTCAGTTTCTGAATTAAAAACATATTCTCCCTCCATGAATTTATCAAAATCATCCTTTGTGAAATCTTTATCAAAAGAAAAATGCAATGGAGATTGATTAGTTTCAAATTCATTTGAAAGTTTTGAAAATTAGAACTAGGAGTTTTAAACACTTTCATCTTTTTGGAATCTTTTGAAGGTGAGGAAACTTCTTGCTTCTTTGGTTTATCATGAGAAAACCATCCATATCTATCCTTATATCTAGTTGTACCATTTGATGCATCTTTAGTTAGCGAAATTGAGCTAGACTTAGACACCTTAGGTATAAAGCTAGATTGAGAGCTAGATTTAGAAGCATTTGAACAGTCTTTTGGAAGTTTCACTTTGGTGTACTTTGTTTTGTGTGGGATCTCAGCTTGTTCTTCTATGACATGTTTCACAGGTAACTTAATGGTCTTTGGTTCAGTCTTGACGAGTTTGGTCTTAACTCGTTTCCTTGAGTAATATGAAGTTGGAGCTTTGGACAATGGTTTTTGAAATTCCAGAGATTCCTCTTTTGTTTCAACTTTGATTTTGGTAGATTCAATCTTTTTCTCAGTTTCTGAATTAAAAACATATTCTCCCTCCATGAATTTATCAAAATCATCCTTTGTGAAATCTTTATCAAAAGAAAAATGCAATGGAGATTGATTAGTTTCAAATTCATTTGAAAGTTTTGAAAATTAGAACTAGGAGTTTTAAACACTTTCATCTTTTTGGAATCTTTTGAAGGTGAGGAAACTTCTTGCTTCTTTGGTTTATCATGAGAAAACCATCCATATCTATCCTTATATCTAGTTGTACCATTTGATGCATCTTTAGTTAGCGAAATTGAGCTAGACTTAGACACCTTAGGTATAAAGCTAGATTGAGAGCTAGATTTAGAAGCATTTGAACAGTCTTTTGGAAGTTTCACTTTGGTGTACTTTGTTTTGTGTGGGATCTCAGCTTGTTCTTCTATGACATGTTTCACAGGTAACTTAATGGTCTTTGGTTCAGTCTTGACGAGTTTGGTCTTAACTCGTTTCCTTGAGTAATATGAAGTTGGAGCTTTGGACAATGGTTTTTGAAATTCCAGAGATTCCTCTTTTGTTTCAACTTTGATTTTGGTAGATTCAATCTTTTTCTCAGTTTCTGAATTAAAAACATATTCTCCCTCCATGAATTTATCAAAATCATCCTTTGTGAAATCTTTATCAAAAGAAAAATTGCAATGGAGATTGATTAGTTTCAAATTCATTTGAAAGTTTTGAAAATTAGAACTAGGAGTTTTAAACACTTTCATCTTTTTGGAATCTTTTGAAGGTGAGGAAACTTCTTGCTTCTTTGGTTTATCATGAGAAAACCATCCATATCTATCCTTATATCTAGTTGTACCATTTGATGCATCTTTAGTTAGCGAAATTGAGCTAGACTTAGACACCTTAGGTATAAAGCTAGATTGAGAGCTAGATTTAGAAGCATTTGAACAGTCTTTTGGAAGTTTCACTTTGGTGTACTTTGTTTTGTGTGGGATCTCAGCTTGTTCTTCTATGACATGTTTCACAGGTAACTTAATGGTCTTTGGTTCAGTCTTGACGAGTTTGGTCTTAACTCGTTTCCTTGAGTAATATGAAGTTGGAGCTTTGGACAATGGTTTTTGAAATTCCAGAGATTCCTCTTTTGTTCAACTTTGATTTTGGTAGATTCAATCTTTTTCTCAGTTTCTGAATTAAAAACATATTCTCCCTCCATGAATTTATCAAAATCATCCTTTGTGAAATCTTTATCAAAAGAAAAATGCAATGGAGATTGATTAGTTTCAAATTCATTTGAAAGTTTTGAAAAATTAGGAATCTTGTTGTCCAACTTCATCTCTTGGGTAGGTTTGGAAAGTAGGTCAACTTGAACTGACACAGCTTTGGTTTCACAAGAAAATTGAGAAGATGTATCAACACCTATACTAGCACTAGGTTTAGGGTGAACAACTAACTCATCAACAGTGTTGCATGTGAAAAACCTATAAAAATACCATATCAAAACTAAACTATGTGCAAGTTCGTCATTAGATAAATCAGATTGCACATAATCATCAGTATGACAAGTACATTCAAGAGAATCAGTCAAGGTCTGAGTGGAGGTATTGGTAGATGAATCACAGGTAGTTTGGGTAGAATTTTCTACTAAAGCACTTTGGTCAGTTTGAGTAGAAACATTCTCACAAACTTTCTTAGTATTAACCACAATACATTTATCCTCTAGATTCGGACTTTGAGACTTGAGATGATTAATAACTGTTTGTTGAGATTCCACCTTTTGTTGTAAACTTTCTATTTGCTTTTCCAAAAATGTGGTTGGAAAATACATTTTAGTTGGTTTAGGTGAAGTACCAACAGATTCTTGGTTTTGAAAATTTGATTCAATTTCTTCCAATTTGAAAATTGAAGATTGTTTAGTTTTGTATGAATCATTGATTGCATCATAATTAACCAAAAAATCTTGATTAGGTATTCTCTCAACTTCATCAGTCTCAAATTCGTCATCCAATGGACGAATAAATTGTTGTATCATACCAAGGCGAAGAAATTTTTCATCATACAGGGGTTCGATTTCCTCTTTGGCCTTTTGTAATGGTGTGATATTCTCAAATCCCAACCCGAGAAGAAGATCTGTTTTGTCAATCTTTGACTTGTTAAAATAGGCAGTGAAATTCAAGAGAGGATTTTGTTCAACTTTATATAACTTTTCTTGATAGAAAAGTATATTCTTTTTAAATTCCTCAACTTGTTTTTCAAGATTCTCTATCTCAATGTCTTTTAAAAAACAATTATGATTTAAATTAGAAATCTTCCTTTCGAATTCAACATTGTTTGGTTTAGCTTCTTGGAGCTTCTTGTTGAGAATATCAACATCCATTTGTCTTGCATTTGCCCGAAGCCATTCATTGGTCTTTTGAATTTCAAGATCTTGATTGGCTTTTTCAAGATCATGAATGGTCTTTTCAAGATTTTGACATCTTTGTAATAACTTAGAATCAGGAGTGACATTCATCTCACATTCTTTAACCAACATTTTGTCTTTGTATGCTTGAAAATCTTGTTTAATAGTATCATGTTCAAAAGTAATTTTGAGTGTTCTTCAAGAAGATTTGAAAATTCACTTTTTGAAAATGAAATACTATTTTTCAACTTTTTGTTTTTGTTGGCTAAAGAATTGATATGATTTGTTAATTTAGATAAAGCTAATCTACAAGACTCTTTGTCCTTAACCAAAGAAAAAGTAGAGTCGAGATTTACCTCATCATCTGGGTATTCATCATCAGTGCTTTCTGTTTCAAGGACTTTGTTCTTGGCCAATCTCGCCATATAGCAAACATTAGCAGAGAGATCTTGATCTTCATCATCCGTGAGCAACAGCCATTTGTCATCTTCGGCAAGCAATGCATGTCCTGCTTCAACTTGTTTGGCTAACAGCATCTTCTGCTTGTAGTACTCATAGTCCCGCTTTCGAGGTTGTTTGCAGTCAACGGCAAAATGTCCAGGAATACCACAATTGTAGCACTTTTTGTCTGATGCCTTACCCTTCTCAACTGTTTGTTTCTCATATGCTTCCTTCTTTTCACCATACCTTGAACCAGTAGCTTCACTTTGCTCATTGTTCCTTGGATGATAGTGTTCCTTCTTTGGAAATGCACTTGTAGAAGAAGTGCGGAGATTGTTGTTTGTTGGCCTCGCTTTGTAATATTTCCTTTTGAAATGCTTTGTTACCGCGGCAAGAGCTTGATATAGTTCATCCGAAACACCATCTCTTGTAGCCATCAGATCATCTCCCTCCTCATCAGACGAAGAAACAACTACCATTTGCCTTTTGAGAGCTTCAGAAATCTTTTTCTCAACTATCAATGCCAAAGGATCAGAAGATACAACTTCTGGCATTTTATTCGATGAAGCTTTGCTTAGGACTTGGTTTTCATTGAGTTTGAAGGATTCATATAGAGTATGAATGGTGAACTTGGTCAGGTTTTGATGTTGCTTGATTTGGGTTCCAAAATCTTCCCATTCTTGACCAAGGGCTTTGATAAACTTGATGTTTAACTCAATCTCAGTTTTCTTGACATTGTTCTTCCTTAGTTCATTTATGACATTGCAGAATCTGTAGTAAACTGCCTCAAGAGATTCATTTGGCATTTTGGAGAAGTTGTCAAACTCAGTCAAAATGTTGGTCAATCTGATTGTCGAAGTCACGTCAGCTCCTTCCATCTGTCTAACCACCTCATCCCATATCTCTTTTGTTGTATCATAAGAATCAACAGACCCATAGATTTCATCCGGTAGAGCTCTGTATAAACATGACCTTGCTCTGTTATCTGCAGCTGTTCGATCCTTTTGCTCAGCATTCAAAAGTTCATGAGTTAGAATAACTGCATTAGTAGTGGGATGGCGATGAACAGCAAGTCCATTCAGAATGGAATCTTTCATCATATGACCATTTGTTTGACTTTCCACATAGTCCATGAATCTTTTCTTCCATAGTCCGTATGAACCACGGTAGAGAACTGGAGGTCTTGTATCAGAACCTAATGCCAATGCTTCACGAGAAGCCATTTGAGATTGATTTGAATTGAAAGATTGAATTGAATTTACAATGGCAAATGAAACGATCTTGATAAGATCTGGAAATAAAACGACCTTGAAGTAACCAGTAATTGAAACGATCTTGAGTTAACCAGGAAATGAAACGATCTTCGTGAAAATCGTTCTGAGCAAGATCGTCTTGGAACTCTTGATGAAAATTTGGTTAAGTCTTGAATTTGAAACGATCTTGAATGAAACGATCTTGGTAAGATCAGGAAATGAAACGATCTTGAGTTAACCAGGAAATGAAACGATCTTCGTGAAAATCGTTCTGAGCAAGATCGTCTTGGAAACTTGATGAAAATTTGGTTAAGTATAAGAAATGAAATGATCTTGAAAATCTGGTTAAGTATGGAAATTGAAACGATCTTGAACTGGAATGGTTTTGAAAAAAATGAAACGGTCTTGAATAATGAAAGTGTCTTGAATTAAAGAAAATGAGACAATCTTGGTTTAAGATCGTCTTAACTTCAGAAGGAATGAGACTATCTTGTTTAGAATCGTCTTGAGTTTCGAATGTATGAAACGATCTTAGCTGAAGATCGTCTTGAGTTTTTTTAAGAAATGAGACGATCTTGGTTTGAAGATCGTCTTGTTTTCTTTCTCAAAACTTCTAAGTATTTGTAATGACCCAACCAATCCTTTCGGATTAATTAGCCAGAGACAAACACTTCCACCACACACTCTTGTTTAGAACGATCTTAAGAAGATCGTCTAACAAGACACAATAATGAAAAACAAATTACTAAGACGATCCTGGGAAGATCGTCTTGATCATCTTCTTCATCTCAACAGTTTTCCAGAAAAACTCCATTAACAACTTTTTAAAACTTCAATATCTTTTGAATTACTAGGAGTTAGATCACTAATTCACTGGCAAACTGTTTGAATTCATGTCCGCAACAAGATTATGAACAAAATTCAACACAAACACAACAGATTCAAATCCCTCAAAAATCGCGCCAAAACTCAAAATTCAATCTCGAGATTTAGATTGAATTGGAACTTGAAACTTGACAGGATTATGTTTTCAACTATCACAAATCTATTGATGAACAAACAATTGTGATTTTATGTGATTTAATGTGTGAATTTTGATGAACCAGACGGTGAATAGTTCGAACAGAATTTGAAAATTAATTTGATTTTGATGAAATTTTGAATGAATTCATGTATGGATCGTCATCAGATTGATGTTTTTCTCTGATACCACTTGTTATAACACGATTTCTATTATTGAATTCGATTCAACAATGGCGGTTTGATAGTGTGTGTTCTTGGTGTGTGTGTGTGTGTTTTGAGAGAGAATCGTATGAAAGTGTGTAGATCTGGTATTAAAGTTATGAAGTTATCAAAAGGTTTTTCCAAGGGTTTTTTAATCTCTAAGGTGTGAGAGGGCTATTTATAGTCTAATTACACAATTATGCTAATTGTCACAATTAGCCCCTCAACCTTAGTGATCATTTATCTATGACTTAACAACAAGAAATTCCTCTATTCTAGATTACAATTTATCACTATTTTTGGATTTCTAACATAACTGACCTCTGGGATGAAGATGAGCCACCTCAAGGGAATCTTGATTCCTTTGCTGATTTTGAGTTTGATGAGGGCTTACTGGAGGAGAATCAGTCTTCTAATTCTGAGCCAACCTTCAGCCTCACAAACGTTCCTCCTCCCCCAAAAATCCAAAATATACTTGTTGAACAACCATATCGCCAACCAGATACTTCTCATGAACATCCATATTTTCCACCAGGCTCAACTCCTGCCTATGTTACTTTACCAACTTTTCAACCACAACTACAACACCTTCACCCCCAAATTCACAATGTTCCAAGGCCAAGGAATTTTGATGAGCCAGAGCAAAAGGAGATGGACTCTGAAACAGAATCTGAGGGTCCATCTGAAGCTCAATTGGAAAAGACTCTGGCTGGCCTTAGAACTCTTCCCTTCATTGCTTCTGCTTCTACACAACCACCTCCTCCTTTGAGTGTGGAAGCACAGTTAGAGAAATCAAATGCCGAAGTCCAAAACCTTCTTGTTCAGGTTAAGGGCTTAACAAAATCTCTAACTGCCAACACTAAGTCCCTGGCTGATATGAAAGGTGCTCAGTTATTTCTTGGAACTGAGTTGACCAAAGTTGCTGGTAATGAGGGATTAGTGGCTGGGAAGCTGAATGAATTAGTGTATGCTTGCAACAACATCAGTGCAGCAATAAGGGAAGCCTTCAAACTGACAAAGAGGGAGGTTCAAGCTTCTGTTGTGGCAAACTTGACTTCCTCAGCTTAATTAATACAACAAGATGTTATGTCAGTTGGGAAGGAAGTGAATGAGTTGGTTAAGAAGCCCAGTGTTAACAAAAAAGAACTTGGGTCTTCTTTAAGTGTTGAAATTATTGAGAAGATGAAGTCTGAGCTCTCTCAGGAATTTGTTGCTCAGATTTCAGCTTCTGTGGCTGAAAAGGTGGAAGCAAAGGTCAGAATAATGGTCGTTGAGCTTACCAAGGATACAAATAAAAGAGTGGATAAGGTTGTTAATGAAGTAAAAGAATCTGTAACCTTTCTTGATAATTCAGTAAAGGAAATTCTGACTTTGCTTAAAAAGAAAAATGTTGTTGCCCCTCCTCCTCCTCCTTCATTTTATGAGGAAGATCGAAAAATGTTGAAAGATTTAACTGAAAAAGAGGCTCTGAACTTTGTTAGGACCAGTTCACCTGGTAAACTGGCCAGTCTCCAGTTGCACCTGGAGACCCAGAAGATTTGTCCAGAAATATATTGAAGTCCAGTTGCACCATACAGTCAACGCAACTGAAGACTTCCTCCAGTTGAGAACTGACCAGTTAAAGAATCATTCCAGTTGAAGTCGAAGACAACAAATGGAAGATAGAGAATGACAATGGCAACGAAGCCCAGTTGACATTCTAGTCAGTTACAAACTGGAGACCATCAGTGGAAAGCTCTTACAAAGCTTTACACTGATTACGAGGAATTGACTTTTGTGCTTTATGTCCTTTTACCCGGATAATAAGACTTATCTTATTATTTAATTACTAAAAGGTACATAAAGCTGGTTGAATAAAGTTGCTTTATCCTGCAACTTTACACTGCATTTTAAGGAATTAAATGTTATTCCTTAAATGCTCTTAACCACATTTGTACGGCCAAAGTTAACATCCCAATGTTAACTTTGCCTATAAATACAAGTCATTGCACAACCAAGAATTTAAGTTGAATACTTCACACTTTGCATACCTGCAATATTCTTGGTGAACTTGTGCAATATTCTCTCAATCGTAAAAAGGAACATTTCACAACTTTAAGTGTTTCGATTGTTTAGAGAAATTCCGAGTGTAGATCAATTGTAGTTCATAGGTTGTTAGGATATTTACATTCTTGTATTATCTTGGTTCCGCAACAACCTTGTAATTTATTTAACATTCAATAAATAAATTACACTTGAAAATTACATATTGTCTCATCAATTTATTTTACAAGTATTTTATATTATTGCATTGTTCTTTACTTATTGTCTTTTAAATAAGTAATCTATCTAGAACTTGGTATATACACACTGCAACTGGTCGTCTCCAGTTCAGTGCATATATTGCAAAGTAACTCCACCATCGACATAGAGGTGTCTTTAGTAGTACCATCTATTGAGTTGGGACTTACAAGTGGTATCAGAGCAGAAGGCTAATAAACTTGCCTAGATCTGCTAAGATGAACACTACTGAAGGTGGAGATGGTTCTGGTTCAGGTGAAACCCCCTTAAATAATAATGCACAACCTTTTCAAAATGTTAATACAAACCCTCCTCCTCCTACTGCCCAAACCACGTCCATGTACATTATTCTAACACTCCTATTCCAAAATTTGATGGAAACAGTGAGACATTTGGTACATGAAAGGCCATAATGCTTTTGCATTTCGGTGGGATAGAGAGGTATATGTTGAAAATCCTTAAGGATGGACCATATATACCCATGTCTCTTGGGGTAAGTCCTCTTCTAGATCCAACTGGAAGAAGAGGTTCAAGAGAAAAACTCGAAGACCATTGGTCTGATGAGGATCGTAGACTTGTTGATCTGGACACCAGATTCAAGAACATGATCCTTGGAGCTGTCCCTGAAGATCTAATTCCAACACTTGTGTTGTTCCCCAGCGCAAAGTCAATGTGGGATGAATTAGTTATTCAGTTTGAAGGAGGTGATGACACTATTGTCACCAGAAAAGTTGCCTTGAACAAGAAGTATGAATCCTTCTTTGCCTTACCCAATGAAAGTCTAACTGGTACATACACCAGATTTTCTAGCCTCATTAATCAGCTGAGAGGCTTGGGTGTAGAGAAGGATAAGGATATTCTTCTTGAGAAGTTTTGTGATATTCTTCCTTCCAAATGGGAAAACATGGTTCTTGTCTTGAGACAAGGTAAAACCTTGCACAGCCATACTCTTGCATCGCTCTATGGAGCCTTCAGATTCACTGAAGATAATAATGCTGCAAGACTGGTGGCTGAGCAAGATGCCATGAACCATGCCCAGAGTTCCAAGGTTGCTAGTGTACCTGAGCGACCTTGTGCTGCCTTAATGTCTGCAGAGAGTGTCCAGGCACACTCAATGAAGTAGATGTTAAACAGTTTCTTGAACTCTGGCCTGACCACTGAAATCAGTGATGGTTGTGATGAAACTGACGATGATGATCTGGTCGCCATGATTGCTAAAACCTTTAACAGGTTTAAGCATAAATCTAAAAGATTTAATGGCCCAAACAATGCTTCCAGCTCCAGCTCTCTGGATAAAACCAATCTTACCTGCTATAAGTGTGGTAAGAAAGGTCACTTTATGAAGGAATGCAGATCTAGTCAGTTGAACAACCAAACTGGCCCCCCTGTCCCTAATTTCAATCGGCCTGATGATAGCTACAAAGCTAAATACAAGAAGCTTAAGGCCCAGATTGCCCTCCTGTCCATGGAAAAGGAAAAAGGATCAGTGCTTAATGGCACAAACTGAGGGAAAATGGGAGTACTCTGATGACTCATCAGCTGATGAAGAAGAGGAAAGGGACATGTGTTTCATGGCCTTGGAAGATCAACAGCAGCAGCACGTGGCAAAAGAAGATGTCATCACTGGAAGATGGGTGAACATCATCTTGAAAAAGGTATGTGATTATGACAACCAAGTTGACCCTGAACTGAAACTGGACCTGGCTGAATCATTAAGTGGTGATTTAGCTTTTGTGGAAACTGTAAGAGCTGATAGTGAAAGATATCTTGACACTATCTTAATTGAATTGAACAACGTTAAGCCACAACTTAATGACTTACAAAGTGTCCAGTTGGCTCTCAAGGAGTCAGTTTTAAAGATTGAGGCTTTGGAACTTGATAATCAAAAACTATTTTCTGATCTTGAAAAAGAACAAAAGATTATCAAGTCATGGGTAATAGCATCTGGTAAAAACTATGATGCATTTTCAAGAACTATCGATGCCCAGAAGAATGCATGGAAATCTGGAGATCTGGAGATGGTAGCTCTCATACCAGATCTTCATGCATTGCCTCCAGCTCTCAGGGTTGAAACACCTTATGATCAACCTGAAGCTGTTGAAACTGAACCCATTGAGATCACCCCCATTGAGGTTAAACCTGGAGCCAAACAGCCTAATGCTCCAGTTAAAAGGGCCACTGGTAACAAGCCTTTACCTCAAAAGTCTAAGGTGCCCAAGACCCGACAGACTAAAACTCCAGCTGAACCAAGGTCCAAGGTTCAGCTGCCTGATGAATATAATATTTTGGTTAATCTGGAAAGTCAACTCCAACTTTTGTCTCGACAGGTTCAGAGTTGTACTGCCCGGATTAAAAATCTGGAAGGAGGTTCATTACCTCCAGTTTTCAAACAAAATATTAAACCACTCCCTTCAAAACCTAATCAAAAGAATGTTCCATCTGGAACTAAATCTGGTAAAAATCAGGGGAGTAAGTATCAAGTACCAATCGTTTTTACTCCTGCACCTGGAGCTGGTGAAAAAGCTCCAGATGCAGCCTCCGGTTCAACACCACAACAATCTACTGTGACTTCTGTAGAGAAGTCCAGTGAACCCATCAAGAAAAGATGGGTTCACAAAAATAACTAATGATTTTTGTGTATGTGCAGGGCGATAGAAAGAAGAATATCTGGTATCTGGACAGCGCTGCTGGCCGGACTATGACCGGATGTAAGCCCTTGCTTGAAGAGTTCACTATCCAAGATGGACCGACAGTGACGTTTGGTAATGATCAATCTGGAAAGACTGAAGGATATGGTATGCTCAATAATGGACAAGTCGAATTCAAAAGAGTTGCATTTGTAAATGGTTTGAAATACAACCTGATCAGTGTCAGCCAACTTTGTGATGATGGCTTCAGAGTTTTGTTTGATATTGCTCAAGGCACCATATTTAACAAGGATTGGAAAGTGGTGATGGTTGCACCAAGAAAAGGCAATGTGTACCTCATGGATATGGAACCAGCTCCAAAAGAGCAGTGCTTCTATACCAAGGCTGATGAGGAAACCAACTGGCTATGGCATAAAAGATTATCCCATCTTAATTTCAAAAATATTAACAAGTTGTCTCGCAAACAACTGGTTGATGGGATACCTCAAATTTCTTTCAATAAAGAAAAGCTATGTCCAGGGTGTGAGATGGGTAAGCAGAAAAGAGCCAGTTTCAAAACTAGGCAAAACTTTAGCATCACTGAACCTCTTCACTTGCTACATATGGATCTCTTTGGTCCAGTGAATGTTCAAACTAGAGCTGGAAAGAAGTACACTCTAGTTATGGTTGATGAATTCACCAGATACTGCTGGGTGGTATTCCTCAGATCCAAAAGTGATGCACCTGCTGAAATCATCTCTCTCATCAAAAGAATTGAACTCAAATATACTCGAAAAGTTTGTCAGTTGAGAAGTGATAATGGTACTGAATTTCAAAAATATTAACAAGTTGTCTCGCAAACAACTGGTTGATGGGATACCTCAAATTTCTTTCAATAAAGAAAAGCTATGTCCAGGGTGTGAGATGGGTAAGCAGAAAAGAGCCAGTTTCAAAACTAGGCAAAACTTTAGCATCACTGAACCTCTTCACTTGCTACATATGGATCTCTTTGGTCCAGTGAATGTTCAAACTAGAGCTGGAAAGAAGTACACTCTAGTTATGGTTGATGAATTCACCAGATACTGCTGGGTGGTATTCCTCAGATCCAAAAGTGATGCACCTGCTGAAATCATCTCTCTCATCAAAAGAATTGAACTCAAATATACTCGAAAAGTTTGTCAGTTGAGAAGTGATAATGGTACTGAATTTCAAAATAAGGTACTTGAAACATTTTGCAATGACACTGGCATCTCTCAAAACTTCTCATCAGCATACTCTCCATAGCAGAATGGAGTTGTGGAAAGAAAGAATCGCACACTGATAGAAGCAGCCAGAAGTATGCTATCTGAATCAGGTCTTCCCACCAGTTTTTGGGCAGAAGCAGTTGCAACTGCTTGTCACACCCAAAACCGGCCAGTCTACATCAAGAGACATAAGAAGACTGCCTATGAAGTACTCAGGAATCGTAAACCAAATATTGGATACTTCCATGTATTTGGTTGTCCAGTTTATATCTTAAACGATTCCAGTCAGCTTGAAGGGGTATTTTTAGGTTATTCAGATATTCGTAAGGCCTTTAGAGTTTATAATTATAGACTCCAAAAGGTTCATGAGACAATTCATGTCACATTCGATGAATCAACTGAAGCAATCAACAAGAGACCAAGCCTTGATATTACTCCAGTCGTTTCAATCAATTTTGGTGAAACTGACCAAGTTCATCAGTCAGTTGTTTCACCAAAAGATGTTTCCAGTTACAACAAATTGGAACCAGTTAAGAAGAAGAAAAGCACCAGTGACACATCATTTTATCCCTCCATCAATTTCAACTTACCACAAGAATTGGTGATTGGATCTGATGTACGTGCGACTCCAATATCAGTACCAGTTCAAACTCCAACTTCTCCAGTTCTTCAAGAAATGCCTTTGAATGAAGAATTTCATGATGCAAATCGTGACCTCATTGACTCTGATGAGGATGTAGAAGTAGTTTGGACTGATCCTCCTCCAGAAGCTACTGCAACTGAAGAAGATCGCCAGGTGACTTGCACTGATATTGTTGTGCACCAGCCTAGTCAATACACTAGATGGACTCGAGCACATCCAATTGAACAGATTGTGGGAGATCCAAATAGTGGGGTTCAGACTAGAAGAGCCACCAGTGACACATCATTTTATCCCTCCATCAATTTCAACTTACCACAAGAATTGGTGATTGGATCTGATGTACGTGCGACTCCAATATCAGTACCAGTTCAAACTCCAACTTCTCCAGTTCTTCAAGAAATGCCTTTGAATGAAGAATTTCATGATGCAAATCGTGACCTCATTGACTCTGATGAGGATGTAGAAGTAGTTTGGACTGATCCTCCTCCAGAAGCTACTGCAACTGAAGAAGATCGCCAGGTGACTTGCACTGATATTGTTGTGCACCAGCCTAGTCAATACACTAGATGGACTCGAGCACATCCAATTGAACAGATTGTGGGAGATCCAAATAGTGGGGTTCAGACTAGAAGAGCCACCAGTGAGCAATGCTTAAACATCACCTTCTTATCTCTAATTGAACCAAAGAAGATTGACGAGGCTATGGCAGACCCAAGCTGGGTGGAAGCTATGCAAGAAGAGCTCGTCCAGTTTGAAAGGAACAATGTTTGGGAGCTTGTTCCTTGTCCACCAGGGTTAAAGAAAGAACCCATTGGTACCAGATGGGTCTACCGAAACAAGATGGATGAAGATGGCCATGTTGTAAGAAACAAGGCCAGATTAGTTGCCCAGGGTTATTGTCAAGCAGAAGGCGTTGACTTTGATGAAACTTTTGCTCCAGTTGCAAGACTTGAAGCCATCAGAATATTTCTGGCTTATGCAGCCCATCTGCAGTTCAAGGTCTTCCAGATGGATGTCAAAAGTGCGTTCCTTAATGGAACATTGGAAGAAGAAGTATATGTTAAGCAGACTCCAGGTTTCATCGATGAGAAGCATCCTCATTGGGTTTATAGACTGAACAAAGCATTGTATGGTCTAAGACAAGCCCCAAGAGCCTGGTATGATACTCTAACTAAACATCTTCTTAAAAATGGCTTTCAAAGAGGTGCAATAGATAATACCTTATTTATCTTGAAAGAAAGAGGTAATATCTTATTGGTACAAATTTATGTTGATGACATTATATTTGGTTCAACTGATGATGCAATGTGTAAAAAGTTTTCTAAAATCATGTCATCTGAGTATGAGATGAGTTTAATGGGTGAATTAACATTTTTCTTAGGTCTTCAGATTAAGCAAACTGAAAATGGAATTTTCATAAACCAAGGAAAATATGTCAGAGATTTGTTAAGAAAATACAAATATGATTCAATCCCATCGAAAAACACACCTATTGCAGCACCATTAAATTTGGACTCTGACCCAACTGGCAAACCAGTTAACATAACTGACTATCGTGGTATGGTTGGTTCACTGATGTATTTAACTGCCAGTCGACCAGATATAATGTTTGCAACATGTCTATGTGCCAGGTTTCAGGCTAACCCAAAAGAATCACACTTGCACGCTGTAAAGCGTATCTTTAGATACCTGAAAGGGTGTCCTAATCTTGGTCTTTGGTACCCCAAAGGCTCAGGATTAGATCTAATGGGTTATTCAGATTCTGATCATGCAGGTTATAAGATAGATAGAAAATCAACAACTGGTGGTTGTCATTTCCTTGGAGGAAAACTGGTAAGTTGGACCAGCAAGAAGCAGACTTTAGTCTCTATGCCCACTGCTGAGGCAGAGTACATTTCTGCGGCCAGTTGTTGTGCCCAGATTCTCTGGATCAAGAACCAGTTACTAGATTATGGTCAAAAGTATACAAGGACCCCAATCTTTTGTGACAACACCAGTGCAATTGCTATATCTCACAACCCAGTGATGCACTCCAAAACAAAACATATTGACATCAGGTATCATTTTATTCGTGATCATGTTATGAAAGGAGACATTGAATTATATTTCATCCCCACTGATAAACAGTTAGCTGATGTTTTTACAAAACCTCTCGATGAGAAAACCTTTAAACATCTCATCAGCGAACTGGGAATGTTAAATCCTTGAAACTGGAGATTTCTTTGTTCTTGAACGCGTCAGTGACACTGATGAAGTTCTCCAGTTGAGGAGGTCCAGATAATCTTTGCTCGCCAGGCTATCGAACGCCTTTGTGATACTATCCTGGCACTAATTGATTTCTGGATCATCATTTTAGGGGGAAAGACTCAAAAATAATTTTCTGACTAAAATTCGTTTTTGTTTGAAAATGGCAACTGGAGAACTCTTCAGTTGGAAACTGGTACTGGACTGATCCTCCAGTGACCAGATTCAGTCTTGTCTTATTTTTATAACTTTAGAAATACTTGGTCAATATTTGTGACACGTGATGGTACTCGAGTGTTTTTAAACCACTTGGTATCGTGATCTGACGTGTTTAAAGCTATTTTAGTTCTTGACAACTGTTTGTATTGGGAAAATAAAAAGTGAGTGGGCGCGTGGGTAAAATAAGCCGTCGTAGCATTTAATGTTGACATGGTAACATTTAATGTTGACATGGCAAATTATGATTTTATTTCAAAATTCAAACTTCTTTTGTTAAAATATCTACAAAGTTGTTTTGGTTAAATAAAATATAATTTTTGTATTTCATTGGGATCATGAATCCCTTATAAATACCCTTATTTACTCCGAACTCATTTACTTCCTTCTACATTCTTTCATTTACTTCCTAATCATCAAAATTGCTTCATTTCTCTCTCTGCTTCACAAATCAAGAACCCTAATTCCCAAATTTCAATTTCATTTTCCAATGGCACCTAGATCATGTCGTACAAGAGATATAAATCTCTTGACTGTTCCATATGCTCCTTCACCAGATGTCAAACCGGCACCTGGTTCTCCTAGTAATGCTTCGGTCATCAAACTCAATCCCAATAATCCGATGGCAAGCTTACAAGGATCTCAAGGGTCCAATACCCTTATTGGTAGAATCCAAAATTTTTTGAAGGATTCTCCAATAGGACCCTCATTCTCTCTAAACCCACGCAAGTTGTTTCACAACTACTTGTGTGAGTTTTGGTACACTGCCACTCTTTCTTCCGATTGTTCCTCCATCAGTTTCACATTAAAGGATGGAACAATCCAGTGTACCTTGTCCGCTGACGTATTGAGGGATGCCTTACACCTCAATTACTGGAGAGAGGGTGAATCTCCAGTTGTCTTACCCCCAAATATTAATTTTCGTCAAGTCCTCATCGAAATGGGTCATAAGGAGTGTTTGGACAATGGGGTTTTGAAGACGAAGGGTGCGATGACCATGAAGGGTCTTACACCTTCATTGAGGTACTTTTTCATCCACCTGGTGGAGAGTATGGGTGAGAGTTCTGGTGGTCTTGACCAGATCAACTCCTCACAAGCAGAGATGGCTTACTGCTTGTGGAATGGATTGAGAGTAGACTTTGCAGACATCTTGTTTAGAGCCTAGTATAAAAGCTGAAGGGCACTAGGGGTGTTTGTATCCCCTTCTCAAGGTTTCTCTCTCTCTGTTTTAAACAAATTCTGGGCAAAGAAGCATACTTAAGTACAGATTCACCGTACACTGCTCCAGATGTGTTGAGGAATTTAGACTCTCTGGTATCTGAAGCTGGAGAGGTCGAAATTCCAGAACGAATGCAACTGGCATTCGCTAAAACTGATGCACCTATTGAAGGTGAGTCAGAAAGACAATTGGGCGGGCCTCAAAATAATGAGGGACCCTCCAGTTCGTCTAATGTTGTGGTTGAGGATAGAGCAACCATAACTGAAGCAACTCCAATCACATCTATCCCTGGTGAAGATACCTCGGTATCTGATCCTCCAACAGATGCACCCATCCAGGAAACTGGGGAAGGTCATCTAGAGACTGACCTTTCTGGTCAGCCCTCAGTTACATTCATGGATCTGGACATGAATGTTAATGACGAGGAAATCCTTATAGAGTCTTCGGATTCTGTAGGAACTGCTTCAGACTTGGAGATTTTTGAGGCTTCTGTACAAACTCAAAACCCTTCATCTCCAGTCTCGCTTCCAGATGCATCAATTTCACTTTCACCATCCCTACAAAATGTGCCTACTGATATATTTCGAGAAATGCCACCCCCACCGCCGCCGTTGTTCACACCTGAGCATTCTCAGCATGAACAACACATTGATTTTCCAGTCCTTTCTTCTACCACCACTCCTATTATTTCTTCAACTACTGGTATACCAACCGGGGAGACTTCGCTAAGTTTGCCTCCTCCAGTTGCTCCAGTAGAAACTGCTGCTGGTCCAGTGACACCTTCTCCCCTGTCACTGGACAGTCAAGTTGTCTCTATTCAAGCCGATATCCAAAACCTTCTAACCAGGGTGGAGGATATTCAAAAGACAATTGACAAAAACACCAAGTCTTTCTCCAGATACCACAAGGATCACTTGACAAATATTAAGGTGGTTGATCTGGGGATTAACAAGTTTTCATCAAATGAAGACTTGGTGTTCAACAAGCTAAATGAGTTGATCACTAGCTGCAACACTCTAGCAACATCTTTGAAGGAAGCCTTTGACCTTACTCAGTCCAAGGTCACAACGTCAATCTCCAATCTGCTTGGCAACAATGTAAGAACATCTGAAGTAGATTTGAGGGAAATTGAGAGGCAGGTAAAGGAATTAGTTGAAAAACCTGGCCTAAATGTGACTGAACTTGGAGAGCAGTTGATGACTTCAGTTGGTCAGAAGATAGAGGATACGTTGGGTGCAAGAGAACAACAACTGATTGAAAGGGTGATGTCTGAGATCACCAAGCTGGCCACTCCTCAGGTTGATCTGGCCCCACTCACCAGTGAGATCAACCAGTTGAGAGGCAGCATTGAAAATTTGAACACCTAGGTATCCCTTCATGCTCAGTCTTTGGATAAACTGACAACTGAAGTGGAAAGTTTGAAGAAGAAGGATGAGGAAGTGAAGGAAAAGGTTGTATCTGGTTTGGATGAAGACTCCAAAATCTTAAATGAATTAAAATCTGGTCAAGAACAGGTTACTGCAAATGTTTTGACCCAGTCAAAGGAGACCAACCATTTGTGGAGGTCTTTCAGGATGATGTGTGGGATTTTCAAGGAGTGCAAGGACATGCAAACATGGCAGCCTCTTGACCGGTTGCCATCTCACCCTTTTGAATGGGATTCTATTAGGGCAGGTCTAGATGCTGCCAAGGGGGAAAGAAGTGCAGTTCTTGCACCAGTTGCACCTGGAAGAACCCCATCTGGAAGTCAAGCTGGTAGGGAAATGGTTGTAGCTGCCAGTACTGAAGCTGGTGAGCAAAGGGTGGATGAATCTGGTGATGTGGGTGATAGGGGGAATGTTTTGGATAAGGGCAAAGGGTTAGCAGTTGATGTATCTGCCCAGCCGGCCACTGATATACCAATGTTAGAAACTGGCAATGTTGATGTACTTCCTCCAGTTTCAGATAGTGATAGCAGAAGATTGGCTAGACTTGGCAATGATATTAAAGAAAGAAAGAAAATGAAACAAAGAAACCAAGTTGAAGCCAGAGCACATTTTGCACAGATCAAACTGCTTGATATGAGTGATGCTAATCTTTTGGGAATCACTAAGGAGGAGTATGCCAGAATTAAGAATGATCCCAGGATAGTTGACCAGTTGAAAGAAATACTTGATGTTGAACTGGACAGACACTATCCTGATGATGAAGCTGAATTCGATGCCAAAAGTTTGAACATATCAGTAGAGAAGGCTAAGGAGAATAGGGCTAGTGGGATTCTAAAAAGAATTGCAAATGTTAAGAAGGTTGTGAAGAAGGTATTGAATCCACCAAGAAGGATTCCTCAACCAAGAAGACCACTGACCAGAGATGCTGACCTTAGCACATTTGTTGAACCAAGTGACGAGGTATCAAATGAAGACATCAAGTCCGCTGTACTGGCTGCTGGTGCTGGGAGTACTAAAATATCAA
This sequence comes from Erigeron breviscapus, assembly GCA_034093135.1. Lineage (NCBI taxonomy): Eukaryota > Viridiplantae > Streptophyta > Magnoliopsida > Asterales > Asteraceae > Erigeron > Erigeron breviscapus. The sequence continues at coordinate 155,767,315 of CM067170.1, read as the reverse complement.
ATGAATCTGAAGCAAGAAGCTATTACTCCCAGATCATGACAACCAGAAGACATAGTGGGACTATAAATGGTGTTAATGTAACAATCAAGCCAGGCACCAAGCACTTTCAAGTTGAAGTTAGTTATACCAGAGGGCCACTGGTTAAAACTGACAATCCTGGTGCAATGCAGTATGGGTTCAGTGAATGGGTGGAAATGGTGAAGGTGTTGGATGCAAAGGCACAAAAGAATAGGTTTGAGAAAGCATGGGTAAACTTCCTAAGGGGCAAGATTCAACACAAAGAAAATATGGAGCTAAAGTTGAATATTGACCCTGAAGACTCACAACCTATCTCTTCAGTGACCAAGAGAAGAAGAACTGGCGAAGGGCCATCTCATTAAGTTCTTTCTTTTCAGTTATCTACTTGTATTTTGTTTTACATTCTGTAACTTGTATAAATTTCATTTCCTTGTATAAATGAAGTTACCATTTTGTAACCACAAGGTAGATAATAGATTAAAATCTAACAAACCTAAAAGAAAAACCTAAGGCATTTATTGATCTATAAAAATGCCTTGGAAAACTTAGATAGATTTAAATCAAACAAGTCCTTCCAGTTCACACTTGTACAGATACAAGAACTAGAAAAAGACTTGGCAATATTTCTAGACAAATAGGGGGAATTTGTTAGGACCAGTTCACCTGGTAAACTGGCCAGTCTCCAGTTGCACCTGGAGACCCAGTGAAACTGGAGACCTAGAAGATTTGTCCAGAAATATATTGAAGTCCAGTTGCACCGTACAGTCAACGCAACTGAAGACTTCCTCCAGTTGAGATCTGAAAGAAGATCAAGACTTGGCAATATTTCTAGACAAATAGGGGGAATTTGTTAGGACCAGTTCACCTGGTAAACTGGCCAGTCTCCAGTTGCACCTGGAGACCCAGTGAAACTGGAGACCATCAGTGGAAAGCTCTTACAAAGCTTTACACTGATTACGAGGAATTGACTTTTGTGCTTTATGTCCTTTTACCCGGATAATAAGACTTATCTTATTATTTAATTACTAAAAGGTACATAAAGCTGGTTGAATAAAGTTGTTTTATCCTACAACTTTACACTGCATTTTAAGGAATTAAATGCTATTCCTTAAATGCTCTCAACCACATTTGTACGGCCAAAGTTAACATCCCAATGTTAACTTTGCCTATAAATACAAGTCATTGCACAACCAAGAATTTAAGTTGAATACTTCACACATTGCATACCTGCAATATTCTTGGTGAAATTGTGCAATATTCTCTCAATCGTAAAAAGGAACATTTCACAACTTTAAGTGTTTCGAGTGTTTAGAGAAATTCCGAGTGTAGATCAATTGTAGTTCATAGGTTGTTAGGATATTTACATTCTTGTATTATCTTGGTTCCGCAACAACCTTGTAATTTATTTAACATCAATAAATAAATTACACTTGAAAATTACATATTGTCTCATCAATTTATTTTACAAGTATTTTGTATTACTGCATTGTTCTTTACTTATTGTCTTTTAAATAAGTAATCTATCTAGAACTTGGTATATACACACTGCAACTGGTCGTCTCCAGTTCAGTGCATATATTGCAAAGTAACTCCACCATCGACATAAAGGTGTCTTTAGTAGTACCATCTATTGAGTTAGGACTTACACTTAACTCTTCATTCAGATTAAGGACTCAGTTCTCTACAATGGCAAAGGTCATTTCTGATTGCCTTCAGCAGCAGAGTTAGGAACCTTTGAAGGCCATGCAGACGGCGATTGATTTGTATGCCAAGATGCCTTCTGAGGTCCCCAACGGGGGAAATGTGCCTATTGGTTTGCTCTCAAGTACTCAAGAATTAATAGAGGCAACCAAGAAGCAAGCTGAGGTACAATCTGGTGGTGCCTCAGTTCAGGGGGAACAAAGAAAATCTGAAGTGCAGCAGTCTGAACCTGAAAAGAAAGATAAGGGCAAGGCTCAGATGGTGGAAGAACCCAAGTCCAAAGGTTCTAAGGGTTCTGGACTTGTGGTTGGTGAGAATGTTGATGAGCATGGTTATCCCTTGCCTGATCTTGATGCTGATGGCAAGAAATTAGAGGCTCTGCAGAAGCAAGTCTCTAATCAATACATAATGTGGAGGGAAAACAAGGAAAGAGAAAGGGCACAACATCTTTCGATGGGGACCCTTGATCATGTGGATGCTGCAGCTCTTGGTCTTTCACTGGAAAGATATCAGAAGATCAAGAATGATCCAAGAGTGCAGAAGGCCTTAGTGGAAATGGGTGAATATGAATATGGGATGAAGTATTCTCCCTTAGAACAAAAGCTGGACCATCTCACTTTTAAGTTGTCCATTGAGGACTTGGTGAAAAATAGAGAAAAAGGTATGGTGATTAAAAAGAAAGAAATTCTGGCTGGAGTTCTGAAGGTTGAAAAAGAGTTGTCAAGGCCACCCACAAAACCCAAAGTGACTGGACCAAGGTCTTCAAGAAAGAATATTCGTGATGCTGACCTTTCTACCTTCAAGCCCATTTCTGATGATGCTGCTAAGATCCAAAGTAAGCATGAAATACATCAATATGAGCATTATCTGAAGCATCGATCTCATCCAGCCAAAATAATTGATGTTGAAATAACTGAGACTGATGGATTGAAGTTATTTGATCTGGTGGTGACCAGAGAAGGAAGGGCAGCTGAAGAATACAATCAGGTTTCAGTGCACGAATTTGGGATTTCTGAGCATAGAGAGATGATCCAGATTCTGAGGGGGAAGCCAAAATCTGCTCTGATTGGTGCATGGTTATCAAGAATACAACAAAAGATGCAAGCCAAGGTGGATATTGAAGGCAGATTATTTGGAAAGAGGGATCATTCTCCACTGAAGAGAAAAGCTACTGAAGCACCTTCTGGTTCGAGGCCTGCGAAGAAGTAGTTTTCTTTCAGTTTATCATTTACTTGTATAATTATTTGCAAATGTAACAAATACTTCAGTTTGTATATATATGTTACATATTGTAGCTAACAAGTAGATGATAGGTTTAAGTTAGAAAAATCACAAGTAAAATTCTGAGACATCAATGATCTATAAGATGTACTTAGAAAATTTTTACAACTTAAACAAAAACTTGCATTTCAGACTTACAAACATGTATATATAGAAGTCTGAGATGCATGCACTATTTTAGAACAAATAGGGGGAATTTGTTGGGTCGAAAATAAACCAAGTATAATTTGTTCAGAAATAGCTGAGGCTCAGTGAAGAATACTTGTACAGAATTCTGAAGCCATTCAGAATTAGTTCACTGAAGCCTCACTTCAGTTCAGATCAACGTATTAGAATACCATTCAGATGAAGTCAAAGACTGAAGTAAGAGAATCAGCTCAGATGTGTAGCTCAGAAGTTGATTCTACCTGATCGAAGACTGAAGCATCTCAGTGTAAAGTACTTACAACACTTTACACTGATTACGAGGAAGCCTTTTTTACTTTACACGCCTTTATCCAGTTAATAGATTTATCTATTAATAAAGTACAAGGTTAAGTAAAAGGTTGGGAATAAACTATGAAATGTCACATCCATTGACTTTCATACTTTACCTTAAAATATATGCATACAAGAATTATCTTTAATTCCTTAAATGCTCCCAACCATATTTGTACGGCCTGGTCCACATCAGCATGAACCTTGCCTATAAATATAAGGCTTCTCACAACTTGCAAATAGCTGGAAACTTTAGCATTGCAACTTGTGAGATATACTCTAAGTAATTTTTAAGAGTATTTCCAAGTTATTAGATCACTTGTATTTCAGGAATGTTTAGATATTTATACTTTGGTGTTTATCTTTGTTCCACAACAATCCTTGTATTTGTTTATATCAATAAATCAAATACATTGAAAAAGTACATCGTGTCTCAATGCTACGTACTTGAAATATACATATTACTTATATAGTTTCAGCACTTATTGTTTCTCGCATTTACTTTCGGTACCTTTACCTTATTGTTTATCTATATCTGGATCGTATTCTGAACTGGTCTACTTCCAGTTAGAATTACTTGCTAGTCGGGTTTTAATCATCTATATTTGGGACTTACAATTGGTATCAGAGCAGCAAGGTTGAATTATATTAATTCCTTAACCTTTGATCTGCAAAGATGGTTGACCAAGTATTCAATGAAGGCCCTGACCCTAATGCTACTACTCCACCCCCTATTATCAACAACAATATACCATCGCATAATGTACACGTACACTTTCCAAATAATCATGTTCCCAAGTTTGATGGGAACAGTGAAAATTTTCAAACAGTGAAAAAACACCTTCGAATCTATCTTGGCAATAAACTGCCTAGGAGTGTTAAACAGGAAGAAGTAATATAAAGGAAGGCTATCTAGCACTAAATTTATAAGTGTAACTCTGCAACCATATCCATTTAAGGTTTTCAAGATCTCATATAAGAGGGTCTATTTCATTAGTTTACAAGTTAAAGTATATAAAAGAGAGAAAAAAAAAAACAAATAGCCCGATTTATATTATTGAACTAATAGTAAGAAAAAATACAGAGTTTGATTCAAAAACCGATAACAGTATTATGTAATGCAAATTGTATAATGATATTTAACTTAAAATCCAAACACGAATTCTACTATACAAAAAACTGAAACCCTAGATATATATATATTTGGGGGACTAAAATGACTACTTAACGCGTAAGTTATATTGAGTGTAAGTCCCTCACTTGATGGTTTAACACAACTAGTGTAAAATACGTCAAGTACAATACTAGAATTGGACTTGTATTACTTAAATATAAATGCAAGTATATAAGTAAAGTAATACAAGACTTAAAGCAAATAAAGGAAAGTAATTGGTGGAACACAATGTAATTTTCAAGTGTATTTTATTTATTGATGTTTAAATAAAATACAAGATTGTTACGGAACCAAGATAATACACAAGTGTAAATATCCTAACAATCTATGAATTACAAATGATCTATACTTGTTAAATATTCTCCTTAGACCGAAATAATTAAAGTTGTGAAGTATTCCTTTTAGTGATCGAGAGTATTTAAGCAAGTTTACCAAATTGCAAAAAAGTAATTTGAACAAGGAAATGACTTGGTATTTATAGGCAAATAAATTCACCAGTGAATTTATTCGTACAAATATGGTTGCATGCATTTAAGGAAACAACTTTAGTTCCTTAAATGCATTGGTTAAAGTACAAGGATAAAGTTATGTTGATGTGACTTGTCTTACTTTAACCAACCACCTTTACACGCGCTTTGTACTTTTATCAATAGACAAATGGATTGTCTGGATAATAGCATGTAAAGGCAAAAGTCAAATCCTCGTAATCAGTGTTCAGATTTGTAAGGTCTAGAACACTGACAAAGCTCCAGTTATCGATCAGTTAAGACTGCCAGTGGGCCCCGCCATTTGTCAGTCTTTTTTCTTCAGACTTCAGTCTTTGACTTCAGTGAGAATGTCTTCAGTGGAAAAGATCTTGACTGGAGTGTAGTCTAGTGAACTGAAATCTGGTGCCTTCCAGATTTCCTGTACAAGTAAGGCGTTCACTGGTCTTCTATTATTTCTGGACAAATCTTGAGTAGGGCTCCAGTCTTCTTTACTGGAGCAAGTCCAGTGAAATTTGGATTTAACAAATTCCCCCTATTTGTTCAGAAATAATGCAAGGTTTTTCGAGCTTCTATCTATACAAATTGTATGCTTGAAAAACACTTGTTTTTGACTAAGTCTAAAAATTTTGAGTTACTGGAAAACACTTTGTAGATCATCAATGTTCCAGTTTTGCCTTTTAGTTCTAACTTAGACTTAATCTGATCACTTACTTGTGAATCATAAAATTGCAACTATATTTACAGACATCAACAGATAACAAGTTACAATTTTTGATTGAAAATAAAATACAAGTACAAGTAAATGATAAAGAGTCAGGCTCTTCTCTTTTCAACATGCCCTGGTGCATCATCAGTAGCCTTTCTCTTGGGTGAAGGGAAGGTATCTGAAGAACGGATACCCAAAGCTACCTCCATTTGGTTCTTTTTCTGCCAAACCTTCTGAATCCTCTTCAGAAAGGCCTTAACATCTAGAGATAAGTCTGCTTTTTCCCTTGAATTTCAATCCAATTTCCTTCAGTTCAGTAAAGCCAAATGCCTGAACTGAAGTACTCTTCCTTTCATCAACAAAATTACCTTCTCTGGTCAGCTTGACTGCAAACTTGGTCATATTTTCATGATTATCAGCAAGTTTGATCTCAGCACCTATGATCCTTTTGGCATTTGCCCTATACCTCATCAGTTCATCATATTTTGATTTGGTCTTGGCAATCTGGATCATTTCTTCAGTCTCCCTGGACACCCTTTGATGTTCCAATAATCTTTGAACTACAGCTTGATCAATATTCCTGGTGGTATCCAGTGGAATGAAGGTACTGGGATCTGCATCTCTGGCAGCCTTGGTCTGTCTGGCTGGGAGTCTGGGCAAGCCCTTGATTTTCTTTCTGTACTCATTCTACAGAGCTGCAGCATTTTTACTGACTTGTTTCTGAAGGTTTACCAGTTCTTCCTTCCTTTGTTCAATTAACTCATGGACAGGAAGTCCATAAGTTTCAGCATCAAACTGTTGTTCCTCCTGGGAGTACCTGGAATGAATATACACATCATCCATAGTGTCCAGGCATGAATGAACTCTGGGGTCATCTCTCATCTTTTTGTACACATCAACATGAATGCCCAACTGACCGGCATTATAAGCATCGAGAGTCCCCATATTTGCCATGTCCCTTTTATGGGCCAGCAACTCATTCCTTTGACCTCTTTTGAAGATGTATATCATGATGCCTTGTTGTTCTAGTCTCTTTGAGGTTTCTTCATCAACAGTTACCCTTTCTAGAGAACCTTCAGTGGTTTCCTCTAATTCACCTCCAGTTACCACATGCTTCTTTCTTTTCATTATTTTCATGGTGGTTGTGATATCTGGGAATTTTTCAAACTGGGACTCACTGGCATCAGTACCAACAGCCTCTCCCTCTTGCACATTGGCATTAATACCAATGGCTTGTTCTTGTGCACTGGCATCAGTACCAGTCACTTCAGCCAACTTCTCCATTTTTCTTTCTTTAATTTTCTCAGCAGCATACATAACTGTTGCACCAGGCAAAATGGTTGATCCTTCCCCCTTGGAATAAACACCAGTTTGTTCTTGGTGTTGATTCCATAACCCTTCAAGTATTTTCCTGTCAGTAGAGCCAAAAGTGTGACCTGCTACCGGAGAAAAGTTGGAAATATCAGTTTTGATCCCTTGGATTTCCTTCTTCAGATTTTCAACTTCAGTGGGCAAATCCTTGGGCAATTCTTTCACCAGCATTTCAACCATCTTAGGCATCAACTCTTCCCTGATACTCTTTGTGACAGACTCAGAGACATCTTCAGTCAACTGCTTCATCATAATTATTTTCAACTTTATAGCAGTTTCATCACTAATTTCACTGATAATGGAGCTCTGGTCAAGAGTTGGCCTATTTTCCAATCTTCCAACTATACTGGTGAGCTTCTGAACTTCATCTTTCAAATATGCCAGTGGTTTTCCAGTTATGCCTTTTACTGCAGTTTGAACAGAAGTCAATACCTTCTCCTCGAGACCCTGGATTGCCACTTCGAGATTTTCGGTGTTGTTGTTTGTGGCCAATACCAGGTCATTCAGCTTTTCAAATACAAGCTTTTCATTCCCAGCAAACAAGTTCATTTCTGACTTAAGGTTGTTTGAAATTAAAGATTTGAAGTCAGAAACAACCTGGGAAGATGATTGCAGTGATCTCTCCAGATCCTCCACCTTATTCAAAAGGCCTTGGATCTCGGTTGAAGAAGAAGTAGAGAGACCATCTGCTAGAGGAGAAGGACCAGTGATATTTCTGGTCACCAATGAGACTTGTGCCTCGACTTGTTCAGTAATTGTTTCAGTTGTAGTGGCAGTAGAGTCGAGCGCACTGGAGACTGGAAAATTGATTATATTAAGGGGTGTCCCAGTAGGTGGTTGATAAAATGGTGAAACTGATGGAGGTGTTGTGTTAAAATATGAAATGTTTGGAGGAAGTGAAGAATGTGATGGTGGTGGTGGTGGTGGTGCATTGATTGATTCTGGTGGAGGTGGTGGTATTTCAGATGAAGGAGGAGGTGGAATGACTGAAGTGTCGACATGACTGGTAGCTGGTGGTGGAGCTGAAGAATGTTCCACTTCCATTGTCATATTGTCACCAAAAATGTTCACATCAGTATCAAAATTGATATCTGACATGGGTGACTCAACTTCATTCCAAACTGGAGGTTGCCCAACAATTTGGTCAGTTATGTCCCGGTTCAGATCAATCTGACCAGCTACTGGCTCAACCGTAGTATCATTGCCAGTCTGAGGCACAGCTGAAGCTTCTTCGCCGATGGTAGTCACTGAAAGTGCATCAGTGATGATTGTACCATCTGCAGCCATCACATCACCTACCGTAGCATTTTGAACATTAATCACTAGTGGTGACGCACCAGTGACATCGTATGTTCGTGCATTTAGAGAAGTGTCAGAAATTTGGCTAAGTACAAGATTTTGTGCTGACACGGACTCTACTAAAGGTTGGGCTGACCTTCTATTATCTTCACCACTCACCCCTAAAAGAAGATTGGGAGTGGTTGCTTATGGGTTTTCCCTTATTACATCTCCAGATTCCTGTTGGGAGGAATCTGGATGGCTGGTTTGGGTTCTACTGGGAGCGACCATATCTCCCCCTCTCCTAAGACGTCTGGGTTGATTATTTCTTGGTCGTCTGGGGGGTTTTGTGGTAAAACAATTGCTTGCTATGGGTCAGAGGTCACCTCGGTTTCTGGTGACCCCATGTCAGCAATGAGGACTCCAGTGGGTCCTTCACTGTTTTGAAGCCCGCCTGGAGCCTCTTCTGACTCAACTGGTGATGTTGCATCGGTTATTTCCCTTCTGAAGTGGTGCAACATATCTTGAGGGATATCAATTTCACCAGGTGTAGAAGTTAATTGATTGAGATCCCTCATGTACTCAGATACAGAAAAGTATCGTGAGTTAAAATCATAATCTGCACCAAGTGCCCTTTTGAAAATAAGGGAAAGAAAATGAATGAAATGTATATGAGGTTTTCTGTTTTTAACTTTCAGACGCTCAGCAAAGTCATCGAAGAAGATCTGGGCGAAATCCACTCTATGACCAAACCAAAAGCAGTAAGCAATCTGGAAGTGTGTTTGATTTATCTGGTCTAACCCTCCGGAGCTGCCTCCCAAGCACTCAACTATGTGAGTAAAGAAATATCTCCATGAGTCTGTCAGCTTGCTCATGTAGATAGTGCCCTTTCTTTTTAGCACCCCATGTTCATCCAGAATGTCTGAATGCCCCATTTGCCTACACACTTCCCTGAGATTTATGCCAGTGGGAAGTTGTGTGGCCAGCTCATTTTCTACAAAATAATTCAACTGAAGAGTATCTCTAAGAGAGTCAATTGTAAGCTTTCTAGCGCCTTTCTTTAGAGTATAATGGATGGTTTCATCATCACCATCCTTGAAGTGAGCCGTGTACCAGAATTCACACAAATATTCATGGTACATTTTGCCCGGATTCAGAGTTAGGGCTCCATAGAGGGGACAAATGAGAAAGAAAGCAGTCAGTCGCCCAATAATGGATTGGGGTTCATGGGTGGCAGATAATTTGGCCATCCAAATGTTCATATTGATTCTTATTTATCTGGATCGATGGAAATATATGGAGCTTTTTCCACCGTGGCGGCCGGAGTATAAAAAGAAGAAAGAAGATTTCTGTCAGCATTTGATTGACGAGGGGCCACCGTATACAACCGATTTCCCAGAATTGAAAGAAAAGATTGGTGTTTTAAGCTTTTTAGGGTTGATTTTGTGAAGTTAATATGAGAGAGAGAGATGATTGGAAATTGAATGAAGAAGAGAAGTAAATGAAGGAATTTTGGGAGAGAATGATTTTCGAGATGGGTGAAAAAGAAAGTAAATATGGGTATTTATAGAGGAGAGAGAAAAAGGAATTTCAAACGGTTATTTTGAATTTTATTCAATGTAATTTTGATCGGGTTTGAAATCCGCATTAAATTCACCCCATCATACATAAATGCATGACGTTTGACAGCCCACAAAACCAACTTGTCACCCTTTTTGTCTTCCCAAGGTAAAACCATCACAACTAAATTTTGAAAAATGTCATGCCACGTAGGATAAAAAGTTACTATCCATTCAAAAGTTTTGCTAACGTGGCATGCACAAAGACCAAGTATTAAAAATATCATGACTGACATACCATGACTCAATTCAATGCATCTGGAGGTTGACTGGACACTCCAGGATCACTGGTGTTTTATGCCAGTGAAATATGCACTGAAGGTACACTGGAGGACTTTCAGTAATGTACCAGTGATATTTTCCAGAAAATTCTTCCAGTGAGAAAATAAATTCCCCCTGAAATTAAAAACATTTTAAGGACAAAAATATGTTTGAGTCTTCCCCCTGGAATGGTGATCCATAAATCAATAATGCTAAGATAGTATCACAAAGGCGTTCGATAGCAAAGCTGGCAAAGATTTATGAATCTGGAAATCAAGGAACTCTGCCAGTGTCACAAAGGTGTTCATAACAAGGTTCCAGATTTAAGGGTTTAACATTTCCAACTCACCAACAAGATATTAAAAAGTCTTTTCATCCAGTGGTTTAGTAAAAATGTCAGCAAGTTGTTTGTCAGTGGGGATAAAATGGAGTTCTATGTCACTTTTCATAATATGATCACAAATAAAATGATACCTGATGTCAATGTGCTTTATCTTGGAGTGCATGACTGGATTGTGTGAGATAGCAATGGCACTGGTATTATCACAAAAGATGGGAGTCTTTGAATACTTAATACCATAATCAAGCAACTGGTTCTTCATCCAGAGTATCTGAGCACAACAACTGGCTGGAGATACATACTCAGCTTCAGCAGTAGACAATGAAACTGAAGTTTGCTTCTTACTGGTCCAACTGACCAGTTTGCCACCAAGGAAATGACATCCACCAGTAGTGGATTTCATGTCTATCTTACAACCTGCATGATCTGAATCTGAATAACCCATTAGATCCATGCCTGAGCCTTTGGGATACCAAATGCCCAAACTGGGGACACCTTTAAGGTACTTCAGTATGCGCTTTACAGCAAGCATATGATTCTTTTGGATTAGACTGATATCTGGCACATAAACATGTTGCAAACATTATATCTGGTCTACTGGCAGTTAAATAAATCAGTGAACCTACCATGCCTCTATAGACAGTAGTATTCACTGGTTTCCCATCTCGATCAGAGTCCAGAATAAGTGGTGCAGAAATTGGAATGGGTTTAGATGGTGAAGAGTTCATATCAAATTTCTTTAAAAGATACCTTACATATTTCTCTTGATTAATAAAAATACCATCACTGGTTTGTTTAATCTGAAGCCCTAAGAAATATGTTAATTCACCCATTAAACTCATCTCATATTCAGATGACATAATTTTAGAAAATTTCTTGCACATATTTTCATCAGTAGAACCAAAAATAATATTATCAACATAAATTTGTACCAGTAAAAGATTACCTTTTTCACGAAGAATGAATAAGGTACTGTCAATTGCACCTCTTTTAAAGCCATTTTTCAACAAATGTTTAGTCAAAGTATCATACCAGGCACGTGGTGTTTGTCTGAGACCATAAAGTGCCTTGTCCATAAGATATACCCAGTGGGGATGCTTCTCATCAATGAAGCCTGGTGGTTGCTTGACATAAAACTCTTTTTCTAGATTACCATTTAAAAATGCACTTTTTACGTCCATCTGGTGGACCTTGAATTGAAGATGAGTAGCATATGCTAAGAAAATTCTGATCGCTTCAAGTCTAGCCACTGGAGCAAATGATTCATCAAAATCGACACCGTCTGCCTGACAGAATCCCTGAGCAACCAATCTGGCCTTGTTTCTGACAACATGGCCATCTTCATCCACTTTGTTCCTAAAAACCCATCTTGTTCCAATTGGTTCCTTCTTACCAACTGGGAAAGGAACCAGATACCATACTTTGTTCCTAAAAACCCATCTTGTTCCAATTGGTTCCTTCTTACCAACTGGGAAAGGAACCAGATACCATACTTTGTTCCTTTCAAACTGGTGAAGCTCTTCTTGCATGGCTATCACCCAGCTTGGATCTTCCATAGCCTCGTCAATCTTGTTCGGTTCAATCAGTGATAAGAAGCTGACGTACAAACATTGTTCACTGGAGGCTCTTCTGGTCTGAACCCCTCTACTAGAGTCTCTTATGATTTGATCGATAGGATGTGCTTTCGTCCACCTAGAGTATTGACCAGGATTGTGTACAACAATATCAGCGCAAGGATTCAGTTGGGGTGCATCAGTGGCAATATTGTCAACTGGTACCCATGGTTCTTCATAAACCATCTCCACATCTTCATCGGAATCTGGGAGATCATGACTGGCGTCATGTAATACATCAATGGAAGGTTGATGTACTTCAGTAGTGATGTGCTAAATCGAGTTTAAAAATTAAAACTAGAAATACCTTGAAACTCACTACTACACACTATCGGGCAGTGGACCCGATCGTATGCAATATAGTTATAAAGTAAGTCCAGGTTCGTTCACGGGGATTGGTTTGAATCAATTGTTTAGTAAAATGGTTTGGAAAAAGGGTGTTGCTTTGATTCTCTCTTCGACAATAACTTTTAAGGACAAAACGCATAAAGTAAAGGTAAACTCAAACAATAATGGTAAAGATCATCCACCTTGACTTCGCTAAACTTCAAACATGATTGCATACAATTAAGACCAAATTTAGTAAGAGTTGACAAGATAATCGTGAAAGAATAAAATGCTCGCGTGGTACCACCAACCGCTCACAAATCACCCAAACACCTAAGTTGCTAGTTTAATTACCCAAGCCGGTACCACCAATGCCTAGACAACCTTACCAACAATTAGTTGCTTGACTATCAAATTACCAATTGCGCCTATGTGAAAATAACGTGGTACCACCAACCGTTACAAAGCACGTTGACAAAATTATTCCTTTTATTAAAATGACATTCACTATCATACCATGAACTAGTGATAATTGCTCATAGACAAGCAACCGTTGAAAATCACATATGCATTCGACTAGTACCACTAACGAAGAACACACATGCCACCAATATCAAATTAATACAAATAAAGGAATTAAATCATCAAGATCTCGACACAACGATAATTGAAATCAACTCTTTGAATTAAAACATATGGCAATCACATCATTCGTCTAGTTTCATCAAGGTGGACAATTGAAGGATTAGCCACTCATGATTAATTTGAAATTACAATCAAAATCAAGGAAGAACATGATTTACCAATTGTTTGAGAAAATAGAAATTGCAAGACAATAAGGTAGATACGATCTAGATGGGTGCACGTGAATCTTCAACGAATCGGAAGAAGATGTAATCTTGAATTGATCCTTGAAGTATTTCCTTGTAGTGCAGCTCCTAGAAAGAGTATTTGATAGATTGGGAAATAGGTTATTTTTCTATTTATACCTCCCATCATTTTGGTGCAAAAACTGCCCAAAAACCTTTCAGAACCGTCCCCTCACTGCGGCGCAGTGGGCGTGTAATGCCCCCACTGCGTCGCAGTGCATATACACTGGTCCAAATGCTCATTTAACAAGGCTGACTGCGGCGCAGTGGGCACATGCACATCCCACTGCGTCGCAGTGATATCTTACTGGTTGGTCACTCCCCTTTTCCACTAGCCGACTGCGGCGCAGTGGTCCAGTTCACCACCACTGCATCGCAGTGATATATTTCTGGTCTAGATGCCTCTTTCCATATAGATGACTGCGGCGTAGTGAAGGCAAACTTGCCCACTGCGTCGCAGTGTAAATGTACTGGTCCAAAGCCACACAACAACTTATGAAGATTTGTAAATTCACTATCTCTTTTCACCTCTCGAACTCTCCAATCAACTTCATGGCCACGAAATTACTCGAAATTGCACCAAACAGACACGTCACCTGTTTAGAACCTGAAACCACTAACAAAACCCATAAACGCGCCAAATGCCAGCAAAATCGACTAAAAACATATAATAAAAAGGCCAATAACGATGTGGGCGATGGGTATAAATTGGTCACATCAAATCCCCCCACACTTGAGCATTGCTTGTCCTCAAGCAAATCCAACATTTAAAAAAAAAGTAATCCTTGGCAAAGAAGCTAAATAAACAATTACGAGTATCAAAAAGAAGCACACCAAGTATGTCAATGACAAACTAGACAACCTTACCAACAATTAGTTGCTTGACTATCAAATTACCAATTGCGCCTATGTGAAAATAACGTGGTACCACCAACCGTTACAAAGCACGTTGACAAAATTATTCCTTCTATTAAAATGACATTCACTATCATACCATGAACTAGTGATAATTGCTCATAGACAAGCAACCGTTGAAAATCACATATGCATTCGACTAGTACCACTAACGAAGAACACACATGCCACCAATATCAAATTAATACAAATAAAGGAATTAAATCATCAAGATCTCGACACAACGATAATTGAAATCAACTCTTTGAATTAAAACATATGGCAATCACATCATTCGTCTAGTTTCATCAAGGTGGACAATTGAAGGATTAGCCACTCATGATTAATTTGAAATTACAATCAAAATCAAGGAAGAACATGATTTACCAATTGTTTGAGAAAATAGAAATTGCAAGACAATAAGGTAGATACGATCTAGATGGGTGCACGTGAATCTTCAACGAATCGGAAGAAGATGTAATCTTGAATTGATCCTTGAAGTATTTCCTTGTAGTGCAGCTCCTAGAAAGAGTATTTGATAGATTGGGAAATAGGTTATTTTTCTATTTATACCTCCCATCATTTTGGTGCAAAAACTGCCCAAAAACCTTTCAGAACCGTCCCCTCACTGCGGCGCAGTGGGCGTGTAATGCCCCCACTGCGTCGCAGTGCATATACACTGGTCCAAATGCTCATTTAACAAGGCTGACTGCGGCGCAGTGGGCACATGCACATCCCACTGCGTCGCAGTGATATCTTACTGGTTGGTCACTCCCCTTTTCCACTAGCCGACTGCGGCGCAGTGGTCCAGTTCACCACCACTGCGTCGCAGTGATATCTTTCTGGTCTAGATGCCTCTTTCCATATAGATGACTGCGGCGTAGTGAAGGCAAACTTGCCCACTGCGTCGCAGTGTAAATGTACTGGTCCAAAGCCACACAACAACTTATGAAGATTTGTAAATTCACTATCTCTTTTCACCTCTCGAACTCTCCAATCAACTTCATGGCCACGAAATTACTCGAAATTGCACCAAACAGACACGTCACCTGTTTAGAACCTGAAACCACTAACAAAACCCATAAACGCGCCAAATGCCAGCAAAATCGACTAAAAACATATAATAAAAAGGCCAATAACGATGTGGGCGATGGGTATAAATTGGTCACATCAAATCCCCCCACACTTGAGCATTGCTTGTCCTCAAGCAAATCCAACATTTAAAAAAAAAGTAATCCTTGGCAAAGAAGCTAAATAAACAATTACGAGTATCAAAAAGAAGCACACCAAGTATGTCAATGACAAAGAAGTTGGGTGAAGCAGTTTTAATCTTAAATGAAAACCCGAAATGTTTGACAATATCTAAACAATCCACAAGCCTCAATAACACGACTATGCACAAGTGAAACAAACGAACCTATCAATATCATTGAACTCCAACGAACTTACTTTTGGGGTTGAATATATCAAGAATCACTCATAGCGCAGTCGTGATGCATATCTTACCATAGGCTTGAACAAGGATCATAGCTCCACCGACATGGCGTAAGCACCAAGTACATTATCAAAATATGGCACATAAGTTGGTTGTATAGTTAGGCTAAGGTATATGTAACGGATATTTACAATGAGTAAGGGATTGTAGGTTAGAAATGAAAGGAAACAATCAAAAGTATAAGGTGTGTATGAAATATGAACAAAATAGTCTAATCAAAAACCCGTACCATTGATTGCCAACAAACCATGAACCCATAAATTGCACATCCGCTAAGACACCTCAAAAATACCAAGCAAACTCGACACCACTGTGGTGTATCAACTTCAAACAACTTAAAAACAACCAAACCCTCCAATCTTAATGATTAATCACAACTCTAGACATATAAAAATGAGAAGTACCCACTAGTAGCCCAAGTTCTTTTCTCTTTTTTTTTTTTTTTTTTTTTTTTTTTTTATTTTTTAATTGAAATCATTCTTTCACTTTTCTTTTTTTTCTTTTTTTTTTGAACCACTTTTACTCTACTAGTAGGCACCCTCTTACAATGATGATCATGTCTAAACACTTACTTCCTTTTTAACAATCCAACACATTCCCGAATACTTAACAAATCTACGTCATTCCCAAGTCAAAGCACAATCCAACCAATCCACCACCAAAATTCTCATAAACCGTCCAAACAAACCAATGACAATCAATGGCCCCCCAGATTAGACTATCGGAATAGTAAGGTATAATTAGGTAAAGTTTACATAAATGAGTGGATATATACAATGGAAAAGGCTAAGTTAAAAGGATGTATATGTAAGGTTTACAAAGAAAGGAAGGATGAAAATGTAAGTGAGTATAAGTATAGTAAGGGTATGAATATACAAAAGGAAAAGTGAAAATAAAGCAAGAAAGAAAAGTATGGGTCAAACCTATATGCCAATTCGTCATCCGATATACTTTTATCACAAAAGTGATCTCACTGCGGTCTCGTCACGATCACAAGGCCAAGTTCTAGCTCAACACATCACCGGCACACTCAAATCAAAGAGAAGAACCCGGTAATGGAATAAATTAACCTCAAATTCGCACATCTTAGTGCAGAGTTCGAAATGGAACCCTTACTCCCGAATAAATCCAAGAGCCTAAGAGAGGGACAAATTACAAGGCAATCAAACCAAAACCGCAAACACCAAGCACATCTATATATGAACAATGAATCTCACAACTTTAGGTGTTTGGGAAATTTTGAGTATGCAAGTAATGTTATCAATCCACAAGGATAAGCCCAATAACCATTCAGAACACATTTCGCCGATTAAACTTTTACCAAGGAAAAGAATTTGTAGTAAAATTGCTCATTAAATTATTATGAATTAAGTGACAAAAGCAATTTACCACAAGGACAAGCTCAACACAAGTTTCAAAAACCACATCAACCTCTATTATCCCGCCAAATTGACAACACCGATTCCAAACATGCACATCACAGTGAAGAGCTCAAAATAGAAACTCCTACCCTTGGATAAAATCCGAAGGCCCATGAGAGGGACACATCAACAAAACCGGTAGAAATCTCAATGGCAAAACAACAAAAGTGATGTACCCGGTAGCTTAAACCTATTTGCCACCCCCCCACACTTAAGATGGACAATGCCCTCAATGTCCATATTCGGTCAAACAAAGGTAAATAGGGGTAAGCAACATAGAAAAATCAGAGCACATACCGGAATAAGGACTGTGTGTGAACAATGTCAATAAAGATGCCAATAAAAAATATAGCGCTGAACTTACTGCCAGCATATGCACATGACATCAAAGTGAGCTACTAACACGATCACACAATCAAACAAATCCAACTGGTCCTCCCCCCACACTTGGGTTCCACTAGGTATTGCCATCAAACGGATAGACCTGTCCAACTTCAAACAGCAAGCACAACCAAATATCCATACAAAAATTAACTAATCTACAGTCTCATGCAGAAAATTAAAGAAACAAAAGAAAAGAAAAGAGTACAAATGTTTCATCACCCCGTAGGGTGGATACCAAACAAAAATAAATAACAGTCATCCAAATCATAACCAAGCACATACGATGCCATCCCATGGTCACGGATGGGAACATGATCAACATCACTGAAACTGGCCATGATAGCCATAGGGAAGTCCGGATGTATCAAAAAGATCGGTTACCCAAGTTCGCTCCCCCTCTTGACCGGAACTAGAGGCGCCAACATCTCCTCCAGAAGGTCCACCACCAAAGCCTGACCCAGATCCTGCAACAAAACCAGGTTGAAAAGAAGATGACCCACCAACGAATCCCCCAGAACCACCAGCATCTCCACCAGACGGTCCACTGGTCCATGGTCTCCAATCCGCACAAGTACCTGCATCAACAGAAGACCGACCTCCAAAAGACCCAAACTGCACAGGACCACGAGGAGATCCACCTAGATCATGTGGGAAGAAAGAGCCTCCTCCCTGACGATATGTCGGGACATGAATAGGTGGTGGTGAAAAATCAGGAATAGGCGTATCAGGAACGAATGGCTGGCCATGGTACTGAGCATCCCACATCGGCTGATAATAATCAAGGGTATAGTTGGTGCGGGCCTGCTGCGATCCCATCCAGGTCATATCCTGATCCATACGCCGCTGATAATCATCAAAAGCCTGGCGGCTAGCCTGCTGCCCATCCATAATCTGTTGCAGCTGGGACCCTAAATCAGTCAAGTCAATACTAGGACGGCCCCGCCTCCGCTGAGGCTCCTGCGGTGCCTCCTCCATCTCATCATCATCAGAATCCTCCACCTCAGGAGGCGGTGCAGCGATAACTCCCGTATCATCCAACAACCTTGCTTGCTCATTCTTCTTTGGCTTCTTCACTATCTTGGCTATTATCAACTCTTTCTCAGTTAAATGCTCTTGTCTAACCTGCAGAGACAATCCCTCATGACATATATCAGTATCAAAAACTCCCATCCTCTTGTAAATACGGGTGATAAAATGCCCGAGCACCAACTTCGAATCCGAGTGATTCACCATCCTATCCAGAACAACCATCGGGGCCAAAGCAAACCTCCTCGGTGCCCCCTCAGTAAACAACTTAATCAGCCATAAATCTAGCTGGTACGCCTTGTCCCAATGGGTGGACCTTTGTACCAGAAACGTGATAATCATCCTATGTAACATCCTCAGCTTGACACTTCTAATCTTAGATACACTACCCGAGCCACCAGAGGGCCAATCATGTCCCGAAATACGAGTCCAATACTGAGTTAACGACTCTCCATCCCCCATATCCTGCTTCACATACAAACCTCTCCTCAACAAAGCCCTAAAATCTTGGCTATCCAACTGCTCCCTTGTATACATACCACAATAAAAACCAAACTCAGGAATCGATAACTTCCTAGGTTGTCCCCCGCAGACAAAAGTTACTACCCGCTCTTCAAAAATATTGTTGACCTTATTAAGCTCCTTGGTCAACTTCAAAGTAGAATAAAACTCCAGACAAAGTTCACGAAAACATGGTTCCCGATTATGGAAAATGTTATGCCACATATCACTACTAACCACCTGGTCACCGATTGGAACCTCAATGCGAAACCACCGACGGATATCCTCCTGAATGCCATAATTTCTAGCAAAAATCGGATCAAGATATTTAGGAGGGCAAACTACCTGACGATGTAGAGCGAAGAGATTATTCAAAAAGTTGTTCTTATGGGGTTGCCTAGCCCTATCGAACGCCAACCATGCGTGAGACTCGTCCATTTGGTTCTCTCCAAACTTCAAATCAGGTATCTCTGGTTCTTGCCTAGCCCTCTTGGAACCAGTCCCGCTTCCTTGACCAACTTCCATCTGCCTTCTCTGAGTTGCGGACTGTAAACACAACCAATAAAATAAACAAACATGAGACAAACGGAATGCAAAACTGACATATCACAAATTATGGACAGAAACTTCCCACTGCGGCGCAGTGGGACTGGTTGGTCCTCACTGCGTCGCAGTGGGACAAAAGTCACGTGCAGGCCAGAAGGTTGCCACTGCGGCGCAGTGGCACACATACACCACCACTGCGTCGCAGTGGCTAGGTTTACTGGGCAAGATTATGGTGTTCATAACGACTTTCAGCAAAAGTTTACAACCAAACCAACAAACTACTAGATTTCAGCAATGTAACAACAACTAGGCTAACATTAACCTCCCCCACACTTGTCCATCAAAAAGCCCCAATTCTTTTTCAAAACCCTAGTTTAAGTTTATCTCAAATTTCGATGAACAAGTGTAAGAAACGAAAAATTAAACACTACATTGGTATCAATAGCCCATATCTAACACAACCCACTAATTAATTTGAAAATTAAGACCTAAAAATCAAAAAATCAAAAATTGAAGAAAATAAAAAGAAAAGTCAAGAAATCTTACCTCTTTTCCCATGATGATGATAGAATGCTAGTAATGTAGGAGAAAAAGAAAAAGAAGAATGCAAGAATGGTGAATACTGGGAGAAATTGAGAGCAGTGAGATCGGTATAAAAATGTGAGAAAATTTGAGAGCAAACTATACTGAAAAGAATGAGTGGTGAAAAGTAACCCAAGTTTTGACTGGCAATAATACATATGCATCTGTTGACCGGTCAAAGGGACCACTGCGGCGCAGTGGACTGCGGGTTCCCCCCACTGCGTCGCAGTGGGTCATATTTGCTCCCAAAGTCCAGTATAAACGGACTGCGGCGCAGTGGTCCAGGTCACCACCACTGCGTCGCAGTGCCGACTCACTGGTCTCAACCCCCAGTTTTTTCCTTAGTAAAATTTCGAAAATATACTTACCTCCAACCGCTTGTCCTCAAAATCGCACCTGCACATTTCTTGACAAAACAAAATCAAACTAACTAATAAAATGAAAATAAAATGCAACAAAAATATCACGGGTTGCCTCCCGAGAAGCGCTTATCTTTATTTACGAGTCGTTAGCTAGACTCGACTACCTTTCAAGCCTCGTATTCAAAAACGGGGATTTCCTCGATCATCCCATCCACTTGTTCTTCTTCAAAGTATAACTTCAATCTATGACCATTTACTATGAATGAACCTTCACCATCTCTCTTGAACAGTTCAACATAACCGGACGGATAAACATGCTTGATTACAAAAGGTCCTATCCACCTAGAAGTAAGCTTAGGCTGCTTGATCTTAAACTTAGACAGAAATAACAAAACCTTAGCTCCTACCTTAAATTCCTTTCTACGGATCCTTTTGTCATGGTAAACTTTAGTCTTCTCCTTGTAAAGCCTTGAATTTTCATAAGCTCCTAACCTAAGTTCATCGAGCTCATGAAGTTGCAACATCCTAAGGTCACCGGCTTCCATCATATCCAAGTTTAAATTTCTCAAAGCCCAGTATGCCTTATGCTCAATCTCAATGGGAAGATGACAAGTCTTACCATAGAGCAACCGGTATGGCGTGGTGCCAATCGGTGTCTTATAAGCTGTCCTAAATGCCCACAAGGCGTCATCCAACTTCTTTGACCAAACCTTAGGGTTATCTCCCACAGTTTTCTCCAAAATTCTCTTCAAAGCCCTATTGGTGTTTTCTACTTGTCTACTAGTTTGTGGATGATAGGAAGTAGAGAAATAATGCACAACACCATATCTTTTCATGACCTTTGCTAATTGATGATTTGCAAAGTGGGTTCCTCGGTCACTAATTAAGGCTCTAGGGCAACCAAATCGGCAAAACAATTGTTTAAGGAAATCAATCACTACCCTAGCATCATTCGTGGGCAAAGCCTTGGCTTCGGCCCACTTAGACACGTAGTCAACGGCGACAAGAATATATAGGCACTTGTTAGACGATGGGAATGGTCCCATGAAGTCTATACCCCAAATATCGAAAACCTCACATACCTGAATGCTCTATTGAGGCATTTCGTCCCGCTTAGTGATGCTTCCTTGTCTCTGACAGATGTCACAAGTCTCCACCAAAGTTTGAGCTTCCTTGAAAATTGTCGGCCAATAAAAACCTGCATCAAACACTTTCTTACCTGTGACTGAAGGACCGTAATGACCTCCAGTAGGACCATAGTGACAAGCATCCAGAATCTCCCTAGTCTCAGCTCCAGCTACACATCTCCTCACCATGCCATCTGCACAAACACGAAACAAATATGGGCTATCCCAAAAATAGTGTTTGGCATCTGAAGTTAGCTTCTTCTTCTGTTGATGCGTGAAGTCATTTGGTATCTCACCTGCAACCAAATAATTAGCAATGTCAGCAAACCAAGGAGCATTATCAGAATTAGATATAAACATTAAACATTCATCAGGGAAGTGATCATTGATCTCCCCATCACGAAGTTCCTCCCGGTGAGGATCTTCCAAGCGACTCAAATGGTCGGCAGCCAAGTTTTCAGCCCCTTTCTTATCCTTGATCTCAATATCAAATTCTTGTAACAACAAGATCCAACGGATAAGCCTGGGTTTAGCATCTTGTTTGGAAAACAAGTACTTTAGGGCTGAATGGTCCGTAAAAACTATGGTCTTACTTAAAACAAGATATGATCTAAATTTATCAAAAGCAAAAACCACGGCAAGCAACTCCTTCTCCGTTGTGGTGTAATTTTGCTGGGCGGGGTTCAAAGTTTTGCTAGCAAAGTAAATGGGCTTGAAATGTTTATCAACCCTTTGCCCGAGCACGGCTCCCACAGCAAAATCACTAGCATCACACATCAATTCAAAGGGCAATTCCCAATCCGGCCCGACCATGATAGGTGAATTGGTCAACTTCTCCTTTAGCACCTGAAAAGCACTTAAACAAGCATCATTAAATACGAAAGGGACGTCCTTCTCCAACAAGTGGGTCATAGGACGAGTAATCTTAGAAAAGTCTTTAATGAAACGGCGGTAAAAACCGGCATGTCCAAGAAAACTCCTTACCCCTTTCACATTGGAAGGCGGGGGTAATTTGGCTATAACATCAATCTTAGCCCTATCAACCTCTATCCCGGCCTTAGACACCTTGTGACCTAGCACAATACCCTCGATCACCATGAAGTGACACTTCTCCCAATTCAACACAAGTTGTGCCCTCTCGCACCTTTCCAACATCTTATCTAAGTTATGCAAGCAAGTACGAAATGAGTCCCCAAAAACCGAGAAATCATCCATGAAGACCTCCATGGAGGTTTCAAGCATGTCCTGGAATATAGCAATCATGCACCTTTGAAAGGTGCCCGGGGCATTACATAGACCAAACGGCATTCGCCGATAAGCAAAAGTGCCAAAGGGCACGTAAAAGTGGTCTTTTCTTGATCCTTTGGATCAATGGGTATTTGAAAGTACCCGGAAAACCCATCAAGGAAACAGAAGTACTCATTACCTGCTAATCTCTCTAGCATCTGATCAATGAAAGGCAAAGGAAAGTGATCCTTTCGGGTGGCGTCATTAAGCTTTCGGTAGTCAATACAAACCCGCCATCCCGTGACAGTTCTAGTAGCCAAAAGTTTCCTATTCTCATTCTCTATAACCGTCATACCCCCCTTTTTGGGCACACAATGAACTGGGCTAACCCAAGGACTATCAGCAATAGGGAAAATAATCCCTGCATCTAACAACTTAATAACTTCTTTCTTGACCACTTCTTTCATATTGGGATTTAGCCTCCTTTGTCGCTGGACAACGGGCTTAACATCATCGATAAAATTAATATTGTGCTGACAAAAGTTGGGACTAATACCTGGAATGTCGGTAGTCTTCCAAGCAAAAGCCCGCTTATGGGCTCGAAGCACGGTCAAAAGAAGTCCCTTCTCGTCACTCGATAAGGAGGACGAGATAACCACTGGTAGAGAGGATTTACCTGCCAAGTAAGCATATTCCAAATGGACAGGCAATGGCTTAAGCTCCAAATCTGTAGGTGGTACATCAACAGAATTAGGTACCAATGAGCTTCCATCAGCGACAACTCTCTCAAAGCTCTCATCCACTAGAGGTGTCTCCTCTAAGCTAAGTGCCATAACCTCAGCAAACAAAGCATCATCAGAAATTTCTCCAGCTCCTAGATAACCAATCTCCTCATCTCCCATTTCGGTCTCCATCAACTCCTGAAATTCTTGGTCCAAAGCATCATCAGTCACATCAATCCTGAAACATGACTCATCATTAGAATAAGTATGCTTAATAGACCTCTCAACATTAAAAACAATCCTATCAGTACCCACTCCCAAAGAAATCTCCTTGTCCTTCACACGGATGATAGCATCCGCGGTATTTAGGAAAGGTCGTCCAAGAATAAGGGGTACTTGTGCATCCTCCTCCATCTCAAGAATAACAAAGTCAACTAAGAAAACAATATGACCCACTTTGACTCTAATATTTTCAGCAATCCCCATGGGATACTGAAATGAGTGGTCGGCAAGCCTAATACTCATGCGAGTCGGGCGAAGGATTCCTAAGGCCAACTTACTCCAAACCGAGTAAGGCATCAAATTGATACTAGCACCTAAATCGGCTAAAGCCTTACAAATAATGGTTCTAATAGAGCAAGTAATCAGAAAACTCCCTGGGTCTTCAAGCTTAGGCGGTATGCGGTTCTGCAAGATAGCAGAACACTCGGCATTTAGAAAAGTAGCTTTTGCCTCCTCCATCTTTCCTTTATCCGTCACAAGTTCCTTAATGAACTTGGAATAATGAGGCATCCCCTTTATCAAATCAACTAAAGGAACATTAATATGAACATTAGAAATCATTTGAACAAACTTGTTATATTGTTCCTTTAGTTTATCCTTCCTGAACCGTTGTGGAAATGGAACTTTTGGTTTATAAGCTTTAACCTCGGGTTCCACAACCGGTTCTGGGGGAGTGACCGGAGTCTTCACGGTCGGATTCTCCTCCATCTCAATCTCCTCCTCCATTTCATCATTAATAGCTCCTGAATCCTGAACATCTGAAACACAAACATTAGGCATAGTAGGAGGGTCATAAGATTTACCTGTACGAGTTGTGATGGCCTTGGCTTCCTCATTACGGGCTTGAGGTGGAGTGTACTTCTGCCCCACATTTTGTCCTTGATTCGGTCCCATACTAAACTGAGGCCTAGGATTCTGTTGAGTATTACTCGGCAGAGTACCATGAGGCCTAGAAAGTGCAGCCATCCTACTCTCAAGATCCTTAAAATTGACACATTGATTCTTCATATTTATCTCAACCTTCCCATCTATCCTATCCAACCTCTCATTCAACGCCTTAGTATCATCCCGAATCATCTGAATGCTAGTGTTAGTTTCAGCCTGATTACTAACCAATTGTTTCATCATCTCCCTCAACTCGGCATTTGGATCGGCATTAGAAGAAGAAGATCCAGATCCTTGTCCTTGTTGAGTTTGATGTTGTGGCTGACTCTGAAAGTTATCCCTTTGCCATCTATTTCCTGAAAAACGAGAGTTATTAGTAGGAAAAGAAGAGTTATAAGTAGGATTACCTGAAGTGCGGTTCTGGAAACCGGTATTGCGCGGGTAGCTCCCTTGTTGTTGATTCTGGATGTAACTCACATCTTCGGGTCCCCGATTGGGACACTCATCAGAATAATGCATGTTACCACAATGATCACATCCATCCGCTACTACCTTCACATCCCGTTCAATGGCCCCAAACCGACTCTCTTGCATAGCAAATCCCTTTTCCATTCGCTCCGATAGTGCTCTAATCTCTCCTATCATCCCCGAATCATGACTAGCCTCAACCTTCGCAACTCTACCTTGGCTAGTACCTTTCTTTAACCTTCTCTCATTCTTCAAAAATCTATCATCATCCATATTTGCATTGTCCTTTGCCATGGACTCCAAGATTTCAAAACCCTCATTTGGTGTGATCTTGTTAAAACCACCCCCAAAAGCATATCCTAACTCCCGCTTAGACTTCTTATCTAGGCCATCAAAGAAGAGCTCAACATATTGCTCCTTAGTCATGTTATGGCCCGGGCAATTCCTCAACATCTCCTTGAATCGGATCCATGCATCCACCACATCTTCATCTTCATCTTGGGCAAAAGACCTAATCAAATTCTCCAACTTCCTTTGAGTTCTAAGTGAGTAGAACTCACCAATGAAAGCTTGCTTGAGTTGGTCCCAAGTTGCTATGGAATTTTCCGGGAGATCATTAAACCAATCTAAAGCATCTCCGGTAATGGACATTGGAAATGTCTCTAGTTTAACGACATTCATTTGGTTATTCCCATATTGGTATAACCGTGCCAACTTCTCAAATCTTTCTAAGTGCTGATATGGATCCCATTTCCTTTTCCCGTCAAACTGTTGCTCCTCAATGCTTTTAAGATGATTACCCTTAAGATTGAAATCATGACCAATGGCTGGAGATCTTATAGGGCTACCACGGTTGGCAGGAATAGTACGAACCCTCTCGCCATACCGTATATCATTCGGGTCCCTTTCTTCGTCTCCCATTGTCTCCTCTAACTTAACTTCAAGATTGAAAAATTCTTCCAAATAGAATCCCTCCTCGTCTGAATCAGGAGTGGGTCTAGCAATAGGTGAGAATGGTGTTGGTGTTGTGTAGTTAAACCTACGTCTTGTTGGTGTTCTCAAAGGGCTATTAAGAGGTAAACCCGAAGACCGCAAGTTCATCAACTAAAAAGGAGACCTGCAAAACACAACTAACCAAACACGTCAACTGCACCTGTGATAAGATAAGAAAAGAAAAACTAAACTATTAAAGCAAATAACTTCCCCACGCATGAGGAAGGATCAAACCACTAAATTAACAACTAAAACAGCGCACAATCCCCGGCAGCGGCGCCAAAAACTTGATGTGCTAAATCGAGTTTAAAAATTAAAACTAGAAATACCTTGAAACTCACTACTACACACTATCGGGCAGTGGACCCGATCGTATGCAATATAGTTATAAAGTAAGTCCAGGTTCGTTCACGGGGATTGGTTTGAATCAATTGTTTAGTAAAATGGTTTGGAAAAAGGGTGTTGCTTTGATTCTCTCTTCGACAATAACTTTTAAGGACAAAACGCATAAAGTAAAGGTAAACTCAAACAATAATGGTAAAGATCATCCACCTTGACTTCGCTAAACTTCAAACATGATTGCATACAATTAAGACCAAATTCAGTAAGAGTTGACAAGATAATCGTGAAAGAATAAAATGCTCGCGTGGTACCACCAACCGTTACAAAGCACGTTGACAAAATTATTCCTTTTATTAAAATGACATTCACTATCATACCATGAACTAGTGATAATTGCTCATAGACAAGCAACCGTTGAAAATCACATATGCATTCGACTAGTACCACTAACGAAGAACACACATGCCACCAATATCAAATTAATACAAATAAAGGAATTAAATCATCAAGATCTCGACACAACGATAATTGAAATCAACTCTTTGAATTAAAACATATAGCAATCACTCATGATTAATTTGAAATTACAATCAAAATCAAGGAAGAACATGATTTACCAATTGTTTGAGAAAATAGAAATTGCAAGACAATAAGGTAGATACGATCTAGATGGGTGCACGTGAATCTTCAACGAATCGGAAGAAGATGTAATCTTGAATTGATCCTTGAAGTATTTCCTTGTAGTGCAGCTCCTAGAAAGAGTATTTGATAGATTGGGAAATAGGTTATTTTTCTATTTATACCTCCCATCATTTTGGTGCAAAAACTGCCCAAAAACCTTTCAGAACCGTCCCCTCACTGCGGCGCAGTGGGCAAATCCCACTGCGTCGCAGTGATATCTTTCTGGTCTAGATGCCTCTTTCCATATAGATGACTGCGGCGCAGTGAAGGCAAACTTGCCCACTGCGTCGCAGTGATATCTTTCTGGTCTAGATGCCTCTTTCCATATAGATGACTGCGGCGCAGTGAAGGCAAACTTGCCCACTGCGTCGCAGTGATATCTTTCTGGTCTAGATGCCTCTTTCCATATAGATGACTGCGGCGCAGTGAAGGCAAACTTGCCCACTGCGTCGCAGTGATATCTTTCTGGTCTAGATGCCTCTTTCCATATAGATGACTGCGGCGCAGTGAAGGCAAACTTGCCCACTGCGTCGCAGTGATATCTTTCTGGTCTAGATGCCTCTTTCCATATAGATGACTGCGGCGCAGTGAAGGCAAACTTGCCCACTGCGTCGCAGTGATATCTTTCTGGTCTAGATGCCTCTTTCCATATAGATGACTGCGGCGCAGTGAAGGCAAACTTGCCCACTGCGTCGCAGTGAAAACTTTCTGGTCTAGATGCCTCTTTCCATATAGATGACTGCGGCACAGTGAAGGAAAACTTGCCCACTGCGTCGCAGTGATATCTTTCTGGTCTAGATGCCTCTTTCCATATAGATGACTGCGGCGCAGTGAAGGCAAACTTGCCCACTGCGTCGCAGTGATATCTTTCTGGTCTAGATGCCTCTTTCCATATAGATGACTGCGGCGCAGTGAAGGCAAACTTGCCCACTGCGTCGCAGTGATATCTTTCTGGTCTAGATGCCTCTTTCCATATAGATGACTGCGGCGCAGTGAAGGCAAACTTGCCCACTGCGTCGCAGTGATATCTTTCTGGTCTAGATGCCTCTTTCCATATAGATGACTGCGGCGCAGTGAAGGCAAACTTGCCCACTGCGTCGCAGTGATATCTTTCTGGTCTAGATGCCTCTTTCCATATAGATGACTGCGGCGCAGTGAAGGCAAACTTGCCCACTGCGTCGCAGTGATATCTTTCTGGTCTAGATGCCTCTTTCCATATAGATGACTGCGGCGCAGTGAAGGCAAACTTGCCCACTGCGTCGCAGTGATATCTTTCTGGTCTAGATGCCTCTTTCCATATAGATGACTGCGGCGCAGTGAAGGCAAACTTGCCCACTGCGTCGCAGTGATATCTTTCTGGTCTAGATGCCTCTTTCCATATAGATGACTGCGGCGCAGTGAAGGCAAACTTGCCCACTGCGTCGCAGTGATATCTTTCTGGTCTAGATGCCTCTTTCCATATAGATGACTGCGGCGCAGTGAAGGCAAACTTGCCCACTGCGTCGCAGTGATATCTTTCTGGTCTAGATGCCTCTTTCCATATAGATGACTGCGGCGCAGTGAAGGCAAACTTGCCCACTGCGTCGCAGTGATATCTTTCTGGTCTAGATGCCTCTTTCCATATAGATGACTGCGGCGCAGTGAAGGCAAACTTGCCCACTGCGTCGCAGTGATATCTTTCTGGTCTAGATGCCTCTTTCCATATAGATGACTGCGGCGCAGTGAAGGCAAACTTGCCCACTGCGTCGCAGTGATATCTTTCTGGTCTAGATGCCTCTTTCCATATAGATGACTGCGGCGCAGTGAAGGCAAACTTGCCCACTGCGTCGCAGTGAAAACTTTCTGGTCTAGATGCCTCTTTCCATATAGATGACTGCGGCGCAGTGGGCACATGCACATCCCACTGCGTCGCAGTGATATCTTTCTGGTCTAGATGCCTCTTTCCATATAGATGACTGCGGCGCAGTGAAGGCAAACTTGCCCACTGCGTCGCAGTGATATCTTTCTGGTCTAGATGCCTCTTTCCATATAGATGACTGCGGCGCAGTGAAGGCAAACTTGCCCACTGCGTCGCAGTGATATCTTTCTGGTCTAGATGCCTCTTTCCATATAGATGACTGCGGCGCAGTGAAGGCAAACTTGCCCACTGCGTCGCAGTGATATCTTTCTGGTCTAGATGCCTCTTTCCATATAGATGACTGCGGCGCAGTGAAGGCAAACTTGCCCACTGCGTCGCAGTGATATCTTTCTGGTCTAGATGCCTCTTTCCATATAGATGACTGCGGCGCAGTGAAGGCAAACTTGCCCACTGCGTCGCAGTGATATCTTTCTGGTCTAGATGCCTCTTTCCATATAGATGACTGCGGCGCAGTGAAGGCAAACTTGCCCACTGCGTCGCAGTGATATCTTTCTGGTCTAGATGCCTCTTTCCATATAGATGACTGCGGCGCAGTGAAGGCAAACTTGCCCACTGCGTCGCAGTGATATCTTTCTGGTCTAGATGCCTCTTTCCATATAGATGACTGCGGCGCAGTGAAGGCAAACTTGCCCACTGCGTCGCAGTGATATCTTTCTGGTCTAGATGCCTCTTTCCATATAGATGACTGCGGCGCAGTGAAGGCAAACTTGCCCACTGCGTCGCAGTGATATCTTTCTGGTCTAGATGCCTCTTTCCATATAGATGACTGCGGCGCAGTGAAGGCAAACTTGCCCACTGCGTCGCAGTGAAATGTACTGGTCTAGATGCCTCTTTCCATATAGATGACTGCGGCGCAGTGGGCACATGCACATCCCACTGCGTCGCAGTGATATCTTTCTGGTCTAGATGCCTCTTTCCATATAGATGACTGCGGCGCAGTGAAGGCAAACTTGCCCACTGCGTCGCAGTGATATCTTTCTGGTCTAGATGCCTCTTTCCATATAGATGACTGCGGCGCAGTGGGCACATGCACATCCCACTGCGTCGCAGTGATATCTTTCTGGTCTAGATGCCTCTTTCCATATAGATGACTGCGGCGCAGTGAAGGCAAACTTGCCCACTGCGTCGCAGTGATATCTTTCTGGTCTAGATGCCTCTTTCCATATAGATGACTGCGGCGCAGTGAAGGCAAACTTGCCCACTGCGTCGCAGTGATATCTTTCTGGTCTAGATGCCTCTTTCCATATAGATGACTGCGGCGCAGTGAAGGCAAACTTGCCCACTGCGTCGCAGTGATATCTTTCTGGTCTAGATGCCTCTTTCCATATAGATGACTGCGGCGCAGTGAAGGCAAAATTCATGGCCACGAAATTACTCGAAATTGCACCAAACGGACACGTCACCTGTTTAGAACCTGAAACCACTAACAAAACCCATAAACGCGCCAAATGCCAGCAAAATCGACTAAAAACATATAATAAAAAGGCCAAAAACGATGTGGGCGATGGGTATAAATTGGTCACATCAAGTAGCTTCAACTAGAGCTGATAATGGGGGAGTAGTACGAACATCTGATCCAATAACAAGTTCAGAGGGTAGTTTGAAACTTATTGAAGGATAGAAAGGAGTACTACTAGGAGGTTTTTCAATTTGAACAGGTTCCAGATCAGGATGACTGGAAACTTCTTCTACTGAATCTTTATTGTAGTTGATAGGATCAGATTCACAGAAGACAATTGGAGTTACTGGGGGTGTTTCAAGGGTTGGCTTTTTATTGATTACAGAATTTGATTCATCAAATGTGACATGTATTGACTCGTGAACCTTCTCCAGTCTCTTGTTATGGACTCTGAAGGCTTTACGAATGGCTAAATAACCCAAGAAGTACCCTTCATCAGCTTTGGCATCAACTTTGCCTAACTGACTGGAGTCGTTCAGGATGTAAACTGGACATCCAAAAACGTGAAAATAACCAATATTTGGTTTTCTATTTCTGAGAACTTCATAGGTTGTCTTCTTGTGTGGCTTCACATATACTGACCGGTTCTGGGTATGACATGTAGTAGCAATAGCTTCAGCCCAGAAGCTGGTAGTAAGACCAGATTCAGCTAGCATACTCCTGGCAGCTTCAATCAGCGTACGATTCTTTCTTTCTACTACTCCATTCTGTTCTGGAGTGTGTGCTAAAGAGAAGTTCTGGGAGATGCCAGTGTCAGTACAGAATGACTCCAGTGTAGCATTCTGGAATTCTGTTCCATTGTCACTTCTTAACTGACACACTTTTTGCTTGTAATTGAGTTCAATTTGCTTGATAAGAGTGATGATTTCAGCAGCAGCTTCACTTTTTGACCTGAGAAAGATAACCCAACAATATCTGAAGAATTTATCAACGATCACCAGGGTGTATCTTTTACCAGCACTAGTCTGAACATTCACTGGACCAAAAAGATCCATGTGAAGCATATGAAGTGGTTCAGATATGCTGAAATTCTGCTTGGTCTTGAAACTGGCACCATTCTGCTTTCCCATTTCACATCCTGGACATGGCCTTTCCTTTTTGAAGGAAACTGAAAGTATCCCATCTGCCAGTTGTTTTCTAGACAACTTATTAATATTTTTGAAATTTAAATGGGATAACCTTTTATGTCATAACCAGTTTGTGTTTTCATCAGCTTTTGAATAGAAACACTGCTCTGATACCACTTGTAAGTCCCTCACTTGATGGTTTAACCCAACTAGTGTAAAATACGTCAAGTACAATACTAGAATTGGACTAGTATTACTTAAATATAAATGCAAGTATATAAGTAAAGTAATACAAGACTTAAAGCAAATAAAGTAAAGTAATTGGTGGAATACAATGTAATTTTCAAGTGTATTTTATTTATTGATGTTTAAATAAAATACAAGATTGTTGCGTAACCAAGATAATACACAAGTGTAAATATCCTAACAATCTATGAATTACAAATGATCTATACTTGTTAAATATTCTCTTTAGACCGAAATACTTAAAGTTGTGAAGTATTCCTTTTAGCGATCGAGAGTATTTAAGCAAGTTCACCAAATTGCAAAAAAGTAATTTGAACAAGGAAATGACTTGGTATTTATAGGCAAATAAATTCACCAGTAAATTTGTTATGCCGTACAAATATGGTTGCATGCATTTAAGGAAACAACTTTAGTTCCTTAAATGCATTGGTTAAAGTACAAGGATAAAGTCATATTGATGTATCTTGTCTTACTTTAACCAACCACCTTTACACGCGCTTTGTATTTTTATCAGTAGACAAATGGATTGTCCGGATAATAGCATGTAAAGGCAAAAGTCAAATCCTCGTAATCAGTGCAGATTTGTAAGGTCTAGAACACTGACAAAGCTCCAGTTGTCGATCAGTTAAGACTGCCAGTGGGCCCCGCCATTTGTCAGTCTTCTTTCTTCAGACTTCAGTCTTTGACTTCAGTGAGAATGTCTTCAGTGGAAAAGATCTTGACTGGAGTGTAGTCCAGTGAACTGAAATCTGGTGCCTTCACCGGTCTTCTATTATTTCTGGACAAATTTTCAGTAGGGCTCCAGTCTTCTTTACTGGAGCACGTCCAGTGAAATTTGGACTTAACATCAGCCTTGTGCATCATGTTTGATATCAATTAATCATATTTAATAGTAAAATTTAATTTTAACTCATATAATTATATAATCTTAAAAATAATAAGTGTGTTGTATTTTTAATTATATACCAATTTATTATTCAACTGAGTTATTGTACATTTAAAATTATAAGTCTTGTAATATTTGTGCTTAAACTTATGTAAATTTTTAATATAAATTAAATTTAAAATTAATAAAAGAATATGATGAACCAATATATGCTTTTAATGGTCCAATTAATATTTTGAAGTAACTGAAAAACTAAAATGATTTGAATTAAAATACTCGTATTGTTTTAATATATATTGATGATACATATCTTCTCAATCATTCTAAATTAATGCAAACCTTTTAAGAATTTGGAGATCTACTAAACTTTAATTTCCTTCAAATCTCAAAAATATCTTCCACCATTTTCATAACAGAGATACGAGCTACAACATCAGTTCATATAATTTTTCATTATTTAATTATCATGATGTTTTAACATAGGATTGAAGATATGTTTATCCCTTTGATGTTTTGTTACATGCTCTTTTTCCTGTAATTAAGCTTCCAGAAAAGTTCCATAATACAATACTAAAATGAAATTGTATTCGGTAAACTCGATACACAATTTTATTTTAACAGCACAAATGAACTTGTGCCACTATTAAGCTTTGTTTGGTGAGTCAACCACTGGAAACACAAATAAACAATTTAAATAATTTACTTAATTAATCTAATGAAGCTTACTGGTTTTCAAGAATTATAGGAGGCAAAATATTTATGAAATTGAGGAAATTGAAAATGAATTTGAAATTAAAAAATAGTTACGTGAATTTCAAAGGAAAAAAAAACTAAAATGTACTAATAACATTAATTAAGGGAAGAGATATAACTAATAATGTAGATGTCATTTTACTAAATCAATGTAGTTAATTGGCTACATGGTAGTGTAGCTAATATATCCCCTTAAAAATATATGTTATAATTTGATAAATTTAATTTAACGTAACTTATAAATTAACAATAATAATCAGGAAATTTTTGAAAACAATTTATGCATTGATATTTCGTATTTAAATGCATGGCTAGAAGTAAACCACAAAATGTGTTAATGACAACTAAAAGTAAACCACAAAAATGTGTTGAATGACACTGTTATCTACCAATATATATATAACAAGGTCTTAAATTCATTCCTAAACAAATAGAAACCCTTAGATAAATTTTATCTTTGATTTAGAACCATTAGATCAAATTTAATTTTTTCATCTTTATTAAATGACAATATTAATCCTTACACTTTAAATGATTAGCCAAAATATATCCTCTCTTAATTATGTATACTTTTAATAATAAATGATTAAACTTTTATATAAAAGTCAACATAAAGATAAATACGAGCATTTTTAACGTAACATATCATGTTTTAAAAACTATTATAAAATTAATATACTTATAATGATAAGTACATTCCGTAATTAGATATTCCTACCAAAATTTAAAATATCCTTGCCAATCCAATTTTTTTCTTTATTTATTTGCAATGTCATAAATTACTATTGAAAGAATTCACGTTTATATTTGATGCATATAAACTTGGTATTTTTTATTTTATATTTATTTAGTTTATGAAGTAAAAACTTACTTTTAATTGGACCATTATAATTGTTTATGAATTTTAAACTAACAAACAAATTAATTGTACTAAATTCATACGAGTTTATGCACAAATATCAACTGGATAATACTAGCATAATATCTGTACAAAATAGCAAGATTGAATATTTTCGTTAGCCGATGTTCAATGATTATTTGTTATGCCTAAAGAAGTTTATTTAATTTTATAAGTAATTCTTAAAAATTATAATTATAGTTAAATAGTTATGAAATACATTACTCTAACTATCCCAATATAGTTAGAGGCACTCATGATTTTACCCAAGTTCTTGAGTTTCATCCATATTCATAAATTCACTTTAATAATATATGCATTTGGGCGTTGTCTTGTAAAGCATTACGTTTATTGTATGTGGTAACATATATTTTACATTGACCTTTTTAACACTTTTCTAATAAACATATATGATTTAAAAGTTGAAACTCATCTCAAAAAATAATTTAGAACTCTGTTATATATATATATATATTTTAGATACCAATTAATAAAAGGGTATACCTGGAATATATATAAAAAATAAAAGCGAAACGAACGTTATAAATCTCGGACCACCTTGAAAGTTTTCAACTTTTCTCATTATACTAAATTGTTATTTATTTAAATTGATTTATTAAATTACAATATTATCCCTACACAAATTAAATAAATGATAGTTTTCATGGTTCTCAACATATTTTTGGTTCTCATTTTGACTTTTTACGTAAATTGATACTTGAATTTGTGATATATAAAGCTTATATGTTTTTTGAGAATTATATTACCCAATCCTCTTCAAATTTTATTATTATATATAATAATTTGAGCTTTTGGATATTTTTGTTAATTTAACCGTTTTGTTTGTGTTATAATAATATTTGATGTAAAATATATAAATAGATGGAGATTTAAACGTATTTGCGTTGATATAACTTTAATCGAATTTTATATAAAACAAACACAAGTTTGACCGTCAAAGTTGAAAAAGAAGAAAAAAATCAAATTAAACATTCTAAATCGGGATGGATGAACTATTACACTAAGTGAATATGTTTTAATTCTAAATCATAATTATACAAAGCTATAAAAAACATATCTTCAAACCATATACAATAAACATTTTCAAATAACAATTGTATTTTAATATGTATTTTTTATAACTATTAATTCTGTTATTATAAATATATAACATGTTTATCTCGCGTATTACGCGGGAAAATAATCTAGTTTAATTTATGTATCCTAAAATTTGATACAATAAAATTTGAAAATCAATTTTACTAGAATCTTACAATTATTTTTCTTTTTATGTTTTTAAAAATAAACTATCTTATTTTTAATCTTAAGCTAATTTGAATACCAATAATGAAATTTAAGACTCACGAAAAACATACGAGTGGATCCTCCTCTTAAGATATGAATAGTTAATTTGAAATAGTACGGTACCCACGTAATGCAGCTGCGATGACGATAATGTCAAGGGGGGACTGTTGGTGCATATCCCTTGGTGACAAGAGCATTCTAGATGTGTCATGTATTTTATATGTTCAAGTCTTGTAATTTATCTTGTAATTACCGTTTGTCGATAATATTACCTTGGCATATATTGTTGATCATGTTTGGATCCTTTTATGTTTATATGTTTGTTTATTATTTATGTTTTGCAGGTTCTTGACATGAATATAAACATTACATGTAATGAGTTATTAAGATAATATTGTTTCTGCGTTTTACAGCAGTAGAAATATTATCTTAAATATTCCTAAGTGTTATTTGAGGGTTCTTGGGAACGAGCAAAATAGTTGCTTGTGGAAAGAACACTCAAATGGTCATTTGAGGGTTCTTGGGAACGAGCAAATAGTTGCTTGTGGAGAGAACACTCAAATGGTCATTTGAGGGTTCTTGGGAACGAGCAAATAGTTGCTTGTGGAGAGAACACTCAAATGGTCATTTGAGGGTTCTTGGGAACGAGCAAATAGTTGCTTGTGGAAAGAACACTCAAATGGTCATTTGAGGGTTCTTGGGAACGAGCAAATAGTTGCTTGTGGAAAGAACACTCAAATGGTCATTTGAGGGTTCTTGGGAACGAGCAAATAGTTGCTTGTGGAGAGAACACTCAAATGGTCATTTGAGGGTTCTTGGGAACGAGCAAATAGTTGCTTGTGGAAAGAACACTCAAATGGTCATTTGAGGGTTCTTGGGAACGAGCAAATAGTTGCTTGTGGAAAGAACACTCAAATGGTCATTTGAGGGTTCTTGGGAACGAGCAAATAGTTGCTTGTGGAAAGAACACTCAAATGGTCATTTGAGGGTTCTTGGGAACGAGCAAATAGTTGCTTGTGGAAAGAACACTCAAATGGTCATTTGAGGGTTCTTGGGAACGAGCAAATAGTTGCTTGTGGAGAGAACACTCAAATGGTCATTTGAGGGTTCTTGGGAACGAGCAAATAGTTGCTTGTGGAAAGAACACTCAAATGGTCATTTGAGGGTTCTTGGGAACGAGCAAATAGTTGCTTGTGGAAAGAACACTCAAATGGTCATTTGAGGGTTCTTGGGAACGAGCAAATAGTTGCTTGTGGAAAGAACACTCAAATGGTCATTTGAGGGTTCTTGGGAACGAGCAAATAGTTGCTTGTGGAAAGAACACTCAAATCAAATAGGATTTGAGAGTTTTTGTCACTTGCCTATAAATAGAGGGTGTGTGTATGCGTGATTCCAACAAGAGTGTAGAGAGAGAAACGAGCAAATCCTAGAGAGAGAAACTATAAGAACACGCATATAGTGATCTTGTGGGTAATACTCGATCTCACGCACGAACCACAAACACACACCCGGTTTGGTCGGCTTGTAGACTGCAGATTATCACGTTGGTTGATAAAGTGCGTCCGGAGAGCCGTTTCACTATAGTAACCAAATACGAGTGTTTATGTTCACGCAAAGAAATATATATATATATATATATATCATAAAAGCTAGATATAAAAACCGTGGGTTATCTCAAGGAATTTCCGCACCTCGACATATCCTTAAGTCAATCTCGTTCAGTAAGACCCGGGGGACTTACAACTGGTATCAGAGCCATAGGTTTTAACACCTTGGTTCGAGATTGATTTCGTTTTTGGGTATCTCGGTTTTGTGTGTTCTTAGGTGGAGAAGTGTTTTCAGGTTCGTTTGAAATAAAGGTTCAAACTTGACACCAAAATCAAACACATCTCAATCCTAACATCATTTTTTCAAAGTTTCATTGATCAAGTAACAAAATTGGGTTCTAGATCTAAGAAAGATTGAAAAAAGGGTGATAAAAGTGTTTGCGTGTTTTGACATTCTTGCGTGTTTCATTTGAGAGTTCCTGATTTGCGTGTTCTTGTACTCGTACTTTGCGTATTTCTGAAGTACAGTACTTTGCGTGTTTTCGTTATTACCTAGGCAGTTTGCGTGTTCTTGTATACTTGCGTGTTTATTTGTTGAACCACATATACAATGGCCGCAAATTATCTTAACCAATTAATACTAATGGACCATGAGACCGGTAAGGGTAATTCACCACCCAAGCTGATGATCATTGACCAATACTTTTCGTGGAAAGGTCGATTCGAATCCTTTATGCAATTCACGGACATTAGAATGTGGACTTGTATGACCGAAGGATATAGTGCCCCAACTTATGAGGATAGTGGTGTTAACAAAGTTTATGCTTATCAAGACATGACTGAATCTAATAAAAAATTGTATGAGGCAGAGAAAAAGGCACTATCATGTTTAAAAATGTCATTGCCACAAGAAATATTACATTTATTTAACGGATTCAATACATCTAAAGAACTTTGGTT
Organism: Erigeron breviscapus; assembly: GCA_034093135.1. NCBI lineage: Eukaryota > Viridiplantae > Streptophyta > Magnoliopsida > Asterales > Asteraceae > Erigeron > Erigeron breviscapus. The sequence goes on along the minus strand of CM067170.1, from coordinate 155,728,815 downwards.
AGCATTAAAAAATCATTATGAAGGGGATGAAAAACTTAAAAAGAATCGAAGAGACCTTTTAAAACATCAGTATAACGTATTTAATGGGTTAAGAAGTGAGAACTTAGATCAACTAATTACACGGTATTATCACTTGTTAGCAGAGTTGCAAGCATTTGATGTTACTTACTCTGAGGAGGAAAAAGTCGATAAATTTTTGAGCTCCTTGCCGGAAAAGTGGAGTAATTACATTACTACTTTGCAGGAGAAAGCAGATTTCTCTGATATGTCCTTGACTCAGATAGTTGCTAAGTTTCGGGGACAAGAAATGAAACTAAAGAGGAGGGAAGCAGGATATAATAATGCTCAGATTCCCGAGCTTTATTACGGTAGACCTACGATTAATGTGGGTCAAGATTCTCAAAGTGGAAGCACAAGTGCATACCTTAGTGAGGATGTTGATTTACAGAAAATCTCGTTTGACTCTGAAGGGAACATATGTCTTGTTTCAAGTCAGAGCGACAATTTAGGGAACCCTGGATATCCTACCTCCAGTGATAGTTCCACCGTGCCTATAAGTGTCAAATGTGCGGAAAGTCACTTATCCGTTCTTGCGTCATTTGTGACATCATATGAACAGTTTATCCAAGGAAGGGTTCAAGATCCTAGTCTTATCTATGAAGACTATGAGCAGATTGATCTTTTGGACTTAAAAGAGATGGATCTGCATTGGCAAATGGCTATGCTGACTCTTCGAGCTAAACGGTTCTTATCAAGAACATGGCGAAAGGTCGTGGGTTCCAAGCTTGGCTTTGATAAGTCAAAGATAAAGACACCATCGGATTTGGTGAACTTCATGACGAATCTAGCTATCACATCATTTCCGACTTCAGTAGAAAGGACTGATGACATGTGGAACATTGATAGCGGATGTTCTAATCATGTCACTGGAGATAGTAACCTTTTGTCAGACTTTGTCAAGATTGCTGATGTTCAGGTGAAATTTGTCGGATCTGCACAGGGAACTGCAAGAGGTCTTGGTAAAGTGAACATCACTAATCTTTGTGTTGACAAGGTCTTGGTAAAGTGAACATCTAGGTCAAAATTCTTTGAGTGTCAGTCAAAGTGAACATCACTAATCTTTGTGTTGACAAGGTCTTGGTAAAGTGAACATCACTAATCTTTGTGTTGACAAGGTCTTGGTAAAGTGAACATCACTAATCTTTGTGTTGACAAGGTCTTGGTAAAGTGAACATCACTAATCTTTGTGTTGACAAGGTCTTGGTAAAGTGAACATCACTAATCTTTGTGTTGACAAGGTCTTGGTAAAGTGAACATCACTAATCTTTGTGTTGACAAGGTCTTGGTAAAGTGAACATCACTAATCTTTGTGTTGACAAGGTCTTGGTAAAGTGAACATCACTAATCTTTGTGTTGACAAGGTCTTGGTAAAGTGAACATCACTAATCTTTGTGTTGACAAGGTCTTGGTAAAGTGAACATCACTAATCTTTGTGTTGACAAGGTCTTGGTAAAGTGAACATCACTAATCTTTGTGTTGACAAGGTCTTGGTAAAGTGAACATCACTAATCTTTGTGTTGACAAGGTCTTGGTAAAGTGAACATCACTAATCTTTGTGTTGACAAGGTCTTGGTAAAGTGAACATCACTAATCTTTGTGTTGACAAGGTCTTGGTAAAGTGAACATCACTAATCTTTGTGTTGACAAGGTCTTGGTAAAGTGAACATCACTAATCTTTGTGTTGACAAGGTCTTGGTAAAGTGAACATCACTAATCTTTGTGTTGACAAGGTCTTGGTAAAGTGAACATCTAGGTCAAAATTTTTGTTTTGTCAAGATTGCTGATGTTCAGGTGAAATTTGTCGGATCTGCACAGGGAACTGCAAGAGGTCTTGGTAAAGTGAACATCACTAATCTTTGTGTTGACAAGGTCTTGGTAAAGTGAACATCTAGGTCAAAATTCTTTGAGTGTCAGTCAAATGCATGATACATGTCATGAATGGGACAAGGATCATAAAAATATTCCTAATCTGATTCCTGAACACTTCTATGCTGATGAACCATCAACAAGCAGAGGAGTAATTCTGGAAGAAAATGAAACATTACATTTGAGACACTCAAAGTCTACTCCATTAAAGCCTGTGAAAACAATGAAAGAAGTTTTGGAAAGATTTTCTTGCATAGAAGAAATGACTGAATATGGGATTCCTATCACGGAAGAAAATCTCAAAAAATTCAAGAAGAAGAAAATTGATAAGAAAATTTCCTGCTTCATATGTCATGAAAAAGGTCATGTTGCTAGTAAATGTCCAAGTAAAGGAGTGAATAGAGTTATGACACATGCAAGGTCAGAACTCATAAATACTGGGATATGCTTAAGCAGTAATGGTCATTCTTCAGACAATATATCCAGGCATAATAATGAGAGAATTCTGAGAAATAGTTCTCAGAAAATGAAGGGAAAAGATATGATGAAAGAACAATACAAGGAATCAAATGGAGACCTTGTTGGTTCATCTCAAAGACTTCCCACTCATGCCTTATCTACTCAAAGATCAAAAGAGTCAAGGAAGAAATCAATTGGAGAAAATCATTTTAGACAAATATTTAATCATGGAAATTCTTCAAAGTACACTTCACCAGGAAAGAGATCAGAGAACTCTCACAGAAAGAATTCTTCATATTCATATGAAGTGAAATCTTCTGTTAAGCCAACAGAATATCATAATACATACTATGATCGATTTGCTGGAAGAAGTGGAAGCGATTTCAGGTTAACATCTCAGAGCTATCATGTTGGTGAATCATCTACTGCCTCTCGTAAGAAATGGCATGAAGATAATTCAAATCAATTGAATGAGATTCTGGGCAAAGGAGGATGGGGAGAATTTGCATATCGGGATGATTCGGGAAGAATCCGGACAAAAAGGGTATGGGTTCTTAACGAAGAAAACTAATTTCCCTTTATAAGTGCAGAGGACACAGTCAAGATTTGCCATATATGCTTGGTAATCGGTGACTAAGTCCTAGGCACATTTCATTAGATAACATAGTGGGTTATCGAACGTTTATTGTAGTTTCTTCATTGTAACTCATAGTGCATGTCCCACGTATGTTATTTATAATGTGTTTATAAAGGAACGTATTTGGGGAAAACGAGTATATATATGAAGTGTTACTTTATTTTATGCTTGTTAATAAATCATTTGTGATAGCATTGTTATTAAAATAATGATTGTTATCCTATGATGAATATGCAAAGATGATTTACTTATGATGGTTACACTAAGGCCTTTGATTGATTATGTTTCAAATTTCTAGTCCAATTGACTGGAATATGAAACCCTTAGTTACCATCTCTCAAGAACCATCATTTACTCAGAAAATGCAACACAAAAATATAATAATGGTTTAAGGGGGAGTCGTTACTGCAAGAGAAATGAAGAAAACATGTGGCATTTAAGTTTACTCATTTGCTACATCCGATCTTTTTGTAGTAATTAGTTCTTCTAAAACCAGAATGATTTAAGGGGGAGTCGTTACTGCAAGAGAAATGAAGAAATCATGTGGCATTTAAGTTTACTCATTTGCTACACCCGATCTTTTTGATAGTAATTGTTCTTTCTAAAATCAAGTTTGAATATACCAGACTAAGCATGATTACTATAAGATTGATTAGAGTAATTTTGATTCTAAAATTACTGTGATTGATTTTGTAACTTTATGCTCCGTAAGGTATATTGCAAGAACAGTATTAAGCATGACTATTACAAGATTTGTTAGAGTAGTTTTGATTCTAAAATTACTGTGATCGATTTTGTAACTTTATGCTCCGTAAGGTTCTTGCTCAGAATAAAAGGGTTCTATTGCACGTGAGATAATGCTTTATAGGGAATCTGAATTCCATAGGGACTTAATTGTGTTCTTGGTGAATACTGTAGAAACGTATATCATGATAAGGATGTAGTGTAAGTCAAGACTCTAATTTGAGTGTGTTCGGTACACCTTGAATTAGATCTTGCATGAAAATTGCTCGAAAGATTAAGTTTAATACTTAAGGTTTCGGTCAAAATAGGTCAAACGGAGTCATTCAATTGATGTATTTGACAGATATTTTGATTTGCAATTTATTTTAAATAATTGAATTGAATATGCTTATTGTATGATATAACATGATAAGTGCTTGGATTCTAATCTTAATTGGGAGAATCTATTGTTTGTTATCAGTTATATTTGTTTAAGTATCTTCAGAATTCAATTATTTGTTTCTGAGAAAAATACATGTGTTGTATAGTTCTCATGAGTTTGATGACGTGTTCATAGAATTATTTATCTTAGCTGGTTGTGTGTCAACTACTAAGATAAAGGATCTCCAAAGTGTATGAAAATTGAGTCTATCCAGTCCGAAATGGAGAAAGCTCAAGCTTAAAACGGAAGCAGAGTACACTCGTACGTCAACAACTCATCTATGTTCAAACGGAGACAAAAATAAAGATGGAGAGATTGTTTATCAAGTTATTCAATCTTGTATCTTTTAATTTTTGTCGTATTTGAATTTATTTAACAGCATTGATTGTGTCCAATGTCTGTCATTGTCAAAAACTTAACAATGGTACTTTGTAAACAATTAATTAATTAATGACATAATGGCTCTTAATTTAATGATTGTACATTATATTTATGTTTAAGTAGTGACATTGAATAAGAATTCCTTTATCGAGAAAAATACGAATAATTATGATACGAAAAAGAGGTTCGTATCTGGCTTATCGTGATCTCTAAAGAATTCTTTTCGTTAATTTTACCAGGTTCAAAAGAAAAATTCATGATGAATTTTAAAAGTGTTAATCAAGTTCCTGAATATTGATCTTGTAAAAAGTCAAGGTTCAAATGAATCGAAAAGGAGGCTAAGTGAAATATACATATTTAGCTAAGTGGATATAATATGCGTATTTTGCAAAATGGGCTAATATGCGTGTTTGTCAAGTGGGCTAAGTATGCGTGTTTCATTGATGGGCCTCATATGCGTGTTTCAGGGCCACATATGCGTGTTTCATATGGGCCTCATATGCGTGTTTCATATGGGCCTAAGTATGTGTGTTTCATTGATGGGCCTCATATGCGTGTTTTGCCAAACAGGGCCACATATGCGCGTTTTAGTGTCAGGTTAGGGTTTGCGTGTTTGTTTGGATATAAGTAGAAACGTTATACGCATTTAATGATTATTTCAAAATCATTTGCGTGTTCTCTTTATCCTTCTCCATTTGCGCGTTCCCATCCAAACACTATTCATCTTCTCGATTCATAAATCTTGATTTGTACGTGTTTCAGACACAAGAAACACCATTCTTAACACTTATTGAACAAAGGTAAAAGATTAACAAGATTTCTAGATCCAGATTTCGTGTTTAAATGACCAAATATTTAAGGGTTTTATTTTCGGGTATAAAATCACTAAATGGGTCTATAAACATGTTATGGATAGAGAAATGGAACATAAAAACTGTTAAATCGGACTTATAGGATGCTACTGTACCAATTTAAAAGGTTTTTGGTGTTCAAATCATCTGGGTTAGGATTTGATTGGGTAGGGACTGCATATGCGTGTTCTTGAACCATATGCGTGTTCTTATGAACCCAGATCTTCAAACCCGTCCCAGATTTTGCGTGTTGTGATGACATCATCAAAACAAACACGCATTTGACTATTATGCGTGTTCTTAAGTAAAATACATCATTTGTGTGTTTCGTCACCATTTGCGTGTTGTTACTTCATATGCGTGTTTCATGACTTATAAAATTTTTAAAATTTGAAAAATTTTAAATAAGTAAAATATGAAACTAAAACACGTCGTATTCAGTCAAACTCGACACCATATGTGTGTATTGTCACAATATGTGTGTGTATAAGGAATTTGTCGATTCAACCTATTGATCGATAGTTAAAGTTAATAACCTTTTCAGAGCCGGTGAAACTTAGAGTTTCAAGGGCTTAGAAAATGGTAAGGACTTTAAAGTTCGATTTTATTTGTTGTTGCTAACCTTTTGCTTGTTGTTGTTTGTATCATTTTGCAGATGGCTGAAAGACAATTCCATAATAATCATAATTATTTGATTAACTTGGATGTCCACCAGGAAAATGCAACAGAGTTTGCTCAGATTTTGGAGTTCTTTCAACGATCCAGAATCAGAAGGGTTCTCACTGCCAACCCAGTGATCAGATTGACGTATCTTCGTCAATTCTGGGCATCTGCTAGATACATTGCTGGAAATAATCAGAGGATTGAAGCTACGGTGAATAATCAAGTCATCCAGTTTACTCCTCGGGATTTGATACAGATACTTGGTTTGGGTAGTGAAGCCCAAGAGGGAGGAGCCAATGGTCCCATCACATACCCACTGGCACTAAGATATGGAGTCTACACAAGAATGGGTTATGTTGGGAATCCCCAGAACTATTCACGGGAAATGGAAGTTCTTCAGTCATGTGGTTATGGTTGCTCTTAGCAACAGGAAGTCAGGGTACGACAAGCTGAATGTCGAGACCCAGTCTCAAGTTGTCTCCCTTGTGCTGAACAAGCCGTACAACTTTTCTCGTTACTTCTTCAACGAGATTAGAAGGCAAATTGGTGCAGCTGCCAACGAGCGTTTCTTGATGTATCCTCGGTTTGTCATGATGATCATCAATGCTCGTCTACCCAATCTACCACAGGTGGGTCCGGTTGAACATGTAACTACTATGCCAAATCGAATATTCAAAGATAGTTACAAGTATAGAGGTCCACTCCCACCTCCAGCTCGACCGACAGACATACATCTTTTTGGTGCTGTCATCAATCTAGCATATGTTGCACCTGATAATGATGGATTTGCACATGATGGGTCTGACGTTGAAGGAAATGTTGCTGCAGCTCCACAGCAAGTTCCCCAACAACCACCTGCAGCACCCCAAGTACAGCAACAACAACAACAACAACAACAACATCCTGTGCAACAACCCCCAGTACAAGCTGAAGCAGCAGACGACTTGTTCTTTCAAGTGGAACAGGGTCGTGGAAATGCTGAAGATGTTGCGGAGGTTGCACGACAACTGTTGGAGCCTGGAGATGTCATCAATCAGGTTCAACAGTATAACGCTCATGCAGATCTGGAGGCAGAGATCGATGAGATGTTCGAGGATCACGAGGCCGATGATGAGGCGAGTAGTGATCCTCATGCCACTGCGAGCAGTCAAGAGGATAGCTCCAGTGATGATGATGGTCAAGAGGATCCTCAAGAGAGAGCACGCAGGCTTTTTCTAGAGCAAAGTGTTGCTCGCTCTGAAAGGGAACTGAAGGCTGACGCAGACTTCCAGCCTGAGGAGGAAGAAGAAGAAGATAGTTCGCCTTTACAGCTCAAGAGGAGAAAGAGAGCTGATGAAGGCACATCTGACACACATAAGTCACCCAGACTTAGTGCGATGATGAGTGTGGCAGTTGAAGAGGGATCGGGGGGTATGTCTGAGCATGTGCAGAGTGAGACTGAGGAGGTAACTGCTAGACCTAGGGGAGCAGGTAAAGGATTGATGATGCGGCCACCGGTTGAGCTATCAAAAACAAGAATCAGACTATCTGCAACAGGGTCTGCATTCACTTCTTTTACCAGTGCCGCTACAACATCAGTTCCACATAGCATTGTTACACTTCCAGTTGTTGGACCTTCTGCAACCCAACAACTGCATGCAGTCACAGTCAGACCGTCTGCGTCAAGACCGACTATACCACCAACTATCCCTCATGGACCATCGGTGATCTCTTCCCAAACAAGCAGCTCCGGAACCGATACTGATGATGTATCTGGTTTGGTAAAGCAAGTGGCTGATATGAGAGCTCTGGTTGCTAGCTTGACAGAGAATCTGTCTAAGCAAGAAGAATCACATCGTCAGGAGCTTGAAGAACTGAGAGCTAGGAATGCTCAGCTTCAGACAAGGCACGAGGCTCTACAGAAGATCCAATCTGAGACATCTGAGCACCTAAAACAGATTGTCAAAAGATTGGAAAACCATAATGAAGTAATAAAGAGCCAGACTGCAGGTCTGACAAGCTTCGATGACGACTATGACCAGCTAAATGAGATTATTGGAAATCTTAAGTCTCAGGGGGAGATACAGCCAACCTGCAAGGATGATGCCCTTAGGAGGGAAAGTAGAGAGGACGAGGGAGATAATCCTAGCAGACCAAGAGAGACTTCAAGATTTCCAATGGGAACGAGGACTGCCATGTCTCAGGGGGAGCAAAACCAGCCTGGTGCTGCTGGTACCTCTCGAGCCCCCACAGCTGAAGACAAAGGAAAAGGGAAAGCTCCTGCCGATGCT
>CM067170.1:155612963-155715463 GCA_034093135.1 Erigeron breviscapus | reverse complement strand
AACATTGATAGCGGATGTTCTAATCATGTCACTGGAGATAATAACCTTTTGTCAGACTTTGTCAAGATTGCTGATGTTTAGGTGAAATTTGTCGGATCTGCACAGGGAACTGCAAGAGGTCTTGGTAAAGTGAACATCACTAATCTTTGTGTTGACAAGGTCTTGGTAAAGTGAACATCTAGGTCAAAATTCTTTGAGTGTCAGTCAAATGCATGATACATGTCATGAATGGGACAAGGATCATAAAAATATTCCTAATCTGATTCCTGAACACTTCTATGCTGATGAACCATCAACAAGCAGAGGAGTAATTCTGGAAGAAAATGAAACATACATTTGAGACACTCAAAGTCTACTCCATTAAAGCCTGTGAAAACAATGAAAGAAGTTTTGGAAAGATTTTCTTGCATAGAAGAAATGACTGAATATGGGATTCCTATCACGGAAGAAAATCTCAAAAAATTCAAGAAGAAGAAAATTGATAAGAAAATTTCCTGCTTCATATGTCATGAAAAAGGTCATGTTGCTAGTAAATGTCCAAGTAAAGGAGTGAATAGAGTTATGACACATGCAAGGTCAGAACTCATAAATACTGGGATATGCTTAAGCAGTAATGGTCATTCTTCAGACAATATATCCAGGCATAATGAGAGAATTCTGAGAAATAGTTCTCAGAAAATGAAGGGAAAAGATATGATGAAAGAACAATACAAGGAATCAAATGGAGACCTTGTTGGTTCATCTCAAAGACTTCCCACTCATGCCTTATCTACTCAAAGATCAAAAGAGTCAAGGAAGAAATCAATTGGAGAAAATCATTTTAGACAAATATTTAATCATGGAAATTCTTCAAAGTACACTTCGTCAGGAAAGAGATCAGAGAACTCTCACAGAAAGAATTCTTCATATTCATATGAAGTGAAATCTTCTGTTAAGCCAACAGAATATCATAATACATACTATGATCGATTTGCTGGAAGAAGTGGAAGCGATTTCAGGTTAACATCTCAGAGCTATCATGTTGGTGAATCATCTACTGCCTCTCGTAAGAAATGGCATGAAGATAATTCAAATCAATTGAATGAGATTCTGGGCAAAGGAGGATGGGGAGAATTTGCATATCGGGATGATTCGGGAAGAATCCGGACAAAAAGGGTATGGGTTCTTAACGAAGAAAACTAATTTCCCTTTGTAAGTGCAGAGGACACAGTCAAGATTTGCCATATATGCTTGGTAATCGGTGACTAAGTCCTAGGCACATTTCATTAGATAACATAGTGGGTTATCGAACGTTTATTGTAGTTTCTTCATTGTAACTCATAGTGCATGTCCCACGTATGTTATTTATAATGTGTTTATAAAGGAACGTATTTGGGGAAAACGAGTATATATATGAAGTGTTACTTTATTTTATGCTTGTTAATAAATCATTTGTGATAGCATTGTTATTAAAATAATGATTGTTATCCTATGATGAATATGCAAAGATGATTTACTTATGATGGTTACACTAAGGCCTTTGATTGATTATGTTTCAAATTTCTAGTCCAATTGACTGGAATATGAAACCCTTAGTTACCATCTCTCAAGAACCATCATTTACTCAGAAAATGCAACACAAAAATATAATAATGGTTTAAGGGGGAGTCGTTACTGCAAGAGAAATGAAGAAAACATGTGGCATTTAAGTTTACTCATTTGCTACATCCGATCTTTTTGTAGTAATTAGTTCTTCTAAAACCAGAATGATTTAAGGGGGAGTCGTTACTGCAAGAGAAATGAAGAAAACATGTGGCATTTAAGTTTACTCATTTGCTACATCCGATCTTTTTGTAGTAATTAGTTCTTCTAAAACCAGAATGATTTAAGGGGGAGTCGTTACTGCAAGAGAAATGAAGAAATCATGTGGCATTTAAGTTTACTCATTTGCTACACCCGATCTTTTTGATAGTAATTGTTCTTTCTAAAATCAAGTTTGAATATACCAGACTAAGCATGATTACTATAAGATTGATTAGAGTAATTTTGATTCTAAAATTACTGTGATTGATTTTGTAACTTTATGCTCCGTAAGGTATATTGCAAGAACAGTATTAAGCATGACTATTACAAGATTTGTTAGAGTAGTTTTGATTCTAAAATTACTGTGATCGATTTTGTAACTTTATGCTCCGTAAGGTTCTTGCTCAGAATAAAAGGGTTCTATTGCACGTGAGATAATGCTATATAGGGAATCTGAATTCCATGGGGACTAAATTGTGTTCTTGGTGAACACTGCAGAAACGTATATCATGATAAGGATGTAGTGTAAGTCAAGACTCTAATTTGAGTGTGTTCGGTACACCTTGAATTAGATCTTGCATGAAAATTGCTCGAAAGATTAAGTTTAATACTTAAGGTTTCGGTCAAAATAGGTCAAACGGAGTCATTCAATTGATGTATTTGACAGATATTTTGATTTGCAATTTATTTTAAATAATTGAATTGAATATGCTTATTGTATGATATAACATGATATGTGCTTGGATTCTAATCTTAATTGGGAGAATCTATTGTTTGTTATCAGTTATATTTGTTTAAGTATCTTCAGAATTCAATTATTTGTTTCTGAGAAAAATACATGTGTTGTATAGTTCTCATGAGTTTGATGACGTGTTCATAGAATTATTTATCTTAGCTGGTTGTGTGTCAACTACTAAGATAAAGGATCTCCAAAGTGTATGAAAATTGAGTCTATCCAGTCCGAAATGGAGAAAGCTCAAGCTTAAAACGGAAGCAGAGTACACTCGTACGTCAACAACTCATCTAAGTTCAAACGGAGACAAAAATAAAGATGGAGAGATTGTTTATCAAGTTATTCAATCTTGTATCTTTTAATTTTTGTCGTATTTGAATTTATTTAACAGCATTGATTGTGTCCAATGTCTGTCATTGTCAAAAACTTAACAATGGTACTTTGTAAACAATTAATTAATTAATGACATAATGGCTCTTAATTTAATGATTGTACATTATATTTATGTTTAAGTAGTGACATTGAATAAGAATTCCTTTATCGAGAAAAATACGAATAATTATGATACGAAAAAGAGGTTCGTATCTGGCTTATCGTGATCTCTAAAGAATTCTTTTCGTTAATTTTACCAGGTTCAAAAGAAAAATTCATGATGAATTTTAAAAGTGTTAATCAAGTTCCTGAATATTGATCTTGTAAAAAGTCAAGGTTCAAATGAATCGAAAAGGAGGCTAAGTGAAATATACATATTTAGCTAAGTGGATATAATATGCGTATTTTGCAAAATGGGCTAATATGCGAGTTTGTCAAGTGGGCTAAGTATGCGTGTTTCATTGATGGGCCTCATATGCGTGTTTTGCCAAACAGGGCCACATATGCGCGTTTTAGTGTGAGGTTAGAGTTTGCGTGTTTGTTTGGATATAAGTAGAAACGTTATACGCATTTAATGATTATTTCAAAATCATTTGCGTGTTCTCTTTATCCTTCTCCATTTGCGCGTTCCCATCCAAACACTATTCATCTTCTCGATTCATAAAACTTGATTTGTACGTGTTTCAGACACAAGAAACACCATTCTTAACACTTATTGAACAAAGGTAAAAGATTAACAAGATTTCTAGATCCAGATTTCGTGTTTAAATGACCAAATATTTAAGGGTTTTATTTTCGGGTATAAAATCACTAAATGGGTCTATAAACATGTTATGGATAGAGAAATGGAACATAAAAACTGTTAAATCGGACTTATAGGATGCTACTGTACCAATTTAAAAGGTTTTTGGTGTTCAAATCATCTGGGTTAGGATTTGATTGGGTAGGGACTGCATATGCGTGTTCTTGAACCATATGCGTGTTCTTATGAACCCAGATCTTCAAACCCGTCCCAGATTTTGCGTGTTGTGATGACATCATACCATTTGAACATATGCGTGTTCTAACACGCAATTTGACTATTATGCGTGTTCTTAAGTAAAATACATCATTTGTGTGTTTCGTCACCATTTGCGTGTTGTTACTTCATATGCGTGTTTCATGACTTATAAAATTTTTAAAATTTGATTTAAAATTTTAAATAAGTAAAATATGAAACTAAAACACGTCGTATTCAGTCAAACTCGACACCATATGTGTGTATTGTCACAATATGTGTGTGTATAAGGAATTTGTCGATTCTAGGACTTAGAAAATTTTTAAAACGAGAAATTTTTTTAATAAGTCAAAATTAGAAAGGACGATTGCCTTATAAGTCGGACTTTAAAATTTATGAAAAACAAATGGTTTTGATTAAATTTAGTAAAGTTCAATGTGTCGTTTATTAAAACTAAAAGTGTTTTAGTAGATTATGAAACAAATGGTTTCAATATCTTTGAAAACATTAAGAGTTTTAATTTCGACGTGTTGGTTCGATAAAATTGGCGATGTTTTAGTAGAATATGAAACAAATGGTTTCTTTATCTTTGAAAACATCAGAATTTTGTCGATTCAACCTATTGATCGATAGTTAAAGTTAATAACCTTTTCAGAGCCGGTGAAACTTAGAGTTTCAAGGGCTTAGAAAATGGTAAGGACTTTAAAGTTCGATTTTATTTGTTGTTGCTAACCTTTTGCTTGTTGTTGTTTGTATCATTTTGCAGATGGCTGAAAGACAATTCCATAATAATCATAATTATTTGATTAACTTGGATGTCCACCAGGAAAATGCAACAGAGTTTGCTCAGATTTTGGAGTTCTTTCAATGATCCAGAATCAGAAGGGTTCTCACTGCCAACCCAGTGATCAGATTGACGTATCTTCGTCAATTCTGGGCATCTGCTAGATACATTGCTGGAAATAATCAGAGGATTGAAGCTACGGTGAATAATCAAGTCATCCAGTTTACTCCTCGGGATTTGATACAGATACTTGGTTTGGGTACTGAAGCCCAAGAGGGAGGAGCCAATGGTCCCATCACATACCCACTGGCACTAAAATATGGAGTCTACAGAAGAATGGGTTATGTTGGTGATCCAAACCAGAACACTTTCACGAAGAACTGTATTCACGGGAAATGGAAGTTCTTCAGTCATGTGGTTATGGTTGCTCTTAGCAACAGGAAGTCAGGGTACGACAAGCTGAATGTCGAGACCCAGTCTCAAGTTGTCTCCCTTGTGCTGAACAAGCCGTACAACTTTTCTCGTTACTTCTTCAACGAGATTAGAAGGCAAATTGGTGCAGCTGCCAACGAGCGTTTCTTGATGTATCCTCGGTTTGTCATGATGATCATCAATGCTCGTCTACCCAATCTACCACAGGTGGGTCCGGTTGAACATGTAACTACTATGCCAAATCGAATATTCAAAGATAGTTACAAGTATAGAGGTCCACTCCCACCTCCAGCTCGACCGACAGACATACATCTTTTTGGTGCTGTCATCAATCTAGCATATGTTGCACCTGATAATGATGGATTTGCACATGATGGGTCTGACGTTGAAGGAAATGTTGCTGCAGCTCCACAGCAAGTTCCCCAACAACCACCTGCAGCACCCCAAGTACAGAACAACAACAACAACAACAACAACATCCTGTGCAACAACCCCCAGTACAAGCTGAAGCAGCAGACGACTTGTTCTTTCAAGTGGAACAGGGTCGTGGAAATGCTGAAGATGTTGCGGAGGTTGCACGACAACTGTTGGAGCCTGGAGATGTCATCAATCAGGTTCAACAGTATAACGCTCATGCAGATCTGGAGGCAGAGATCGATGAGATGTTCGAGGATCACGAGGCCGATGATGAGGCGAGTAGTGATCCTCATGCCACTGCGAGCAGTCAAGAGGATAGCTCCAGTGATGATGATGGTCAAGAGGATCCTCAAGAGAGAGCACGCAGGCTTTTTCTAGAGCAAAGTGTTGCTCGCTCTGAAAGGGAACTGAAGGCTGACGCAGACTTCCAGCCTGAGGAGGAAGAAGAAGAAGATAGTTCGCCTTTACAGCTCAAGAGGAGAAAGAGAGCTGATGAAGGCACATCTGACACACATAAGTCACCCAGACTTAGTGCGATGATGAGTGTGGCAGTTGAAGAGGGATCGGGGGGTATGTCTGAGCATGTGCAGAGTGAGACTGAGGAGGTAACTGCTAGACCTAGGGGAGCAGGTAAAGGATTGATGATGCGGCCACCGGTTGAGCTATCAAAAACAAGAATCAGACTATCTGCAACAGGGTCTGCATTCACTTCTTTTACCAGTGCCGCTACAACATCAGTTCCACATAGCATTGTTACACTTCCAGTTGTTGGACCTTCTGCAACCCAACAACTGCATGCAGTCACAGTCAGACCGTCTGCGTCAAGACCGACTATACCACCAACTATCCCTCATGGACCATCGGTGATCTCTTCCCAAACAAGCAGCTCCGGAACCGATACTGATGATGTATCTGGTTTGGTAAAGCAAGTGGCTGATATGAGAGCTCTGGTTGCTAGCTTGACAGAGAATCTGTCTAAGCAAGAAGAATCACATCGTCAGGAGCTTGAAGAACTGAGAGCTAGGAATGCTCAGCTTCAGACAAGGCACGAGGCTCTACAGAAGATCCAATCTGAGACATCTGAGCACCTAAAACAGATTGTCAAAAGATTGGAAAACCATAATGAAGTAATAAAGAGCCAGACTGCAGGTCTGACAAGCTTCGATGACGACTATGACCAGCTAAATGAGATTATTGGAAATCTTAAGTCTCAGGGGGAGATACAGCCAACCTGCAAGGATGATGCCCTTAGGAGGGAAAGTAGAGAGGACGAGGGAGATAATCCTAGCAGACCAAGAGAGACTTCAAGATTTCCAATGGGAACGAGGACTGCCATGTCTCAGGGGGAGCAAAACCAGCCTGGTGCTGCTGGTACCTCTCGAGCCCCCACAGCTGAAGACAAAGGAAAAGGGAAAGCTCCTGCCGATGCTTGTCCCTCACCAACTGGAGATGTAGGAGTTGGTGGCCAGAAACGATCAACTAGAGATGAAGGAGTTGGTCATCAGAATGTTCTGCAATTTTCTGGGGATGATGTTCTATCATCTGACTCTTCTGGCACTTTGATTCTGAAAAACGAGATCTTTATCAAGATTGACACGATGATGTAGCATATCAAAATGCAATGGCCGACATGATTAAGCCAAAGGATCCTGGATCTAGGGCTGATCAAGAAAGAGCTCGTGGATTTGCTACAGGCAGAAGCAAGGAATCACTGACAGAGTCTGACTCAGATTTTGAGAAAGAGACTCATGTCAAAAGGAAGAAGAAGAGCAGAAGAAAGTAGATGACTTCTGAAGTTCCTGAAGAGGGTTTTTTGGCCAGCACTTAGGACGACAAATGAAGACTTGAAGTCCACATCTAGATGCTAATGTCAAGGGGGAGACTGTTGGTGCATATCCCTTGGTGACAAGAGCATTCTAGATGTGTCATGTATTTTATATGTTCAAGTCTTGTAATTTATCTTGTAATTACCGTTTGTCGATAATATTACCTTGGCATATATTGTTGATCATGTTGGGATCCTTTTATGTTTATATGTTTGTTTATTATTTATGTTTTGCAGGTTCTTGACATGAATATAAACATTACATGTAATGAGTTATTAAGATAATATTGTTTCTGCGTTTTACAGCAGTAGAAATATTAGTCTGATTAATATTGTTTCTGCGTTTTACAGCAGTAGAAATATTATCTTAATATACTTCCAATGGAGGATTAAGTTAATGTTATTTCTGCGTATTTACAGCAGTAGAAACATTAACTTAATGTACACTTCCAATAGGTAATACAGACAATGTTGTTTCTGCGTATTTACAGCAGTAGAAACATTGTCTGAGCTAATGTTGTTTCTGCGTATTTACAGCAGTAGAAACATTAGCTGAGTTAATGTTGTTTCTGCGTATTTACAGCAGTAGAAACATTGTCTGAGCTAATGTTGTTTCTGCGTATTTACAGCAGTAGAAACATTAGCTGAGTTAATGTTGTTTCTGCGTCTTAACAGCAGTAGAAACATTAACTCAAATATTCCTAAGTGTTATTTGAGGGTTCTTGGGAACGAGCAAATAGTTGCTTGTGGAAAGAACACTCAAATGGTCATTTGAGGGTTCTTGGGAACGAGCAAATAGTTGCTTGTGGAAAGAACACTCAAATGGTCATTTGAGGGTTCTTGGGAACGATCAAATAGTTGCTTGTGGAAAGAACAC
Organism: Erigeron breviscapus; assembly: GCA_034093135.1. Lineage (NCBI taxonomy): Eukaryota > Viridiplantae > Streptophyta > Magnoliopsida > Asterales > Asteraceae > Erigeron > Erigeron breviscapus. Next base: position 155,707,244 of record CM067170.1, on the reverse strand, counting down.
TCAAATGGTTTGAGAGTTCTCGGGAACGAGCAAATAGTTGCTTGTGGAGAGAACACTCAAACAGTTTGAGAGTTCCTGTGGAAACAAGCAAAAGCATGCTTGTACACAAGAACTCTCAAACAAGGCCAAAACCCTAATGGGCTTATGGGCTTGACATGAGAACACTGTTTTTGTCACTTGCCTATAAATAGAGGGTGTGTGTATGCGTGATTCCAACAAGAGTGTAGAGAGAGAAACGAGCAAATCATAGAGAGAGAAACTATAAGAACACGCATATAGTGATCTTGTGGGTAATACTCGATCTCACGCACGAACCGCAAACACACACCCGGTTTGGTCGGCTTGTAGACTGCAGATTATCACGTTGGTTGATAAAGTGCGTCCGGAGAGCCGTTTCACTATAGTAACCAAATACGAGTGTTTATGTTCACGCAAAGATATATATATATATATATATATATATAGATATATATATATATATATATATATACGCATATATATACACGCATGTACATATGTATATATATATATATGGGACCCTTATTTTGAGAACCCATTTTTTTGTAAGAACTTGAGAACTCTTAAATTATGTATTGGATCACATGTTTTTTTTGTTCATTCACATGTGAAACGTTATAAAAATATATGTTGCAGAAGAAAGTTTTTTTTCAAAACCTTATATATACCCGTTTGATCACATGTGAACGAAAACGTGAACATATTCATTCACAAGTTCACAAAAGGCTATTTTGAAGGTTTTTTAAAAAAGTTTCTTCTACAGTATACTTTTTTTATATCATTTCACATGTGAATGAACAATAAAAACATGTGATCCAATACAAAACTTGAGAGTTATCATGGTTCTTGCAAAAAAAATGGTTCTCAAAATAAGGAAAGTCTATATATATATGTGTATTTATTATATAAAATAGATATATATATATATATATATATATATATATATCATAAAAGCTAGATATAAAAACCGTGGGTTATCTCGAGGAATTTCCGCACCTCGACATATCCTTAAGTCAATCTCGGTTCAGTAAGACCCGAGAGACTTACAGTGGCTTCATCAAATAGTGTTGTTAATTGATGTAAATGTGTTTTATTTAAAAGGAGTAGTACAAATATTTGATAATATAAGACTGATGGTGTAATTTAATATTAAGGGTTGATATGATTTAATTTATTAAGATATTTTGGTTAATTTGTGTATTCTATATTTCTTAATTTTCAACATAAGACAATAGTTTTTATATAGAAGTATAAAATTGTAGAAGAAGTATAAAGTTATAGATAATAATATGTTGTCAGATTTTAATCATTTCAAATAGTATGTATCAAATTATATTGAGTTTCTTGACATCTGGCTATGATTTATCTCTATTAATTGTCTCTTTATCCGTTATGTTAATGGATGTAACGTCATCGCTTCTTTCATTTTTTTTATACATAGAAACAATATACTAACCACTTATCTCTATTATCTATACAATATATATAAAGCAAATCTATTTTTTAACTTTCAACTTTTCAACATTTTACTTCCCCAAAATGCCCCTCCTATCTATTTATATTTACCTAAAATAACTATATTATCTTTTCTCTTCCTCAAATCTCAACCACTCATTTTTTTTCTCTTCTCCATAAATCATTTTATTCCTCTAATTCATTCAAAATCTTTTATCTCAAAAACCGTACATCGATAAATTATAAAAATTATATGGGTGTTCTTAAAGTTTGATGCTCTTTCATTAGAGAGGTCATTCGATATACTTTCGACGAATTTTTAAATCCGAGGCGGAGCCCGTACGGCTAAGGGTGGAGCCCGTCAGGTAGATCACCCCATCACCGCCACCGCCGCCACCGCCATTACATCACCACCCGCCATCACCTCCATCACCGCCGCAACGCGCGGGTACCTTTCTCTCGTTATTTTATCATATACTATGCGGTAAAATTGGTTGCTCACTTAACATTATTTAAAATTTCTGTCAGTGCGCATGGCTCTAGTCTAGTTTTATCTTTTTTTTTTATTTTGAAATAATTAAGAAAGATTTAGGCGTAATATAAGAAATTATCGAAATTAAAAGTGTTGAAATAAAAAGAAACCTAAAATAGTTAAGTGAAGGAACCGTTACTTATTGTCCCTAAATAAATTTGAAAAAAGAAAAGGCAAGTGAGAGAGCAACGGCTAGTTTACCTCTCGGCTCTCTCCCCCAATTTCCAATCTCAACTCACTCAGGTGAAGAAGTGTCTTCTTCTTTCCACCAGCAGATTATCCAAATCAATCAATCAATCATCAGCTGCTATGAGCAATCCTTCAATCGTTTCAGCCGATACTCCGGCTCCTTCCATCCGTCCTCAACAACATCGTAAACCTCGAGTTCGAGAAGTAAGTTCCAGGTTTATGTCTCCGTCTCCATACAATTCATCTTTTTCTTCTTCATCAGCCGCGGGCGATCTGCACTCATTTACAATGAAAACCCCCAAACCTTCACCTAATAATAATAATAATAATAATAACAATAATCGATATTCCCCTGCACCAACTGATAATAGATCCTCTAAACCCTCATCCTCAAGACGCCTCTTACTTCCCCACCGTTCTAGTCAGGATAATTTTCAACCACCGTTTTCATCGAATCATGACAACATTCCGGAAACGATTCGGAGCATGGATTACGGCTTTTCCACCACTCACAAAAAACCGCAACAACAACCACGTTCGCTTTTTAAGGAAAACGACATCCCTAAATCATCATCATCATCATCAACAAATTTTAAACCAACAAAGTCTTCAAGATCTGATACTCCAGTTCCATCTACTTGTGATAGAATCGTTCCCTCGAGATTCAGACTCCCACAACAAAATCATAATCGTCAAACAGCTGCGTCCACCTCTGATGCTACCAAGCTTTTACAATCCACAGTTTCATTACCAATAAATGAATCTGAATCCAATTCGTGCCCTAATTCACCTATGCATCCGCGAACTTGGCCTCTTCCTGATACCAGGTCTTCTTTTTCGGATGATGAGGAAGACAGATTACCATCCAGATCGTTTCGTCGAACTAGTAGTACTATCGTTGATGGAAGCGGTCAAACTAAGTTTTCTACACCGAATCCCCTATGTTCCAGGTCTGTTAATCTGCCAATTTCTCTTAAAACATCCAAACCTCCTTTGTCCGCCGCTGCTTCTACTACTATGCTGCCTCCACAACCTACTAGTACTAAAACAGGAGTTGGTTCAAAAAAGGGGAAAAAACCGCCTCAGGCTTCACCAGAAGATGTGCATTCTTTGAAATTGCTTCATAATCGTTCCTTGCAATGGAGATTTGCAAACGCTAAAGCCGAAGCCGCAATGCATTCCCAAACCAAACAAATGGAGGTTTGTTTCTCAATCCTTGATTTTTTCGGCTTTAGTTAGTTCATATTGTCGATTTTATCTCATAAACTTACCCTAACTATGTGCACTTTAATTTAAGTTCCAATCTCTATAATACCATGATTGTAGTTCTTTTATGTATGCTACATATAAGCGACATTTTAGTGTTAGTTTTTGATGTAATATCGCTTGAAAGGAACCATCAAGTGCTTATTTTGTGGGTGTTATCGACAATGAGAACCTTTATGAAGTACTCTTTTTACTTTATGCAGAATCAGTTTTTTTCTCTTGGAACTGATATAGCTAATCTGCGAGACACTGTCAAGTGGAAACAAGCTGAACTTTATGAGTTGCAACGAATTAAAGCTGTTTCCGCCATTGTTGAGGCTCAGGTAAAGCCTATGCTCTTAAATTTTGACTTTCTAATAACAATTCTGATTTTTGGTCAGCAGTCTATTTTCTTGTTTCAATTAGGTAATACGGCTGTTAAACATATCTCTTTATTTCAATTAGGTAATAGGCCAGATTGTATCTCTGGCCTATTAACTAAGCGAAGTCTTTATAAGATCAAAGGTTCGAGGTCAGTCTAGATATGTCCATTCCCCAAAAAGTTGGCATAAAACCTTATATTAGTGTGTTGTCCTAGCTGCTGGTAAAATCTTTGTCAGTACATAATGTTTCTAAAGTCATCTTTAGGGATTAATGCATCTTCAAAGTAGTTGTAATGGGATATTAGACATGCTTGAACGGACAAACCAAAAGATATAAAAAGGAGCGTTGAAATTGTTTATGCTTCTTAACAGAGATGGTAGGCATAGAGGTCAAACTGAGTAATGTTTTTGTACCTGTTGAAACAGGTTGGTCTTACATGCCGCACTTTTTGTTCATAAACTATATTACTGTTAATAATGATTAAAAATTATATACTTTCAAATGATGTCTTAACCTTTTGAGTACAATGATTCATAAGGTTTTATGCATCAGTGATACACTAATACACTTTGGGTGAGTCTCAACCTTTTAACCCGTTGATGCAATGGCAGTGTGAATATCCTTTCGTCGTTGATAATAGTGCCTATTACTTGCACCTCTTGTTATTGTCATTTAGGGTTTCATTCTTTTACAAAATCACTTAATTTTTACTCTGGGTCAATTTAGATGCCATACCTTGATCAATGGTCTGATTTGGAAGAAGATTACACATGCTCGTTGTCAGGAGCTACAAATGCTTTATCCAACTCCTTGCTGCGGCTTCCCGTTAGTGGTAATGTTCAGGTAAGATGCATTTTGTGTTGTTTAACCCTTTAACCATGACCACAACCCTAATTTATCAATATGTTTGCTGATAACCAAGAGGTGATTCATCGCAGGTTAATACAAAAGAGATAGCAGTGGCTCTGGATTCGGCTGCAAAAACTACAGATATGATAGTTCACAACATGATAAGTTTGTTGCCTAAGGTAATACTTGTATTATGAGACATGCTTTTAATACCAATTTTGCACAATTTATTTATTTTCATAAGAAACCCACTACACGGAAAAACACAAGGATGTTGTTGATGTCCTTGAACTGCATGTTTTAAATGGATTCAAGGTTTATATGGTTTCAAGCTTGGCGGTTTTGTGGTTGGTGTTTTCTGATTATACCCTATCTGCCATGATGCTTTTTTTTATTCCCACTTCTTTGATCATGGTAGTCATCATTGGCCCCTCTTATTGCTAACTAGAAATGTTGCTAACTTTTGGAAAGTCCTAAATGTTCACTAACATTTATGTCATCATGACCTGCAAATGAGAGTGTTGCACCTATGTTCTAGATAATGTTGTCGGTTGCACACTCTTATATAATCTTTGGGCTTGGGCTGTTAGAAATTGTATTAAGGTGGTACGGTGACCCTTATGCTGTCCCTTTGTTGTGGGCCGTGCAATCATGCAATTGATTTCAGGTCTTTTTGTGGTTCATTTGTTATAAATAAACATTTAAATAGCTTCCATGACCTTCTCATTTGCAGGCAGAAGAAACGGATACTCTAATGTCAGAGTTAGCAAATGTTGTTGATACCGAAAAAGCACTTGTTGAAGAAGGTGGAAATTTATTGCTAACGACACACAATTTACAGGTTAACATCTTTGCTTTTGTAGGACTGCCGATGCAGGCAGCCTCTTGAATTTTAAGAACTTTCAGCTGATTATTTTCCTTACATCCAGGTGAAAGACTGCAGTTTACGGGGACAACTAATGCAATTAAAAATGTAGCAACCTCTTCTAAATCGATAACAACGATATCAGCATTTGTTGTCCACGTTTATGGTGCAAACGTCCAGAAAAGGGATGTTTTTGCGTGGGTGGGTGATGCATTTTTTTCTTCAATTCATTTAGAAAAAAATGTCTTCCCTTTTTTGTTTAAAAGTATGTAAAGAGAATAAGATACATATTCAATATATAGTAACAGAGAGATAATAAAATGATCTGTTTGTGAGACGCAGTTGAGTTGATTAAGTTATGCAGTAACTTAAAAGCATGATAATTGTCCCAGTTGAGAATGATGAATTGAGTTGCATTTTATATACATGTAAATTGAAAAGTGGTGGAACAAAGTCGAATTCTGATATGAGAGAACATATAGAAGATACTCAGATAGTGAGAGGATCAATTTGTGTCGAATCAAGCTAAATGACTAGCTGAGTGTGATTTTTACTTATAAGCAGAGTAGCCGTTATAACCGACTTTGACTTAAGACTTTTACAACTTCAGTCCCTCTACTTAACATGAGTTTTCAACTATAAACCAAACTATATTATTATACGTAACAAAACTCTTATAAAGTTCTTTGTCTTCTAAAATCAAAGGTAGGGAACCTGCCCTTGCCTTCTTGCCTTGTTTAACCATCCGTCTATCAATAACAACCCTTGGTTGTAGCATTAAATTGTGGTCCCGAGGGCCAATGGCATACTATACGCTATTGGACCATGAGCTTTCTTTATACATAGAAATGCACTTGTATAGACTCAGGCAAATTCAGTTTTTAGATCAGATGTAACTATGTAAGCAAGCAAATAGATAAGAATCCAAATCTCCACCATAATTTACGTAATTGAAAAACACATTTGAATCTCAAGATCGTGATATACGTACTCTACTATCACAGTTTCATATCTTTAAATTCAAAAGTATCAAAATTTAGCGAGTCTAATATTACCGTATACTCTCTTCCAAGTACGTACATTACGTTACTGTATAATAACTAAAGAATTTAACCCCTCGACAATATTTGCTCATCCATATCTATACCTACGCATAACTTAAATGGAATTACACGTAATGTAGTGTCATTGGAAACATTTCCGGGCACCGATCTGACAAACACCAACAACATCAAATATTAGTAAAAAACTTTTTTTTTTATCGAAAATAATAAAAAATCTAAATCATAAAAATCATGTTCCAAGTGAGTAGGTACATACTATATTGTTTTCGGCATTAATAAAAAGGAAAAGACATTAATACCCTCACGTGTTTCTCACGTGGGGTGGAACGGCATGTTTTGGACAGCGTTTGGTCGCGGGTTGCGGAGGATGAACTAGAAAAAATGACCTCAAAATTGTAACTTTTTACTTAAGGACAAAACGCTATAACATGTCAACTTGAGGGATCAAATATATAATATTCTCGTTTGCTGTTTATCACTTTTCATTTACTACCAAACGCCCCCTAAGTTTGTCTCCGTCTCCATCCCCATCTCATTCATCATTTTTTTTTTTTCTCTTCTTCTTCATCACTTACAATGAAATCTCCCAAAACTTCTCCTAATAATAACAATAATAGGCATTCCGCATCACCACCTGACACCTCTTACTCCCCCTCCACACTAGTCCAGAAAATCACCAACCACCATTTTCGTCGAATCACAACAACATTCCTTAAACAATTCGTAGCATGGATTACAGCTGCCGCAAAAAACCACCGCCACGTCAAACAGCCGCCACCTCTGATGCTGCCACGTTTTCTACACCTGCTTCCCTATGTTCTCTGTCTGTTAATTTTCCGATTTCTCTCAAAACATCCAAGCCTCCTCTGTCGGCCGCTTCTTGTCGTACTAAAACCGGAGTCGGTTTAAAATAGGGGCAAAAACAGCCCCAGGCTTCACCAGAAGATGTGCATTCTTTGAAATTGCTTCATAATCATTCCTTGCAATGGACCACTCAAATGGCGGTTTGCTTTTCTCAATCCTTTATAATGATATAGTTATGATTATCTTATGTATGCTACAAATAAGCCACATTCTAGTGTTGGTTTTTGATGTAAAATTGCTTGAAATGAACCATCAAGTGCTTATTTCGCTGGCATTATCGATAATAAGAACCTGTATCAAGTAGTCTTATTTATTTTATTTACGCAGAATCAGTTTTTGCTCAATCTAATCTGCACGATACTGTCAAGAGGAAACGAGCTGAACTTAATGAGTTGCTACGCTGTTTCCACCTTTGTTGAGGCTCACGTAAAGGCTATACTCTTAACTTTTTTCTTTCGAATAACAATTCCCCCGACTTTTGGTTAACAGTCTACTTTCTTGATTCAATTTAGGTAATATGGCTGATAAACATATCTCTTTACTTCAACTAGACAAAAAGGTTCGAGTTCAGTCTAGATATGTCCATTAGTAATTAAATCGGTCCAATAAACATAGTGTGTTGTCCTAGCTGCTGGTAAAATCCTTGTCTGCACATATTGTTTCTAAAGTTGTCTTTAGGAATTAATGCATCTTCCAAGTAGTTGTAATGGGATATTATGCATGCTTGAAGGGACAATCCGAAAGATTTAATAAAAAGGGGTGTATAAGTTGTTTATGCTTCTTAATTGAGATGGGTAGGCAGAGAGGTCAAAATGAGTAATGTTTGTGTACCTGTTGAAACAGGTTGGTCTGACATAGCTATATATTTGTTAATAATATTACGTATGTTTAACATGATTACAAATTAGTATATACTATTCAAATGATGTCTTAACCTTTTAAATACAGTGATGCATAAGGTTTTATGCATCAGTGATACACTAACACACTTTGGGCGAGTCTCGACCTTTTGACCCGTTTCCTTTCTAACTAATTGTTTATGTACCCAGTCTACTATTTTAAATTCTTTATAAAAATACTGTGTTTGGCTTCAATGGTAATATGAATATTCTTTCTTCTTTGATAATACTATATTAGTGCCTATTACTTGCACCTCTTGATATTGTCATTAGTATTAGGATTTCATTCTTCTACAAAATCACTTAATATTACTATGGGTTAATGTAGATGCCATACCTCGATCAACGGTCTGATTTGGGAGAAGATTACACATGTTCCTTGTCGGGAGCTGCAAATGCTTTATCCAACCCCTTGAGGCGGATTCCTGTTAGTGGTAATTCTCAGGTAGGATGTATTTTGTGTTTGTATAACCTTGTAAACATGACCACATCCCATCCCGCCCTACTTTCTTTGCTTTGTGTTTGTTTTATCAATATGATTGCTAATAACCAAGGCGTGGTTTCGTCGCAGGTTAACATAAAAGAGACAGCAGAGGCTCTGGATTCGGCAGCAAAAACTATATATATGATAGTTCACCACATGCTCAATTCATTGCCTAAGGTAATACTTGTTTTATTAGACATGCTTTTAATACCAATTTTGCAAAATTTATTCTTTATAAGAATCCTCCTACATGGAAAAACGCAAGGATGATGTTGATCTCCTTAAACTGCACGTGTTTAATGGATTCAAGGTTTATATGACTTCATGCTTGAGGATCCCTTTTTCTTTCTTTTTTTGGTGTTTTCTGAATTTACCCTATCTGCCATGATGCTCTTTTTTCTGTTCCCACTTCTTTTACCATCTGGTAGTCATCACTGGTACCACTTATTAGGGCCATCTACACTCTACAGATGTTGCTACCTTTTAGAATCATGACCTGCAAATGAGAGTGTTTGTTGTGCACCTATGCACTAGATCATGTTGTTGGTTGCACAATTATATATATTCCTTGAGCTTGGCTGTTTGAAATTGAATTATAGTGGTGTGTTGACTGATTTTGGGTCTTTTTGCGGTTCTTTTGTTATAAATAAACGTTCAAATAGCTTTGAAGACCTGCATTAGCCTTCTCATGTGCAGGCAGAAGAAATGGATAGTCTGATGTCAGAGTTTGCAAATGTTGTTGACACCATAAAAGCACTTGTTGAAGAATATGGAAATTTATTGCTAAACACACACAATTTACAGGTTGCTTTTGTAGTTGTTCATGCAGGCAGCCTCCTGCAAATTTTAAGAATTTTCGGCTGATTAGTTTCCTTACATCCAGGTGGAAGACTGCAGTTTACAGGGGCATCTAATGCAATTAGAATTGTAACAACCTCTTCTAAACTGATAACAATGATATTAGCAATTGTTGTCCACGTGTTAAGGTTCATACGTCTCGAAAAAGGGATGCTTTTGGGTGGGTGGGTGGGTGACACTTTTGTTTTCAATTCATTAAAGAAAAAATCCTTTTTTTTTCTTTCTTGAAAGTAAGCAAAGAGAATAAGATACGTTTTGAATATATAGTAACAGAGAGATAATAAAATGGCCTGTTTGTGAGACACAGTTTAGTTAAAAATGATGACTTTAGTTGCATTTTATACATGTAAACTGAAAAGTGGTGGAACAAATTCAAATTTGTATTGTTACACTCTCTCTGTTCTGCCATGATAATAATAGGTATTCCCCTGCACCACCTGAGAATAGATCCTCTAAATCCTCATCTTCAAGACACCTCTTGCATCCCCACTGTGCTAGTCAGGAAAATCATCAACCACCATTTTCGTCTAACCACGACAACATTCCTGAAACGATTCGGAGCATGGATTACAGATCTTCCGCCGCTCACAAGAAACCGCAACAACCACGTGTGCTTTTCAAGGAGAATGGCATCCCTAAATCATTATCAACTTTCAAAACCACCAAGTCGTTAAGATCCAATACTCCAATTGCAGCTACTGAGGCTACCTGTGATAGGATCGCTCCTTCGAGATTCAGGCTCCCACAACAACATCATCGTCAAACAGCCACCACCTCTGATGCTGCCAAGCTCGTACTTTCATTACCAAGAAGATCGCTCCTTCAAACTAGTGGTGGAAGCTGTCAAACATCATCCAAGTTTTCTGTACCTAGTTCCCTATGTTCCCGGTCTCTTAATTTTCCGATTTCTTTCAAAACTTCTAAGCCTCCTCTGACCGGCGCTGCTACTAAGACTACACTGCCTCCACAATCCATTAGTTCCAAAACCGGAATTAATTCAAACAAGGGGAAAAAACAGCAGCAGTATTTACAAGAAGATGTGCATTCTTTGAAATTGCTTCATAATCATTACATGCAATGGAGATATGCCAATGCTAAAGCCGAGGTCTCAACACATGCCCAAACCACACAGATGGAGGTTTGCTTTCTCAATCCTTAATTTTACTGCTTATGTAAGTTCATATTGTCGATTTCTGCTAAGCTTACCTTAACTATGTGCAATTCAATTTAGAATTCCGAGCTCTATGATATCGCTTGTATAATACCATCATGTAGTTATTTATGTATGCTACAGATAAGCCACATTCTAGTGTTCGTTTTTGATTACAATTGCTTGAAAGTGCTTATTTCATTGATATTATCGACAACGAGAATCTGTTTTTGTACTCTTATTTATATATTTATTTATGCAGAATCGGTTTTTTTTATTGGAGCTGATATATAAAATCTGCGCGATACTGTCAAGAGGAAACAAGCTGAACTTAATGAGTTGCTACGAATAAAAGCTGTTTCCAGCATTGTTGAGGCTCAGGTAAAGGCTATGCTCTTAAATTAATTTCTTTCCAATAACAATTCTGAGTTTTGGTCAACAGTCTATTTTCTTGATACAGCTGGGTAATATAGCTGATAAACTTATCTCTTCATTTCAACTAGACTTTATGTAATTATAAAGATAGGTCCAGATAGTATCTCTGGCCTATCAACTAAGCGAAGTCTTTATCAGATCAAAGGTTTGAGGTCAGTCTAGATATGTCCATTCCTAATTAAATTGGTGCAAAAAACCTTATTTAGTGTGTCGTCCTAGCTGCTGGTAAAATCCTTGTCAGTATCATGTTTCTAAAGTTGTCTCTAGGGATTAATGCATCTTAAAAGGTAGTTAAAAGGGGATATTATGGATGCTTGCTGAAAGATTTAAAAAGGAGTGTATAAGTTCTTTATGCTTCTTAATAGAGATGGGCAGGCACAGAGGTCAAAACGAGTAAGGTTTGGGTACCTGTTGAGACAGGTTGTTCTGATGCCGCAATTTTTGTTGAAACCTATATTTTTGTTAATAATAATACGTATGTTTAACATGATTACAAATTATATACGGAGTATTATTCAAATGATGTCTTAACCTTTTACAAATGATATATTATTCTTCTACATAATCACTTAATAATACCGTGGGTGATCAATGGTGTGATTTGGAAAAAAGTTACACATGTTCCTTGTCAGGAGCTGCAAATGCTTTATCCAACTCCTTGCTGCGGATTCCTGTTAGTGGTAATGTCCAGGTAAGATGTATTTTGTGTTGTTTAACCATGTAAACATGACCACATCCCACCCCACCCTACTTACTTTGCTTTGTGTTTATTTTATCAATATGATTGCTAATAACCAAGGCGTGGTTTCGTCGCAGGTTAACATAAAAGAGACAGCAGAGGCTCTGGATTTGGCAGCAAAAGCTACCGATATTCATCACATGCTAAGTTTGTTGCCTAAGGTAATACTTGTTTTACGAGACATGCTTTTAATACCAATTTTGCACAATTTATTTTTTATAAGAAACCCACTACATGGAAAAACGCAAGGATGATGTTGATCTCCTTAAACTGTATGTGTTAAATGGATTTAATTTTTAGAGTTAATTGCACAAATCATCCCCGTGGTTTACACATTTTCGTGGTTTTCATCCCTTCAAGTTATTTTTAGTGGATTTCGTCCTTCATCTTTACCTTTTTAGTGGATTACATCCTTCATTTACTTTTTAGTGGATTTCGTCCTTTATCTTTACCTTTTTAGTGGATTACATCCTTTTGAGGGATGAAAAACACGAAAAGTGTTCAAATTTTTTTAGCATCTTACATCCCTCAAAAGGATGTAATCCACTAAAAAGGTAAAGTTGAAGGACGAAATCCACTAAAAATAACTTGAAGGGATGAAAACCACGAAAATACGTAAACCACGGGGATGATTTGTGCAATTAACTCTAATTTTTATATGACTTCCTGCTTGGCCATTTTTTTTGGTGTTTTCTGATTTTACTGTTGAAGTGCAATATTAAGTGATGTGGTGGGCTCCCGGTGGCAAAGTTTGTTTACTGATGTGGCAGAATCTGTTTCATTGCTTACTCCTTAGAATTTAGTCTACTGGTATTCCTAGTGGCATTTGGTTTTCTTTGTTATTTATATTTCTCTCTAGTAGTATTCCTAGTGCCGTTTGGTTTTCCCTTTTGCTATACGAGAGAAAGGTACCCGCGCGTTGCGGCGGTGATGGAGGTGATGGCGGGGTGGTGATGTAATGGCGGTGGCGGTGATGGGGTGATCTACCTGACGGGCTCCGCCCTTAGCCATACGGGCTCCGCTCTTGGATTTAAAAATTCGCCGAAAGTATATCGAATGACCTCTCTAATAAAAGAGCATGAAATTTTAAGAACACCCATACAATTTTTATAATTTATCGATGTACGGCTTTTGAGATAAAAGATTTTGAATGAATTAGAGGAATAAAATGATTTATGGAGGAGAGAAAAAAAATGAGTGGTTATGATTTGAGGAGAGCAAAAAGGGTATTATAGTTATTTTAGGTAAATATAGAATAAATAGGAGGGGCATTTTGGGGAAATAAATGTTGAAACTTAAAATGTTAGACAGGGGTTATTTGCTTTATAATATAGTATAGATATATTCGTTGTAAGATGCTAGTTTCAGTTCCAAGAAAAGGAATATTTGCAGTGAACTTTTGTCCAAGCAGATTAACCGTTCTGTTCTTTCTTGTTACCTTCTCAAATTACAATTCAAAGTACATAAAAGTCTTCATTTACCCTATCTGCCATGATGCTCTTTTTTCTGTTCCCACTTCTTTTACCATCTGGTAGTCATCACTCATCACTGGTACCGCTTATTAGGGCCATCTAGAAATGTGCTACCTTTTAGAATCATGACCTGCAAATGAGAGTGTTTGTTGTGCACCTATGTACTAGATCATGTTGTTTGCACAACTATAATCCGAGCTTGGTTATTAGAAATTGAATTAGGTTGTGTGGTGATTGATTTTGGGTCTTTTTGCGGGTTTTTTGTTATAAATAAATGTTCAAATAGCTTCCTAGACTTGCATTAACTTTCTCATGTGCAGGCGGAAGAAATGGATACTCTGATATCAGAGTTAGCCAATGTTGTTGATATCGAAAAAGCATTTGTTGAAGAATGTGGAAGTTTATTGCTAATAACACAAAATTTAAAGGTGTTAATCTTTGCTTTTGTTTGGCTGTTGATGCAGGCAGCCTCCTGCAAATTTTAAGAATTTTCAGCTTATTATTTTCCTTACATCCAGGTGGAAGAGTGCAGTTTACGGGGACATCTAATACAATTAGAGATGTAGCAACCACTTTTAAAACGATAACAACGATATCAGCATTCGTTGTCCACGTTTTAAGGTGCAAATGTCTAGAAAAAGGCTGGTTTTGGGTGGGTAGGCGATGCTTTTTTTTTTTTGGTTAAGGATACCCCAATGATATATTATAACAACATAAAATGTTAAGTGCATATAAGGGGCAAGGGTGTAGTCGGCAAAAAGCATCAGTAAAAAGCATCGAGCATCGGCTCATTGGCAATCCTATAGCACATGCATCGACAAGTTTAATCCGCAAGTTTTGGCAAGGTACATCGGCTAGTTTTGGCCGATGCTAGTGACCGTTGGGTAAGTCCACGTGGCCAGTTTTGGCAGAAAAAGTACATGTGGGAGCGCGTCTTTTTTTTTTATACTTTCCTCCCCTCAACTTCTACATATACAACATACACATACATTTTTTCAAATATAATTAAACAAAACACATTTTATTCTTATTAAAAAACACATTTTACAATAAAAAGACAACACATAATTAAAAAAGACAGTACATGATAAAAACACGAAATACATTGCGTACGATTACTCATCACCATCTTTGATTGACATACTTCCTAAGCCACGGTAAGCGTAATCGTCGAGCCACCACTTGTCGTGTTGCGGGCATTTGACTTCCCACGTGGTTTTGTCTTCCCCGCAATTGTCGTGGAACGATTCGGCCCAAGTGCATTGGTCACCTAACGTGTGACCGGCCTTGAAAACATCATCGACTACCTTTTTTACCTTCTTGATCTCCTCCTGTAGAAACGAAGAATAGTGCTCTTCGTGCTTCGAAACATTGCGGCCTGACGCTTGTATTGCCTCTACCTTTTGCTAGCATCGTCGTCTTTTCTCCCGTAGGTAGCCCATAACCCCAGAAAGTTCGGTTTGATGGAGGGTGTCCTCTTTGATATCAGCCATGATTCGTGTTTTCATCTCATCTTCGGTCAGACGAGGTCGGTGAACATTCTTTTTTGATGATGAGGATGCCATTTGGTTAGAAAGAGTGAGTTTTTAGAATGATGAAAATATTTTGATGGTAATGCAACTGAATTGAGCTCTGGGTTCGTATTTATAGAGTGACAATCCAGCTAGCCGTTCAGGGACTGGAAGTGTAAATGTATTTGAATTTTTGGCCGTTTGAGGGACTGAAAGTGTAAATATTTTGAATTCTGCCGTTGGAGGGACTAATTGTGTAAATATTTTGAATTTTGAACTTTGAAGGAGCGTCTTGTAGTTTAACTTTAAATACTGGGTCCATAATTTAAAAACATTATCTCAAAACACAAACTTTTATACATCTGAAAAATGGCGTCTTCATCAAATAAAATGACTGTCGATCAAGTGCATGATAGTATCATGGCTGATATCCTCGATCACCAAAGGTTCAAAGAGGAACTTGTTGAAGTTATGCGAAAACTAAATGCGAAGAAGCAATGGTGTCGAGATCAAATCGATTATATACAAACCGGGTATTGTACTGATCTTGAGTGTCAATACTTATTTGCAGGGGAAGATCGACAATATTCAAATTGCTGTGGAACAACTTGCTTGTGCGGTCATCACCTTGGACCATCTGATCATATGGGCAAAAGCAATGAATAATTTCTGTTCTTAAATTGTTCTAGAACACTATTATGTTGTATGTTTCTCTTTAATAAGTTTGTAATGTTTTTAACTTATGAATAAATTTCTGTTGTTATTAAATTACCAAGTAGACATCTTTTATTAAAATACTTAAAGACATTACATAATTCAGAACACTAAAACACACTTAATTAAAACACTAAAACACACTTCATAATTCAAAACAATTAATAAGCAACCATGATAAGTTCCCTGAAACACTTCATAATTCAAAACAATTAATAAGCAACCATGATAAGCTCCCATACTTCTCATGGTACTCCTGATGCGCCATTGCATAAAGCATCTCATCATCGACGATCCTCCCCTGTGCATTCAACCTTATACAAATTGCCTCAAACTGCTTACATGCCTACCGAATTCTTCTCATGTGACTTGCTAGTTGATGTTCGCTCCGTGGACCTTCAGTTGTGTCCCTGTTGAACATTTCAGTAATGTCGTTCCACAAGTTTTCGCTTGGGTTAGCCATTTCACATCTACCGGTCACTGGGTCAGGATGCCTCAACATCCAACATCTCGACAACAAAAGATCTTCTGCTTCAGTCCACGGATGATGCGCCATTTGGTTGTGATGTTTGAATGAAATGCTTTGATAAGATAGAAAGGATTTGAGATAATATTGTTGTGGTTTGAAATGGTTGTGTTTGTTGGGTTTAAATAGAGTGTAAAAGGAAAAAAATAATAATAAAAAAGGCATATAGCCGTTAGTTGTTTGGTTGTATTAAGATTTAAATGAAATGTTTTATTTATTTGTATTGTGTTTTTAAAATTAATGAAAGTTTAGGGTTTATTTGGTAAGTTTTTTTTGCCAAAGAATTGACAAGTTTTGGCACTACACCATGACTTTTGGCAAGAATTGGCTTCATTTTGGCTTATTTTGGCAAATACACATGTCAAGTTACCATTGGCTTAAAACTTGCCAAAAAATTGTCAAATTGCCAATGTTTGGCACTACACCCTTGCCCCTAATGTGACATAATATTACATTCAAGCTATACATTGCATATTGGCATACCACATATAGTGAACTCGCTACATAGCATAAACGTATGGAATCCATTACAAAAAAGCTGAAATGACATTGCTTCTTGTAAGGAAGCAGCTACCCAGCAGTAGCTTTATTGGCGATGCAAATTTTTTCAGTTTATCAAAGAGAAAACCTTAATACAAGATCAGAAAAGATGCAAAAGACGTTGTTGTGTTCTATTGTTCAGTGATCAAATTATGTAACATTCAAGCACCATAAAAACATAAACCATCATCACCATCAAAGAAGGGTGATAAGAGCAAAGAGAGAGATGGAGACTGTTCAAAAACTTGGTTTATGCACCTTGTGAGTCCCAAATATAGATGATTAAAACCCGACTGGCAAGTAGTTCTAACTGGAAGTTGACCAGTTCTGAATACGATCCAGATATGGATGAACAATACGATAAAGGTACTGAAAGTAAATGCAAGATACAATAAGGGCTGAAACTATATAGATAATATGTATAGATCAAGTATGTAGCATTGAGACACGATGTACTTTTCAATGTATTTGATTTATTGATATATAAACAAATACAAAGGTTGTTGCGGAACAAAGATAAACACCCAAGTGTAAATATCTAAACAGCCTAGAAATACAAGTGATCTAATAACTTGGAAATACTCGTAAGGATTACTTAGAGTATATCTCACAAGTTGCAATGCTAAGGTTTCAAGCTGTTTGCAAGTTGTGAGAAGACTTATATTTATAGACCTAAGTCCATGATGATGTGGACCAGATCGTACAAATATGGTTGTGAGCATTTAAGGAATTAAAGCTAATTCCTTACATGCGTACTTTTAAGGTTTAAGTATATAAGTGAATTGATGTGACTTATCATGCCTTATTCCCAACCTTTACTTTACCTTGTACTTTTATTAATAGTTAAATCTATTAACTGGGTAAAGAAATGTAAAGTAAAAAGTCTTCCTCGTAATCAGTGTAAAAGTGTGTAAGTACTTTTACACTGAGATGCTTCAGTCTTCGATCAGGTAGAATCAGCTTCTGAGCTCCACATCTGAGCTGATTCTCTTTCTTCAGACTTCAGTCTTTGACTTCATTCTGAACGGTATTTTGATACGTTGATCTGAACTGAAGTGAAGCTTCAGTGAACTAATTCTGAGCGACCTCAGAATTCTATACAAGTATTCTTCACTGAGCTTCAGCTATTTCTGAACAAATTATATTTGGTCGATTTTTGACCTAACAAATTCCCTCTATTTGTTCTGAAATAGTGCATGCATCTCAGACTTCTATCTATACATGTTTGTAAGTCTGAAATGCAAGTTTTTGTTTAAGTTGTAAAAATTTTCTAAGTACATCTTATAAATCATTGATGTCTCAGAATTTTACTTGTGGTTTTTCTAACTTAAACCTATCATCTACTTATAAGCTACAAAATGTAACATATATATACAAACTGAAGTGTTTGTTACATTTGCAAATATTTGTACAAGTAAATGATAAACTGAAAAAGGAACTACTTCTTGGCAGGCCTTGAACCAGAAGGTGCTTCAGTAGGTTTCCTCTTCAGTGGAGAATGATCCTTCTTTCTAAACAATCTGCCTTCAATCTCTACCTTGGCCTGCATCTTTTGTTGTATTCTTGATAACCATGCACCAATCAAAGCAGATTTCGGCTTCCCCCTCAGTATTTGGATCATCTCCCTATGCTCAGAAATCTTTTGTTGTATTCTTGATAACCATGCACCAATCAAAGCAGATTTCGGCTTCCCCCTCAGTATTTGGATCATCTCCCTATGCTCAGAAATCCCAAACTCATGAACTAAAACTTGATTATATTCTTCAGCTGCTCTTCCTTCCCTTTTAACAATCAGATCAAAAAGCCTCAACCCATCAGCTTTTGTTACTTCCATATCAACTATTTTGGCTGGATGAGATCGATGCTTCAGATAATGCTCATATTGATCCTTCTCATGCTTTCTTTGGATCTCAGCCGCATCATCAGACATTGGTTGGAAGGTGGAGAGATCAGCATCACGAATATTCTTTCTTGATGATCTTGGTCCAGTCAATTTGGGCTTTGTGGGCGGCCTTGATAATTCTTTTTCAACCTTCAGAACTCCGTCCAGAATTTCTTTCTTTTTAATTGCCATCTCCTTTTCTCTATTTTTCACCAAGTCCTCAATGGACATTTTGAATGTGAGATGGTCTAGCTTTTGTTCTAAGGGAGAATAATTCACCTCATACTCATACTCCAGCATATCAACAACAGCTTTATGCACTCTTGGATCATTTTTAATTTTCAGATATCTTTCCAGAGAGAGACCAAAAGCTGCAGCATCAACATGATCAAGGGTCCCCATCTTCAGATGTTGTTTCCTTTCTCTTTCCTTATTTTCCCTCCACATAATGAATTGATTAGAAACTTGCTTCTGCAAAGCCTCTAATTTCTTGCTATCAGCATTAGGATCATGAAGTGGATAACCATGCTCATCTACATTCTCACCAACAACCAAACCAGAACCCTTAGAATCTTTCTTTGTAGGTTCATCCACCACTGGGGCCTTGCCCTTATCTTTCTGAACTTGTTCCCCCTGAACTGAGGCACTACCAGATGGTACCTCAGCTTGCTTTTTGGTTGCTTCTATCAATTCTTGAGTACTTGAAAGCAGACCAATAGGCACATTTCCCCCTTTGGGGATCTCAGAAGGCATCTTGGCATATACATAAATAGCAGTCTGAATGGCCTTCAGAGGTTCCCAACTCTGCTGCAGAAGGCAATCAGATTTGCCTTTTGCCATGGTAGAGAACTGAGCCCTTAACCTGAATGATGAGTTAAGGTTCAGAGTCTCTTTTTCAGTAAGCTCTTTCAGCAATTTCCTATCTTTTTCAGAGAATGAAGGAGGAGGAGGAGAAACAACATTTTCCTTTTTGAGTAGGGTCAGAATTTCATTTAACTGTTTGGACTGGCCTTTAACAACTTCTTCAAGAGTAGATACAGATTTCTGAACTTCTTCAACAGCTTTATCTACCTTCTCTGAAGTGTCTTGAGTGAGTTCTAAGACCATCTTTCTGATCCCTCCTTCAACCTTTTCAGCCACAGAAGCTGAAATCTGAGCAACAAGATTCTGAGATAGCTCAGACTTCAGCCTCTCAATCACATCACCACTTACAAAAGACCCAAGTTCTTTCTCATTCACACTTGGCCTTTTAACCAACTCATTCACCTCCTTCCCGACTGCCATAACTTCTTGTTTTATCAATTCAATACCAGATGTCAAGTTCGCAACAACTGAAGCTTGCACATCTCTTTTGGCCAGTCGGAAGGATTCCCTTATAGCCATACTTATCTTATTACATGAATGTACCAACTCATTTAGCTTCCCACTTACTAGTCCCTCATTCCCAGCAACCTTGGTGAACTCAGTTCCAAGAAACATCTGAGCACCCTTCATTTCAGCCAGGGACGTAGTATTGGCAGTTAGAGTTTTAGTTAAGTCCTCTACCTTGAGAAGTAGGCTTTGGACTTCGGTGTTTTGTTTCTCTAACTGTGCTTCTACACTCAAAGGAGGAGGTGGTTGTGCAGAAACAGAAGCCACAAAGGGAATTCTACCAAGCCCATCTAATGCCTTTTCCAATTGCATTTCAGTTGGACTCTCAGATTCAGTGGCAGAGTCCAACTCCTTTTCAGCTTGATCATCATAATTAATGGGCCTTGGTACTTGGTGAATTTGTGGGTGTAAGTGTTCGAGTTGTGGTTGAAAACGTGGTGAAGTAACATAGGCAGGTGCAGAGCCGGGTGGAAAATATGGATGTTGATGTGAAGTCTCAGGTTGGCGATATGGTTGTTCAATATTTTGGATTTCTGGGGGAGGTTGGGCGTTTGTGAGGCTGAAGGTTGGCTCAGAATCAGAAGATTGATTCTCCTCCAGTAAGCCCTCATCAAACTCAAAGTCAGCAAAGGAATCAAGATTCCCTTGAGGTGGCTCATCGTCATCCCAAAGGTCAGTCGTAACTGCAGTCTGATCAGATATGCCCTGGTTCAGATCACTGTTGCTGCAGATGCATCGTCACTAGATTTATGGGTTGGCTCAGCCATAGCTTCATCGCCAGAGACAGTAGACACAGGGATTGCCTTAATGATTCTCGTACCGTCATCAAGAATCACTTCATCGGCCGAAGAGTCTGGAATCTCAGTCTCAGGTGGTGTCACACCAAAGACTTCATCAATTCGTTCTGCAGTAGAGTGTAAGATTTGTGAAGTTACAGGGGGTGCGCGTGCAGACACGGACTCTATTGTGTATTGGGCGGACACACTTATATTTTCTTCACCATCTCCTCCTAAAGAAGTTTTGGAGATGGCTGCTTGTGGGTTCCCCTTTAGATTCGATTCCTCTGGTTCTTGTTGGGAAGATCCAGAGGGGTTTGCTTCGGTACTAATATCCTTGGGCTGTGAGGACTGCTTATACTTACGTCGTTTTAATACGCCCTTTGGAGATCCTGAGGGATCTTTTGGGAGATCCTCAGGTTGGTCAGTGGAGGAGGGAATTGGTGGTTGGGTAGATGAAGTTGCTGGGGTTTTAAACAACTTCAACATTTGACCACCAGGTGCACCAATAGGTCTCGCATTCTTTTTTGACCCGCTCGGTGACCTTTCTGAGCCAGCCGGTCGTGCTGTTTCAGTTTTAGAAATTACCTGAAATATTGCAGCGGAGAGTTCTGGTTCTGGATCTGAAGTAGATAGCTTTGATAGATCCCTGCAGAACTCCGTCGCTGAAGATTCAAGCCCCTCCAAATGATACGCATCTCCAAGCATGTTTATGAAGCAAATGCTCAGAAATCTAGGGAATGAGATATGTGGACTTCTTTTCCCTTTTAATTTTGTTACCAGCTGAGAGAAAAGTATCTTAGCAAAGTCCACCTCAATCCCATGCCACAAGTAATACCCAATTTCTACTTGTGTTAAGGAAATCTGGTCCAATCCACCATAATTTCCTCCTAGGCACTCGACAATCTGAGTCCAAAAATATCTTCAACAATTTTCAAATCCAGACAGAAAGATGTGTCCAGATGTCTTCAGATTGCCGTCTGCATCAACCATGTCATTATGACCAGTGGCCTGCAGTACCTCCCTGAAATTAACTCTTTTAAGCCTTTTTGCATAGGCTAAAGAAGAGGGAAGGTAGTTCAAATGAAGGGCCTCCCGAAACCCATCAAGTGAAAGGATATACTGCTTATTGCCTTCTTGTAAAGAAAAAGCAATGGACTTTTCATCCTTGCTCAGAGTATCAGTATACCAGAATTCAAGTAAGTATCTATGATACATTACTTGAGGATTTGCAGTCAAGGCGTAATGGAGAGGGGATTGTTAACGAAATTTATTTATCCTCCCCGTTAAAGTTTTGCCTTTGGCGTTCAGTGCGGCCATGAAATTATTCATATTGAATCTAAGGGTCGATGGCTCGAACCCATTTGGCCATTGTGCACTGGCCTTGACTACCTTGGATGGTGTGTATTCGAAAGCTATTAGAGATTTGACTACTTTAGCCATTATTTCTACAAGGGAAAACTGAATATGAAAGATTAATTTAGGGTTTTGGAGTTATGAAGGAATGAGAAGAATAGAGAGAGAATGATGATTGGGAGTAAATGTAAAGAGAAGTAAATGAAGGAATTGTTCTCGAAAAGGTATTTATATTTATGATGGAATACAAAGGGTTTTCCAAAATAAATAAATTAAAATTGATTTTGAAATTCAAACCCCAAAAAAAAATATTATTTTAATGAAATCAGTTTTGATCGGGTTTTGAAGTCCGAAAATAATTTTGGGTATACGTCCGCATTTAATGCAACGACGGCTATGACCCCACATTTTCACAAAACTTTTCAACACTTTAAAGAATAATGATCATTACTTTCCATTTACGGCGCAACTTGTGTGACACGTCAGCAAAAAACATCATTATTCAAACGTTAAACAGTAACCTTCACGTGTACACACAACGACCAAGTATCCAAAATACATTATAAAGGACTGACTTATTTCAGAAATAATATACAAAATCTGAGCATGATCAGATTTAAGGAATCTGAACCATCTCAGTTTATACCATTATTCTGAAATCATTTCAGAAATTCTAAAGCATTTCAGACAAAATATTTTTCTGAAAGCAAAGTTCCCTCTTAGAGAAAAATTCTTTTAACATAAAAATATTTGACACTTCCCCCTGAGGTGATGCTATACAGGATTTAGCATACCTAACTCACTGATGAGATGTTTAAACGTTTTGACATCCAATGGTTTTGTAAAAACATCAGCGAGTTGTTTATCAGTGGGAATGAAATGAAGTTCAATGTCACCTTTAATAATGTGATCTCTAATAAAATGATACCTGAGGTCGATATGCTTGGTTTTGGAGTGCATGACAGGATTGTGAGAGATGGCAATGGCACTGGTGTTATCACAAAATATTGGAGTCTTTGTATACTTAACACCATAATCAGTTAGTTGGTTCTTCATCCACAAAATCTGAGCGCCTCAACTGGCTGCAGAAATGTATTCAGCTGTGGAGAGTGACATTGCAGTCTGCTTCTTACTTGTCCAACTAACCAATTTGCCACCTAGGAAATGACAACCACCTGTGGTACTTTTCCTATCTATTTTACAACCTGCATGATCAGAATCTGAATAACCCATTAGATCTAGACTTGGGCCTTTGGGATACCAAAGACCAAGTCTGGGGACACCTTAAAGGTATCTGAAAATCCTTTTCACAGCATTTGCGTGTGCTTATCTGGGATCAGACTGAAATCTTGCACAAAGGCATGTTGCAAACGTTATGTCAGGTCTACTAGCAGTTAAGTACATGAGGGATCCCACCATACCACGATATTTTGTGGGATCCACTTGTTTTCCATTGGGATCTGAGTCCAAAGTTAATGGTGCAGAAATAGGAGTATATTTTGATGAGACAGAATCAAATTGATATTTCTTTAATAAATCTCTGACATATTTTTCTTGATTTATAAAAATACCATCACTGGTTTGTTTCACTTGAAGACCTAGAAAATATGTTAGTTCACCCATCATACTCATTTCATACTCAGATGACATTATTTCAGAAAACTGTTCACACATTTTGTTATTTGTAGACCCAAACACAATATCATCAACATAAATTTGTACAAGTAAGATATCACTTTTATCATACAATATGAATAAAGTGTTATCTATTGTACCCCTTTTAAAACCATTTTTCAGAAGATGTTTAGTAAGAGTATCATACCAGGCTCTAGGTGCTTGTCTCAGACCATATAATGCTTTGTTCAGTCTGTACACTCAATGTGGTCTTGCTTCATTTATGAACCCTGGTGGCTGATACACATACACAACTTCTTCCAATTCACCATTCAAAAATGCACTTTTAACATCCATCTGGTAGACTTTGAACTCATGATGAGCTGCAAAAGCTAAAAAAATTCTGATAGCTTCTAGTCTAGCAATTGGTGCAAAAGTTTCATCAAAGTCTACTCCTTCTTCTTGTGAGTAATCCTTTGCAACAAGTCTTGCCTTGTTTCGAATCACGTGACCATCTTCATCCATCTTGTTTCTGAAGACCCATCTTGTCCCAATTGGTTCTTTCTTTAGATCACTGGGACAAGGAACAAGTTCCCAAACATCGTTCCTTTTAAACTGATTAAGCTCATCTTGCATGGCTTCAATCTAGCTAGGGTCTTTCATAGCCTCATCAATCTTCTCCGGTTCTATCAGTGATAAGAAGCTGACATTTAAGCATTGATCGCTTGTGGCTCTTCTGGTCTGAACCCCACTAGTGGAATTTCCAATGATTTGCTCGATTGGATGTGCTCTTGTCCACTAAGTGTAATGACCAGGATGAACAATGATATCAGTGCAAGAACTCCTCTGAAATACTTCAGGAGGTGCTTCAGAAAAGACTACCTCAGTCTCATCATCTTCCTACTGCAGATCATGATTTGCATCATGAAACTGTTCAGATTGGGGTAATTCAGTGGAACCTGATATCTGAGGTGAAGCAGCATGTACATCTGATCCAATAGTCAGTTCAGAAGGTAGTTTAAAACTGACTGGAGGATATAATGGAATGTTGCTTGACTTGATTATTCTTGGTTCTGAACTGAGATGGTCAGAAGCAGGTTCAGGTGACTGATCAGTTTCAGCAATAGGATCAGAATCACCAAAACTTATTGGACTTTCTGAGGGTGGTACAGGAATAGAATTCTTAAAGATTGCAGAATTAGATTCATCAAAGGTAACATGAATTGACTCATCAACCTTTTCAAGTCTCTTGTTATAGACTCTAAAGGCTTTGCGATTTGATTAATATCCTAGGAAGTATCCTTCATCAGCTTTTGCATCAAATTTTCCAAGCTGACTTGAATCATTCAGAATGTATACTCGGCATCCAAATACATGGAAATATCCAATATTAGGCTTTCTATTTCTGAGTACTTCATAGGCTGTCTTCTTGTGTCTTTTGACATAGACAGATCTGTTCTGAGTGTAGCAAGCAGTTGCAACAGCTTCAGCCCAGAAATTCTTGGGAAGACCAGATTCATTTAGCATACTTCTAGCAGCTTCAATCAGCGTTCGATTCTTTCTTTCTACTACACCATTCTGCTCTGGTGTGTGGGCTGAAGAGAAGTTCTGAGATATGCCAGTTTCAGTGCAGAAGGAC
The DNA here is from genome assembly GCA_034093135.1 of Erigeron breviscapus. Lineage (NCBI taxonomy): Eukaryota > Viridiplantae > Streptophyta > Magnoliopsida > Asterales > Asteraceae > Erigeron > Erigeron breviscapus. The sequence continues at coordinate 155,681,813 of CM067170.1, read as the reverse complement.
TCCAGAGTGGCATTTCTGAATTCAGTGCCATTGTCACTTCTGAGCTGACAAACTTTTCGCTTATGCTTGAGTTCAATTTGTTTGATGAGAGCAATGATTTCAGCAGCAGCTTCACTCTTGGATCTGAGGAAAATTACCAGCAATATCTTGAATATTCATCAACAACAACAAGGGTATACTTCTTTCCTGCTCTTGTCTGAACATTCACTGGTCCAAAGAGGTCCATGTGAAGCATGTGAAGAGGTTCAGTTATACTAAAACTTTGCTTTGTCTTGAATGAAGCTCTTTTCTGCTTACCCATTTTACAACCTGGACATGGCTTGTCTTTATTGAAAGACATTGAGGGTATCCCATCCACAAGTTGTTTTCTTGACAACTTATTTATGTTCTTGAAGTTCAGATGGGATAATCTCTTGTGCCACAACCAGTTTGTGTCTTCATCTGCCTTTGTGTAGAAACATTGTTCAGTGGGTGAACTATTCGTATCAATGATATAAATGTTTACTTTTCTTGGTGCAATCAATACTACCTTTCCATCCCTGTTGAATATGGTGCCTTGTGAAATATCAAATAGTACCTTGAAGCCATCATCACACAGTTGACTGACACTGATCAGGTTATATTTCAAACCATTCACATATGCAACACGTGTGAATTTGACTTGTCCATTATTCACAATACCATATCCCTCAGTTTTTCCATTTTCATCATTCCCAAATGTTATTGAGGGCCCCTCTTGCACCCTATATTCCTCCAGCAGGGTTTGATAACCAGTCATGGTTCTGCCAGCAGCGCTGTCAAGATACCATATATTCTTCTTTCGATCTCCCTGTACAAACACAAAGATTAGTTCTTTTTGGGAACCCATCTCGTGATGGGTTCACTAGACTCTCCCTTAGCAGTCTCAGATTTCTTTGGTTCATAAGGAACTGAAGGATCGAAGGGGATCTCAGTCATAATCTCAGATGACACAAAAACAGTTGGTTTGATGGGGGGGTCAACCTTTTTCTTCTCTGATTTTTGCTTGATTTGTTTGGAAAAAGGTTTTGCATTTTGCTTAGGTTGAAGAGGAGTGGTTTCAACATTTTTTAAACGTGCATTACAACTCTGCACTTGTCTAGCCAATAACTAAAATTGACTCTCTAACCTCAACAAAATTGATTCATCATTAGACACCTGAGCCTTACCTGAATCTGAGGTAGAAGGCTCAGTGGGGGAGATATTTTTCTTCTTCTTTTGGCCTTTTGGAACCTTAGATGAAGTCTGAGGGGATGACTTTTTGGTTTTAGCCTTCGTTTCTGAAACAGTTGTTTGAGCTATTTCAGATTTACCCTCAGATTGTTCCTGGGCCTTATCAGTTACAGTTTTCTGTTTGCCAACTTTAGGAAAAATAATTTCAGGTTTCATTTCCTTTGGAAGTGCATCTAAATCAGTGATTATAGATGCCAAATGAAGATCACCAGATTCATATGCTGTTCTTTGAGTTGCAAAAGTGTTTTTAATTGCAGCATCTGGTTTTGGTGCATTCATCCAAGATTTAATTATTCTTTGTTCTTTTTCAAGGATGGTTTTTAATTCATCTTTTTCCAATTCTAAAGTGGCAACCATAGACTGATAACTTTTTAAAGCCAACTGAACATCTTTCAGCTCTTTTAGTCTGGCTTGACTGGCGTTCAGTTCAGAAGAATTACTTTCAAACATTTTTAGGCTTTCTGAACGCACAGTTTCGACAAATAAAATGTCAGCCTCTAAAAGAACCAAAAGGTCCAGTTTTTGTTCCTCATTACTTTCAAAACCAAAGTCACTAACCTTTTTCATGACTATATCCACCCATCGACCAGATTCAACATCAGACTTGACCAAATGACCTTGATCTTCACGTGCCATGAAACACATATCCCTAACTTCTTCCTCATCATCAGATGATTCATCGGATTCTTCCCATTTTTCAGTCTTGGCAATCATACAGCTATTATTGCTTGAGTTGTTTTGAGCCATGAGAGCTATTTGGGCTTTCAGCTTCTTGTACTTAGCCTTATAGCTGTCATCAGGTTTCTGAAAAATAGAATGATTAGGGGCAGATTGTGATGATGAAGGCTGACTAGATCTGCATTCCTTCATGAAATGTCCTTTCTTGCCACATTTAAAGCATTCAAGATTAGACTTATCAATAGAAGCGCTGGAAGCAAATGGTTTGCCAGATCGATTAGATTTGGCCTTAAAACGATTGAACGTTTTAGCCAGCATGGCAACTAGATCATCAATGTCATCCTCATCACAACTATGAGGTACATTACCAGAAATACCAGTTTTTAACATTTCAGAGACCATCTTCTTTATCGAGTCAGAATGATCACTCTCAGAAGATAGTAGAGCAGTCCCATGTGATTCAGAATGCTGAACCATGACTGAACTGGTAGAAGCATGATTTTTGGCATCTTGCTCAGCCACAGCTCTCTCAGCTTTGTTCTCTTCAGTGTATCTGAAGGCTCCATATAGGGAAGACTTATATTTATAAACCTAAGTCCATGATGATGTGGACCAGATCGTACAAATATGGTTGGGAGCATTTAAGGAATTAAAGCTAATTCCTTACATGCGTACTTTTAAGGTTTAAGTATATAAGTCAATTGATGTGACTTATTATGCCTTATTCCCAACCTTTACTTTACCTTGTACTTTTATTAATAGTTAAATCTATTAACTGGGTAAAGAAATGTAAAGTAAAAAGTCTTCCTCGTAATCAGTGTAAAAGTGTGTAAGTACTTTTACACTGAGATGCTTCAGTCTTCGATCAGGTAGAATCAGCTTCTGAGCTCCACATCTGAGCTGATTCTCTTTCTTCAGACTTCAGTCTTTGACTTCATTCTGAACGGTATTCTGATACGTTGATCTGAACTGAAGTGAAGCTTCAGTGAACTAATTCTGAGCGACCTCAGAATTCTATAAAAGTATTCTTCACTGAGCTTCAGCTATTTCTGAACAAATTATATTATGGTCGATTTTCGACCTAACACACCTGAATAATGTACTTGAGATCAAGCTACTTGAAACCAACTAAATGAGTAAACTAAATTAAGTAGAGACTGAGAATTCACAAAACAAACATAAACTCCTTACCTGAAACCGGCTTTTATGCACTCTTTCTCTATATATATCATCTTATTTCATATTGTAATGTACCTCCACCATGAATGACCATCATCAATCAAAAACAAAAACCATGTAAACAACACTTACCAAAGGTTTTAAAAACATGATTTTTAACAACCCCAAATCGCTAATCACAAAACCGAAATCAGTTTAAAAAATTGTACCTTAAATTCACAAGATTTCTCAAAAGGAATCCACAATTGAAGCAAACCTAGATCAGATATCACAATTTGGCATACCTTTCTTTTTGAATTTAAGTGAAATCAGTTTAAGTGCTAATATCATTATAAGTGACCATCACGTGCCTTTTTCCTTTTGAAATTAATGATTTCAAAAGATTTTATTGTTTAAACACAATAACATGATCTAACACCAAATGTCATGTATACAAACATGATGATAAACTATATAAAACTCTTGGATCGAGTTAAAATCACAAGTGGTAATTTTCCAAACAATATTTAAAATCCTAAATGATATACATAAACATAAACCAGAAGTTGTGTTTATTTCGAATAAAACTGGTTCTATTATTTATTTTGAGCAAAAAAAAAGGAAAAAAAACTACCTCAAAGAATTCGAAGATCATTCTTTAAGCATATCATCAAACACCTGGAAAGCAACAATAAAACTATTAGTTTCAAAAAAAATCAAAGAAAACATACATCATGCCTTAAAACGCTACTAATCTACTATGACATAACATCAAATAAATGGTGTTCATCCTTGTAAACACCTAAATAATAAGTAAGATACCACCTGTTTTGCGGTTTCCTGCTCAAAAGTTGAATCACTGAACTATGTGACAGAAAGACAAAATCAAACCGTGTAAAACCAGAAATTAGAACCCTAAAATAGAAACAAAATTCGAAACTTACAGATGAAATCCAAATCCGGTTAGGTTATCATCGGCGGATTTTCAATCATCATCATCTTATGAACTTCGTAATCCATATATAGATAAATGATTATTATCTCTAAAAAAATCCAGACCTCTACAATAACAATGTTTTTAACATTTAAAAGTCAAAACAAAATATGCAATAATATTGTAATTTATATAAAACAAATCATGCGGCTCTCTTTTATGTTTAGTTAGATCATCTATAATAAAATGAAAAAGGATAGTATAGATTAAAGATCCATATAATGTCATGAATTAGAAAATATAAAAAAAAAATATATGACCCAGATCTATAAAAAGATATATATACACACGATGATTATCTAAAACCAACATCTAAAATATATAAGATTTTATATATACAAAATCATATCAAATCTCTATATAAGATTTTATATATATAAATAAACAAACCTTGTAGCAACTGATTAATTAACTTACCAATATGTAGATGATGAATATTGTTCCTCTTTTAAATGATTTCCAAAATAAATATCGATATAGATATATAGATATCGATATATCGGAGTAGATCCAGAGCCCACCACCGGCGACAATTCCGGCTATTAAGAACCGGACAATCTGATTGGGAGAGAAAAAAGATTGTGGACAATTCCGTCGGCTATTAAGAACCGGACAATTCCGGCGACAATGAAAATCTGATTTTTTTTTTTTAAACTTTAATTTGAAATGAAAGAAAAGGAAGGAGGAATAGATCAGATGAGTGGTCAGGCTTTTTTTTAAATGAAAAAGATTGAATTCTCTGGATTCTCTTTCCTTTTTTTTTTAGGTGGTAAAGCTTCTTTGAGAACCTTTAGCATCTTTCACATACTAAAACACCTTCAAAAACACACTAATAACATCATCAAAACATCACAAAAATGACGTGGCTACTCTCAATGGCTGACAACTCAGCTTTGTGACATAAGCGTGTTATCCTCCTTTAGTAAATAAGGGAGATAGTCTAATTTTCTTTTCATTTATATGTTTAGTAGAATGAATGAGACACATAAAATTAAGTTGGTCATTCGTAATTAACATTAATAGGGGTTTTAGCGTAAATTTTAGCAGCATTATTGGATCAAGTGGTTAATACTCTTGACCTTTATGTGTCAAGGGTTGGATCCTCACTCTAGTCTTTTTTATCATTTAGATAGAACCTAAATACATTTTATGTACCTAGGATGAGGTAAGCCAGTATACATCTTAACCTCCCTCGTACACTGTCGGGATATTGGGAACCAAAGCTCGTAGAAGATGATATTGAGTGTTACTTATTAATCAATTATGTGTGCTACAATAAGTAACCTATATAAAATACGTATATTAAAGCTTTGTTTTTTAAATTATTTATATTTAATTAACAGGTTGGGTAAATATGATGTATTAAAGTTTTTAGAAAATTATATAATATTATTTAGCTATATTAAATATATAATATAAATAAAAATGGGTTAAATCCTAATCGTCATCATGTTATCACATTAGTTCAAAAATAAAAGTTTGCATAATCTTTTGGTCCATATAATAAGTCATTGGACAAATTAGAGGTTGTTTCCATTGGCTTACGTTTTTTGTAAATACGAGTTATGCCCACGCAAATGTGGTGACGATGGTGGTAGCGGTGGCGGGCGGTGGCGGACGATGGGTGGCGGCGGTGACGGGTGGTGGGGGCGACAATGGTGGTAAATGTAAAGGTAAGTGATGTTAAAGGAGATAATGTAGTTATTTTAAGGATTGAGGAGTTTATGTTGTAAATTATCATTAAGGGTATTATGCGTATACTAGATGAAGATGTTTAAATTAATGAATAAAAAAGAGAGGTATTTTTGATAGGTTGGAGTTATAATTTGAGATTTCGGAGAGGGTTGCTCTTCTATATATGAGTACTAGTGTAACGCCCGTCGTTTAAAAATATGGATTTCCAAATTTTTTTGCCTAATGGCGTCATAACATAGCGGAAGCATTAAAGAAAGACTTTTACAATTCCTACCGGAATTGTCATTTATTAAAACATGGTGTTACTAAATCCGTATCATAACAATAATTAAGGAAATCCTTAAGGCACCAACATAAATGCCAAACACGTTTACATAAGGACAAGGTTATAAACATCTAGCAACATGACAATAAGCGTCTAGATAAAGAGGCTATCAGGGTGACTAAGGCTAGCTTCAAGATCATCTACCCATGCCTCACATCTTCTCACATCTACCTGCTCACTAATGCTAGACCTGAGGGCACAACACATTTTAAAAGAGCAAGTGTTAGCTAATTAAAGCTAAGTAAGATAACACATAATTTGATAAAGCATTTATCCGATTAAACTTTAAGAAAGATCACATTTCATCTTTGAAAGAATACAATATAATCATTAAGGCACAAGTCATAGCATATCATCATCTCACGTTACATTTCACATATCACGTTATAAGGCAAAAATCATTGCATAGCATCACATCACATCACATTAATTATCATAGGATTTACAATCCTAATTGTGCCTATCATCATTCATTTTCACTTTACACTTTCACTTTTGGTGACATTCGTCACCTATCACATGGAAAGGTGGGGGTTGTGTGTAGGCGGTCCTAAGACCTGACAGGGAACCTCACACCCAAAATGATGGGTATTGCCTGCCGGCTGTCCATCAACGTCGTTAAGGAAGGACATAGTCAATCCAGGAGTAAACCGTTTATGCCTTTATGCATTTAGTGGTGAGTTACTCCACCCGGAAATACTCAAACACGTACTCTTCGTCGCAAGGAGCCACTCAAGCGACCACATGGCACACTAGCCTACAAGGAGCTAATGCGGGTTAAGCTTAACACTTTCTTTACACTTTGCTCGAGCTAACACTTTATTCTTAGTTTAGGTGTTCACTTTGCCTAAACTAACACTTTATCACTTTTACGTTCGGGCCCTTAAACGTGCACGTGTCATGGCATACCTAGTAAGTCTAGTGTGCTAAGCCATGAATTCATCACATATCACATATACACTTGCACATATACGTATTAAGCGTCATTACATGTCGTACACAGTCATTCGTTATTTCATGTCGTATATCATTACACATCGTAGGTCATTGCACTATCATAGGTAATCATAAATCGTATATCAATGCATATACTCTATCATTACATATCAAAGATAATTACATATCGTATTTCATAACATCTCAAGGCATTTTTATATCATAACATAATTATCATCATGTCATAGTCCATATGAAAAAAGTCATAACCCAAATGGAACAAAGTCATAACCCAGATAAACAAAGTCATAACCCAGATGAACTAAGTCATAACCCAGATGAACTAAGTCATAACCTAGATGAACTAAGTCATAACCCAGATGAACAAATTCATAACCCAGATGAACTAAGTCATAACCCAGATGAACAAAGTCATAACCCAGATGAACTAAGTCATAACCCAGATGAACAAAGTCATAATCCTCTCAAGGCATTTCATATCATAGTTAATCTCATATAACATTTCAAAACATTACATGACAGTACATAACATTTCATAACGCCTCATAGCATCTCATCTCAATACATATCATTGGGGTAGCATTTTAGGCTTTGATATACATCTACATAGCCCATATCACCTCCCGTATAATCCCGAATACCCATAAGCAAACAAGATATCATTTGAGAAAGTTATTATATGAAAACTATGTTTGTTGAACTCTCAACGTGTCAAAGTTGTGTATCTTACCTCGAAGAAGCGCACACAAACTACAACTAAGGTTACCGTGCAAAGCAAGTATTCCCGACTACCTATAAGAAACATGGGACCAATTAACGAATATAAACGAGGCTAAACCGACCTAGAGTCTATATACGTGTCACACACTTTCATGAATTTGTATACTACTAGTCTCTTTTTTGACTACTTTTATCTTTTGTAGACTACTTAACACTTTTGTAGACTACTTGTCTCTTTTGTAGACTGCTTTCATATTTTTGACTACTTTCAGTTTTATATACTACTTTTGGCCTACAAGACGATCAAATGAGACAAAACTTAGTTCGGAACAAATGTATAGGACTCAAAGACCTTTTAAAAAATGTAAGGTTCATCTCATAACTCATTCATATCAGAAAGTGTTAAGTCCAGTTTTACTGGACCCTCTCCAGACTTGAAGACTTGAGCTCCTCTGAAGATTTGTCCAGAAATAATAGAAGACCAGTGAGCTCCTTACTTGTACAGGAAATCCGAAAGGCACCGGATTTCAGCTCACTGGACTTCACTCCAGTCCGGATCAACTTCACTGAAGACATTCTCACTGAAGTCAAAGACTGAAGTCTAAAGAAAGAAGACTGACAAATGGCGGGGCCCACTGGCAGTCTTAACTGATCGACGATTGGAGCTTTATCAGTGTTCTAGACCTTACAAATCTGAACATTGATTACGAGGATTTGACTTTTGCCTTTACACGCTTTTATCCGGACAATCTATTTGTCTATTGTTAAAAGTACAACACGCGTGTAAAGGTGGTTGGTTAAAAGGATGACAAGTCACATCAACATGACTTTATCCTTGTACTTTAACCAATGCATTTAAGGAATTAAAGTTGTTTCCTTAAATGCATCCAACCATATTTGTACGGCATAAAAAATTCACTGTTGAATTTATTTGCCTATAAATACCAAGTCATTTCCTTGTACAAATTACTTTTTGCAATTTGGTGAACTTGCTTAAATACTCTCGATCGCAAATAGGAATACTTCACAACTTTAAGTATTTCGATCTAAGGAGATTATTTAGCAAGTATAGATCATTTATAATTCATAGATTGTTAGGATACTTACACTTGTGTAATATCTTGGTTCCGCAACAATCTTGTATTTTATTTAAACATCATAAATAAAATACACTTGAAAATTACATTGTGTTCCACCTTTAATTTATTTATTGCTTTAAGTCTTGTATTACTTTATTTACATTCTTGCATTTACTTTAAAGTAATACTAGTCCATTCTAGTGCATACTTGACTTGTTGTATTTTACACTAGTGGGTTAAACCATCAAGTGAGGGACTTACAAGTGGTATCAGAGCAGAAGGCTAATATACTTGCCTAGATCTGCTTCTTTGATGACCAACCCAGAAAATACTCAAGAAGGTCCAGGTCCTGACCCTAATCTAAATGAACCACCACCTGGTATTAATACTAATCCCCCACCTCCTCCTCCTCCTGCTTCTCCACATGTGCATGTGCATTATTCAAACACACCTGTCCCTAAATTCAGTGGGAAGAGTGATGAGTTTGGGACGTGGAAAACAAGGATGGTACTTCATTTTACTGGAATTGAGAGGTATATGATGAAAATTTTAACTGAAGGACCCTATATACCAACTTCACCTCTCAATGCTCTACTTGATCCAACTGGATCTAGAAGAGGAAGAGAAAAGAGGGAACATTGGTCTGAAGAGGAGAGGAGACTTGTAGATTTAGATACCAAGCTCAAAAACATGATCCTCGGCGCTGTTCCAGAAACCCTAATTCCCACACTAGTCCATTTTCCCAGTGCTAAAACCATGTGGGATGAACTAGTGACCCAGTATGAAGGAGGTGATGACACCATTGTCACCAGAAAAGTCTCTTTAAATAAGAAGTATGAGTCATTTTTTGCTCTCCCCAATGAGTCTCTCACTGGTACTTACACCAGATTTATGAGTATTATCAACCAGTTCAGAGGACTGGGGGTTGAGAAAGACAAGGATATACTTCTTGAAAAATTTTGTGATATTTTAACCACAAAATGGTCTCATATGATCTTGGTTTTAAGGCAGGGTAAAACTTTGCACACCCACACTCTAGCATCCTTATATGGAGCCCTCAGATAAACTGAAGAGAATCATGCTCAGAGAGTTGTGGCTGAGCAAGATGCCTTAAACCATGCTTCCAGTAGTTCCAATGTGGTCAGTCATACTGAACCACAATGTGCAACACTAATGTCTTCTGAGAATGTATTTTCTATGAAGAAGATGATGTCTGAACTTATGGAATCTGGAGGAACAAATAATATCTCTCCAGACTGTGATGAATCTGACAATGATGACTTGGTTGCAATGATTGCTAAAACGTTTAACCGTTTCAAAGCAAGAGCAAATAGGTCCAGTGGACAACATGCTTCCAGTGCTTCTACTGATAAGGCCAATCTGACATGCTTTAAGTGTGGCAGAAGAGGTCATTTCATGAAAGAATGCAAGTCCAGTCAGTTTGTATCCCAGTCTGGTCCATCTAGTTCTTATCAAAAGCCTGATGATAGCTACAAATCGAAATATAAAAAGCTTAAGGCTCAAATTGCACTCATGTCTACTGAAAAAGATAATAATAAATGCATGATTGCAACCACTGAAGAAAAATGGGTTCCCTCTGATGATTCATCTGTTGATGAAGAGGAGGAAAGAGATTGTTGTTATATGGCTCTGGCAGACCAAGAGCATCTGGTGAAAGAAGATGTCACATCTGGAAGATGGGTGGACATAGTGATTAAAAAGGTCAGTGAATATGATGCTGAGACTGACCCTGAACTAAAATTGGACATTGCTGAAGTTCTTAATTCTGATTTAATTTTTGTTGAAACTGTTAGATCTGACAGTGTTAAAGGTCTAGAAACAGATTTTACTGAACTTTCTATTTTACAATCAAAATTAAAAGAACTTCAAGGTATTGAACTGGCTTTTAAGGAACAAGTTTTGGTAACTGAACAACTGGTCCAGGAGAAACAAGACCTGGAAATCATTTTGGAAAAAGAAAAGCAGGTCATAAAATCATGGCTAGAAACTAGAAAGCCATTTGATGCAACAATAAACCAATATCCAACTCAAAAACGAGCCTATCTTGATGGAAATACCCATGTTGCATCACTTGTCCCAGTTTTTGACTGTTTACCAAAGGAGGTCAGGCCCAGCACCATCTATGATGAGCCTGTTACCCCCAGTCCCAGTGTTTTACCTGTTCAATCCTCAGAGGTTAAGACTGGAGCATCACAGATGACTGCTCCAGTTAAAAAGGTCAATCAGAAGAAACCTTTGCCTCAGTCTGCTTCAAAGGAACCTCCATTTCCAAAGAAAAAGAATGTCTCCCTTCCTAAGCCTAAAGTCCAGTTAACTGGAAAGGCTCAGGTGTCATCTGAAGAAAGTATTTTGTTGAGGTTGGAGAGCCAGTTTCAACTACTGGCTCGTCAGGTTCAAAGTTGTAATGCAAGATTAAACAACTTTGAGGGTACTTCATGTGGCCCTAAACAAAATTCAAAGCCTTTTTCAAAGAAAGACAAAAATATTTCTCCAGTCGAGAAGAAAAAGAAAAAGGTTTCAAAACTGATGTGACTAAATATATACATATTTTCCACATGGTTTTTGGTCGTTTTATGCTTAATTTTTAGTAATTTGTATGTGCTTTCGATGCTTTATGGTATGTGTGACTGGTTTCAGGTTTATACCATGCGAGATTGATTAAAATGGCCAAAAACGACTTAAGGAAAGATTAAATAATGTTTGTGGAAGTTACGAGTGAAAGATATGTCGAAAAAGTATGCTAAATTGAAGAAATCGTGATGGAGTGAGCTTAACTCCCGTTACAATTCGTAACTCCCGTTAGAAGATCAAGATGGAGGACCTTCGTCAGTAACTAACGGCCATTAGACAGGATGAAGCCTTGTAACGGCCATGACAAAATGTAACGGCCGTTACATGCTGATCACATATATATGTTGGTGCATGTTTCTCGGTGACAAGAGCATTCTAGATGTGTGATGTATATTTATATATATTCAAGTCTTGTAATTTATCTTGTAATTACCGTTTGTCAATAATATTACCTTGGCATATATTGTTGATCATATTGGGATCCGTTTATGTTTATATGTTTGTTTATTATTTATGTTTTGCAGGTACTTAACATGAATGTAGATATTACATGTAAAGAGTAATTAAGTTAATATTGTTTCTGCGTTTAACAGCAGTTGATACAATATGATTTCAATTGTGATTGATTGTTTTTATCTTTTCATTATTAGTAGCTAATCGTTTCATCATCTACCGAGATGAAACGAGACATTATGTGACACTTGCACTATTTTATTAATTATTATTTTGATATTGGTAATATATATGTTCTTCGTTAGTGGTACTAGTTGAATATATATATGATTTCAATTGTGATTGATTGTTTTTATCTTTTCATTATTAGTAGCTAATCGTTTCATCATCTACCGAGATGAAACGAGACATTATGTGACACTTGCACTATTTTATTAATTATTATTTTGATATTGGTGATATATGTGTTCTTCGTTAGTGGTACTAGTTGGATATATATATGATTTCAATTGTGATTGATTGTTTTTATCTTTTCATTATTAGTAGCTAATCGTTTCATCATCTACCGAGATGAAACGAGACATTATGTGACACTTGCACTATTTTATTAATTATTATTTTGATATTGGTAATATATATGTTCTTCGTTTGTGGTACTAGTTGGAATATATATATGATTTCAATTGTGATTGATTGTTTTTATCTTTTCATTATTAGTAGCTAATCGTTTCATCATCTACCGAGATGAAACGAGACATTATGTGACACTTGCACTATTTTATTAATTATTATTTTGATATTGGTAATATATATGTTCTTCGTTAGTGGTACTAGTTGAATATATATATGATTTCAATTGTGATTGATTGTTTTTATCTTTTCATTATTAGTAGCTAATCGTTTCATCATCTACCGAGATGAAACGAGACATTATGTGACACTTGCACTATTTTATTAATTATTATTTTGATATTGGTAATATATATGTTCTTCGTTTGTGGTACTAGTTGATATATATATGATTATTAAATTGTTATATATATATATATATATATATATATATATATATATATATATCATAAAAGGTAGATATAAAAACCGTGGGTTATCTCGAGGAATTCCGCACCTCGACATATCCTTAAGTCAATCTCGGTTCGATAAGAGAATAAGACCCGGGGGACTTACAATATATACTTTCTTTCATTCCTTTGGACGGGGATCTTGGCACTCAAACCGATTTTAGGGTTTTCAAAAGTCATTTTTCATCCACTTGAACATCTTGGAAGATCTTAATCTTGTTTGGATTCATCTCATCATTTCAATTACAATAAAAACACTCGATTGGATTGATTTCTTCATTCGGTACAATATGATTTCAATTGTGATTGATTGTTTTTATCTTTTCATTATTAGTAGCTAATCGTTTCATCATCTACCGAGATGAAACGAGACATTATGTGACACTTGCACTATTTTATTAATTCATAGTTGATTTCAATTATCGTTGTGCCGAGATCTTGATGAATTGATTCTTTATTAATTATTATTTTGATATTGGTGATATATGTGTTCTTCGTTAGTGGTACTAGTTGAATATATATATGATTTCAATTGTGATTGATTGTTTTTATCTTTTCATTATTAGTAGCTAATCGTTTCATCATCTACCGAGATGAAACGAGACATTATGTGACACTTGCACTATTTTATTAATTATTATTTTGATATTGGTAATATATATGTTCTTCGTTTGTGGTACTAGTTGGAATATATATATGATTTCAATTGTGATTGATTGTTTTTATCTTTTCATTATTAGTAGCTAATCGTTTCATCATCTACCGAGATGAAACGAGACATTATGTGACACTTGCACTATTTTATTAATTCATAGTTGATTTCAATTATCGTTGTGCCGAGATCTTGATGAATTGATTCTTTATTAATTATTATTTTGATATTGGTGATATATGTGTTCTTCGTTAGTGGTACTAGTTGAATATATATATGATTTCAATTGTGATTGATTGTTTTTATCTTTTCATTATTAGTAGCTAATCGTTTCATCATCTACCGAGATGAAACGAGACATTATGTGACACTTGCACTATTTTATTAATTATTATTTTGATATTGGTAATATATATGTTCTTCGTTAGTGGTACTAGTTGAATATATATATGATTTCAATTGTGATTGATTGTTTTTATCTTTTCATTATTAGTAGCTAATCGTTTCATCATCTACCGAGATGAAACGAGACATTATGTGACACTTGCACTATTTTATTAATTATTATTTTGATATTGGTGATATATGTGTTCTTCGTTAGTGGTACTAGTTGGATATATATATGATTTCAATTGTGATTGATTGTTTTTATCTTTTCATTATTAGTAGCTAATCGTTTCATCATCTACCGAGATGAAACGAGACATTATGTGACACTTGCACTATTTTATTAATTCATAGTTGATTTCAATTATCGTTGTGCCGAGATCTTGATGAATTGATTCTTTATTAATTATTATTTTGATATTGGTGATATATGTGTTCTTCGTTAGTGGTACTAGTTGAATATATATATGATTTCAATTGTGATTGATTGTTTTTATCTTTTCATTATTAGTAGCTAATCGTTTCATCATCTACCGAGATGAAACGAGACATTATGTGACACTTGCACTATTTTATTAATTCATAGTTGATTTCAATTATCGTTGTGCCGAGATCTTGATGAATTGATTCTTTATTAATTATTATTTTGATATTGGTGATATATGTGTTCTTCGTTAGTGGTACTAGTTGGATATATATATGATTTCAATTGTGATTGATTGTTTTTATCTTTTCATTATTAGTAGCTAATCGTTTCATCATCTACCGAGATGAAACGAGACATTATGTGACACTTGCACTATTTTATTAATTATTATTTTGTATTGGTGATTATGTGTTTTTTGTGGTGATTGTGTAGGTTTCTTGATAGTTGATGAACATTAGAGCCTCTGGCTTACCCTTGCATAGTCCATTATCTAATCCGAGGAGGGCCATCAGAGATTAGTGCAAAACCCACCCAGTGAGGAACCATCCACATCAGACAAGATAGATTCAGAAACCGCTGATCAAGTTCCACCGGGCCAGACCTTGGAAGATCAGTTGGTTAATAGATTGGAAGAAGCAGCTAGGATCTTTCGAACAGGTGAGGACTCAGAAGGAGAAGAGAAAGTTCGAACACCTGAACCGAATATGACTGTACTTCCGCAAATTAACAGAAACCAACACCAGCTAGGAAGAGTAAACAGAATGGTTGATGAACAACCAAGAGACATGAACAACGTTCCTTACGGGGAACGAAGAAGAACCATACCAGCTAACCGGGGCACAACTATCCGCCCTCCTCACATTTCAGTAAACTTCTCCTTAAAGGGTAATCATCTCAAGAGTGTCGAGGAAGATAAGTTCGACGGGGTTAGAAGATGGGATCCTTATGCTCATGTTGAGAGGTTTGAAAAGATTTGCCGATTGTATCAGTATGGGGAAGGGCAAGCTGATATTGTGAAACTGGAATTGTTTCCATTAACTCTTGTTGGAAAGGCATCCTCATGGTTTAAAGAGTTACCGGAAAATTCATTCTCTACTTGGGCTGAACTCAGGGAAGCATTCATCGATGAGTTCTATTCCATAAGAACTCAAAGGCAGCTAGAGAATCAGATTAGAAGTTTTTCTCAAGATAATGGTGAGGATATTGTTGATGCTTGGAAGAGATTTAAGGAGATGTTGAGGAATTTCCTGGGACATAGCATGGGTACTGATTTGATTGTTGAGATTTTCTTCGATGGATTGGATAGGAGGTCTAAGAGGGAGCTCGGGTATGCATTTGGGGGTAGTTTCAAAAACATTTCCCCGAATGAAGGCTACAAAATTCTTGAAGATATGGCCAAGGAGAGCTCGACCCGAGATGAAGACCGAACCAAGAAATCTGGGAGACATACTGATGCTTAAGTCGAAAGTAGCAAAGATTCAGAACTACTTGCTGAAGTTAAAGCCCTTTCGAAGCGAATGGATGAGAGGTTTGATGGTCAAGAAGGTAGGTTCAAGAGCTTGGAAAGGGATGTGAAAGTTATGGCTGATGGATGTGACAATTGCGGGAATTTGCATTACACCGAGGATTGTCCCCATAGTCCAGTTGAAGATGCTAATTATGTCCAGAATCAACAGCAAGGGAACTTCAACCGTAACACCGGTTTTCAGAACCAGCAATCAGGTAATCCTTATCCCTCTTCTTCGTCTTATAACACTAACAATTCTGGGTTTAGTGGTAGCAGGTTCAGCGGGTTCAATAATCAGAATCAACAAGATCCGGATTCAGAGCTGAAGAGTATAATGAAAGACTTCATTAGTACCCAGAGAGAAACCAATGAGCACGTTGCAGAAGAATCAAAGAAGATGAATGCTGCATTGGATGCTCTGACTACTCGGTTAGATAGACTTGGGTACAAGTTGGATCAAGGATTGAAGAATAATCAAGCTACAATAAAGGACTTGGAAGGAAGGATTGAAAGGCTCGGGAACTTTAATAGACCACCCGGTACCTTACCAAGTAACACTCAACAGAACCCGAAGCCTCAATCAAATAACCAAGGGCAAGGGCAAAAATATACCCCTCCTAATGCTAGAAATGAGCATGTTAATGCCATCACAACTCGAGCAGGTAATACTTATAACTCAGCTAATCCTTTACCTGATGATGTTACCCCAGTTTTGCAGGCACATGAAGACGAGGAGGCGATTGATGATGAGATAGAGATGGAGCCGAACCCAGCCGTGCAGACTCCGGTCGTTCCATCCAAACTAGCTGAAAAACCGGAAGTGAAGCCTTACAAGCCTAAGATCCCATTTCCTCTGCGATTGGTGAAAGATAAGATGAAGGAGCAAATGGAGAAATTTGTAAGTCATCTAAGTAAGTTACACATTAATATACCATTTTTAGATGCAATTGTGCAGATGGCAGGTTATGCAAAGTGTTTGAGGAAAATTTTGATGAATAAGAAAAATCTGGCAGGGGTGGCAACTACAGTGCTTGAGGATGTTTGTTCAGCAGCAGTGACAGGTAAGTTACCCGAGAAACGTAAGGATCCATGTAGTTTTACTATCCCTTATAAGATTGGTAATTTATCTGTAAAACGTTCATTAACTGATTCAGGTGCAAGTATTAACTTAATGCCTTCATCTATTTATTCTAAGCTGAACTTAGGGGAACAAAAACCGATTAACATGAAAATCCATTTGGCCGATAAATCTGAAATAAGACCTGTGGGGATCTTAGAAGATGTGTTAGTCAAGGTGGGTGGTTTGGTTTTTCCGGTAGGCTTTGTAATTATTGAAGCAGATGAAGCATTGAATGTGCCCCTCATTCTAGGAAGACCGTTCCTTGCTACGACCGATGCTAAACTTGAGGTTGGTCGTGGCAAGCTTACATTGAGAGCAGGGAATGAGTCAGTGACATTTTCGAACACTTGTTCTATTTCTTTACCTAATGTTGCTAACTCTGTTGAAACTGCTTGTGTTAGTTCTTTGGATTCATAGATTGATGAATGGTTGGACAAGAAGCTAGAGAGAAAAGAGGTTGAGTTGAAGTCAACAGCAGTGCCTGTTTCTAAACCAACGGATGGCCCGTGTGCTAAGATCCGTAAACTATACAGTCGTTTGAAGTCTGCTGTTTCTCATGGTAATGTAAAGTTGTCTGAAGAGTTGTGCTCGAATTTATCAACAAATGAGAAAGAGGAGTTAATGATGGTTGTTGATACTTCCGGGCGAGCAAATGATTGGATTCTGACGAAGGTGAAAGGTAATTGTTTTTCACCATTTATGGGTAGACCGCCCAACACTTTAAGTGTGGGGGCATCAGAGACCCCACCATGGTAATTCTTCGGGGGAGGAGTCTAGCTAACGACTCGTTAATATATTAAGCGCTTCTCGGGAGGCAACCCGTGTATTTTATTTTGTTATTTAAATTTAAATTTTGCATTTTCCTTTTTGTTTGTGCTTGTGAATAAACTCTTTGATGATGGTTTTGGTTATGCTATTTGATTGATATTCCTGTTTTGCGTTGATTTGTGTGTTCATGTTGATAGCAAGTTGGTTATCATATGCATATGCTGACATTAAGTGCAACAACATATTTTATTGGCAGCATTCAAGCATGGAACACCCGTTATACCCGACAAGTTTTTCTTGTTCTTTATTTTGGTTTTTGTTTACTTTCCCCTATTTCCCTTTATTGCCTTAGTTAATTGGACATTGAGGACATAGTCCAACTCTAGTGTGGGGGGTGGCAAATAGGAAAAAGCCGGGTTGGTTAAAAATTTGAGAAAGTTTGAAGTTTTCCTACCCTAATAGCAATTTGGGTATGTTTTTAAATTTTTGAGGCTAGTAAGGTTGAATCCTAGTAAGGTAGCGTAGAACTTGAGATCATTTACCTTTAGATATCCTTTTCTAGTGTCTGTGGCATTTCATCGTTCCAAGGGATCATAAGCTTGTTTTGAACTTCAGATAATTTAAATTACCTGCTAAATGTGGCTTTATTGATAAAAGGAATATGAATAATAGCTTCACTATATGATGTATTGGTAGGCACTACGCTTGAAAGTTTTCATTTACAACCCTTGTTATAAATATACTTGTGGGTAACTTAACTTAATGTATGGACTGCACACCGGTGTATTCCGGTTCCTTAATTTCCATGTTATAGGTTGCGGCTCTAGTCATTATGTTTGGTCTTTATATCGGGGTGTCTGGGGTGCTTCGGCATCAAACGGGTGGCACATGCGGGAACACGCGCAAAACCTTTTTCAATAGTCTAATGCTAATGTGGGCTATGGGATTCGGACAAGTAAGTCCTTGGGGTAACCTCGTTTTACCTAGTCTACCTAAAGCTTCCAACTTGGGATAGGTTGGCAGAAAGTCCGTTACACGGGTCTCATAGAAACTCACAGGTATTAAATTATAAACTTTTTGTTCTCGTATGTGTTTGTATTTAGAGCATGGTCTTTGGATATGCAACCCAACCCTGAGTCTAAGTGTAAGTCTCTTAACGATACTCACGTATCTGTAGCGAACCGCTGGCTAGGCGCTTAAAGTACACTTTCGTATAATCACCTGATGTGTGGTTAGAGCTGTAATTCTAGACCATGGGAGTATATTTTGTCATGAGACACATAAGTAGGCCAGTGATAGACCAAATGGAAACTGATGGCGCGAGTGTTCAAGAGGACAAACATACCAATAATCATCGTGGAATATTACTTATGTTGCTAAAGGAAATTTTTGATGCTTGTAAATTAAATTGTATGTTTAGTAGGAACACGTTTAAGTTTAATTGGAGGAATAGAAATGTTAATGAGGTAAACACAGACATAGGAAGGATTCTGATTGTAAATGAAAGATGGTTCTATGCTAGGTTGGTAGGATTCCCTGATTTTGTCTTAAACTTTGCTCAAGAATTTTTAAGCACATTTGCTTTTGGTATTCAAGACCGCCTGGTTGGGAACTTCGCAGATAACCATATCGTTTTGTCATATTTAGATTGGGTTATTAAGATTTTGTAGTTTGGAATTGCTTGAGGACAAGCAATGCTTAAGTGTGGGGGGATTTGATGTGACTAAATATATACATATTTCCCACATGGTTTTTCGGTCGTTTTATGCTTAATTTTTAGTAATTTGTATGTGCTTTCGATGCTTTATGGTATGTGTGACTGGTTTCAGGTTTATACCATGCGAGATTGATTAAAATGGCCAAAAACGACTTAAGGAAAGATTAAATAATGTTTGTGGAAGTTACGAGTGAAAGATATGTCGAAAAAGTATGCTAAATTGAAGAAATCGTGATGGAGTGACCTTAACTCCCGTTACAATTCGTAACTCCCGTTAGAAGATCAAGATGGAGGACCATCGTCAGTAACTAACGGCCATTAGGGACTGTCATGCCCATTATACCTTAGCCACTGTAACGGCCATTAGAGAAGTTAACGACCATTATGATATGCAGGACTGATGATGTTACAAGATAAGTTGACGGGCGTTAGTTACTTAACGGGCATTAGACGGGATGAAGCCTTGTAACGGCCATGACAAAATGTAACGGCCGTTACATGCTGATCACATATATATACTTTCTTTCATTCCTTTGGACGGGGATCTGGCACTCAAACCGATTTTAGGGTTTTCAAAAGTCATTTTTCATCCACTTGAACATCTTGGAAGATCTTAATCTTGTTTAGATTCATCTCATCATTTCAATTACAATAAAAACACTCGATTGGATTGATTTCTTCATTCGGTACAATATGATTTCAATTGTTATTGATTGTTTTCATCTTTTCATTATGAGTAGCTAATCGTTTCATCATGTACCGAGATGAAATGAGACATTATGTGACGGTTGCACTATTCTATTAATTCATAGTTGATTTCAATTATCGCTGTGTCGAGATCTTGATGAATTGATTCTTTATTAATTATTATTTTGATATTGGTGATATATGTGTTCTTCGTTAGTGGTACTAGTTGAATATATATATGATTTCAATTGATTATCTTTAATCGATTGTCGCTAGTTCATGGTATGATAGTGAAAATATCATTGTAATAACAGGAATCATTTTGTCAACGTGTTGATTAACGGTTGGTGGTACCAAGCTCAAAAACATGATACTCGGGGCTGTTCCAGAAACCCTAATTCCCACACTAGTCCTTTTTCCCAGTGCTAAAACCATGTGGGATGAACTAGTGACCCAGTATGAAGGAGGTGATGACACCATTGTCACCAGAAAATTCTCTTTAAATAAGAAGTATGAGTCATTTTTTGCTCTCCCCAATGAGTCTCTCACTGGTACTTACACCAGATTTATGAGTATTATCAACCAGTTGAGAGGACTGGGGGTTGAGAAAGACAAGGATATACTTCTTGAAAAATTTTGTGATATTTTACCCACAAAATGGTCTCATATGATCTTCGTTTTAAGGCAGGGTAAAACTTTGCACACCCACACTCTGGCATCCTTATATGGAGCCTTCAGATACACTGAAGACAATCATGCTCGTAGAGTTGTGGCTGAGCAAGATGCCTTAAACCATGCTTCCAGTAGTTCCAATGTGGTCAGTCATACTGAACCACAATGTGCAGCACTAATGTCTTCTGAGAATGTATTTTCTATGAAAAAGATGATGTCTGAACTTATGGAATCTGGAGGAACAAATAATATCTCTCCAGACTGTGATGAATCTGACAATGATGACTTGGTTGCAATGATTGCTAAAACGTTTAACCGTTTCAAAGCAAGAGCAAATAGGTCCAGTGGACAACATGCTTCCAGTGCTTCTACTGATAAGGCCAATCTGACATGCTTTAAGTGTGGCAGAAGAGGTCATTTCATGAAAGAATGCAAGTCCAGTCAGTTTGTATCCCAGTCTGGTCCATCTAGTTCTTATCAAAAGCCTGATGATAGCTACAAATCGAAATATAAAAAGCTTAAGGCTCAAATTGCACCCATGTCTACTGAAAAAGATAATAATAAATGCATGATTGCAACCACTGAAGAAAAATGGGTTCCCTCTGATGATTCATCTGTTGATGAAAAGGAGGAAAGAGATTGTTGTTATATGGCTCTGGCAGACCAAGAGCACCTGGTGAAAGATGATGTCACATCTGGAAGATGGGTGGACATAGTGATTAAAAAGGTCAGTGAATATGATGCTGAGACTGACTCTGAACTAAAATTGGACATTGTTGAAGTTCTTAATTCTGATTAAATGTTTGTTGAAACTATTAGATCTGACAGTGTTAAAGGTCTAGAAACAGATTTTACTGAACTTTCTATTTTACAATCAACATTAAAAGAACTTCAAGGTATTGAACTGGCTTTTAAGGTACAAGTTTTGGTAACTGAACAACTGGTCCAGGAGAAATGATGAGCGTCCATTTTGTGATAAAAACCCCTATCGAAAGGCCTCATTTCTATGTCTAAAATGAGTTAATATTCCGGAACTATTGGTACTTAATGAGTCGTATGTTTATGCAGGTTCACGGAAGATGTGAGAGAGGGTAAATGACATCAAGTAACTCAAGATGAAGGCCTATGAATTTACAAGACACAAGGAGGTGATTCGGGAGCCGAACGAAGAAGAACGAACTACAGCAGTAGCTACCAGCGCCGCTGGCAGCCATGCCAGCACCGCTGGCCAACATCAAGCGCCGCTCCCAATCATCCAACGCCGCTGGCCCAGTCCCAGCGCCGCTGGCAAGCCCAGCCAGCGCCGCTGGGCCCAGATCAGCAACCGACTTATTTCACTATTTAAGTCGAACTAACCCTCAAAACCCTAAGAGAGAGCCGATTCAGCAGCCCTAGCTGCCTACATTCAACCCTAGGTCGTAGTTGCAGATTTTCCAGAAGGTTTTGGAGCTTCTAACACCTTCTGATCTTCATCCTCAGCCTAGATCTACTTTTTCTATTTTACTTTCAGTTGGTAAATGATGTCTTTCATTTTTTCAGACTTTGTTATTCCTTTAATAATATCAGGCTAGTAGGCTGAATACTTGTTTGGATCAATGTGATCATGTAGACGTTTATTGTTTTACTTTATTTGTTAGAATTTGTTGGAGTGTGTTTTACTGTTTATCGTAGATCCATGTTTTACTAGTTCTTCATATTATTATCGGTTCTATATCTGAATATATTAGTTTAATTCTGATGGTTGTCTATGATCATACACTAGGACTAATATGCTAGGATGGAAAACACTAGTCGGTCTATAACTAGTTGTAAAAAGTGATTCACTGTAACCGAGGGATCCAGAACCGTAGTAATTAGGATGAATAGAACATGATGCTTAACAATGTCAGACGCGATCCTTTAACTTGGAAACGAGCACTGTGGTCACCGGAGATAATTACTATCTGGTCATGGCTTAAGAGCCGGGTAACTAAAAGATGAACTAGTAACACAAACTTTAGGTCATTAATGCTTAAACAATGAATCTAACGAGAATCTGAGCCGTGATTAAGTTTCCAACAGACTAGCAAATAGGTAGGATAGTATTTGGTCGTACCATGAAATCGGAGATGCCAAACAAGTATTTTAATTTAATTACTGTTATTTGCTTTTTCAAACTATTTTCAGACTAAGCCTCTCGCTGAATAAGCGGTTGCGGCTTCTATTTACTTTTCAGTATTTTAATTTAATTACTGTTATTTGCTTTTTCAAACTATTTTCAGACTAAGCCTCTCGCTGAATAAGCGGTTGCGGCTTCTATTTACTTTTCAGTATTTTAATTTAATTACTGTTATTTGCTTTTTCAAACTATTTTCAGACTAAGCCTCTCGCTGAATAAGCGGTTGCGGCTTCTATTTACTTTTCAGTATTTTAATTTAATTACTGTTATTTGCTTTTTCAAACTATTTTCAGACTAAGCCTCTCGCTGAATAAGCGGTTGCGGCTTCTATTTACTTTTCAGTATTTTAATTTAATTACTGTTATTTGCTTTTTCAAACTATTTTCAGACTAAGCCTCTCGCTGAATAAGCGGTTGCGGCTTCTATTTACTTTTCAGTATTTTAATTTAATTACTGTTATTTGCTTTTTCAAACTATTTTCAGACTAAGCCTCTCGCTGAATAAGCGGTTGCGGCTTCTATTTACTTTTCAGTAATTAGGTTTAAGTCATTTAGGTTAAAAGTCAAATTAGGTCAAATTAGGTTTTTAGGTCAAAATTAGGGTTTAGTTAATTTAGCTAGTATTTTCATTTTCTTTAAAATTTCAAAAATCCAAAAATATTTTCTTTTTCATTTCTAGTTTAAGTAGTTTAATTTAGTTTTTCATTTCATTTTTATATTGGTGCGTTGATCTTTTTCTTGAGTTTTGCAGATTATTTAGGTAGTTGATGCGTTTAAGATCGGGAACGGTTGTAAGACGTGTTTCCACAAGCCTAAGTAGACTCAGACGTAGGAGGAGACTCAACAAATCAATCTCATCACCCGTAGTTAACCTAGCAAACCTTTTCGACCAAGAAACCCCTTCAGGATCATCCGACACTAGTTCAGAACCAAACTCACCTAGATCCGAAATGGACGAATTCGACCGACCCATGATGGAAAGGACGAGAGCCGTTGCACCGACACCGGGATCGGCTATTGTCCTACCAAACCTGGGAGATTCGTTTTCAGTCAAAGGACACCACCTTAAGTTAATCCAAGACAACCAATATGACGGCCGAGCCAAATCTGACCCCCATAAGCATGTAAGCAAGTTCACTAGTTTGTGCAAAATGTTCAAATATGTAGGAGATGTCACCGATGACGATGTGAAACTTAGCTTATTTCCGTCGTCTCTCACGGGAGAAGCACGTGTTTGGTTTGATGAGCTCGATGAAGGAACCATCACTACATGGAATCAACTCCGCGAACAGTTCGTCTCGCGATTCTTTCCCCCGAGTTTAGCTAGGAAAATGCTTCGAGACATTAAGGCTTTCAAGCAAGACGAAGGAGAATCACTAGTTGATGCATGGAAAAGGCTTAGGGAAATGATCATAAACTGTCACGGGAATGGACTTAACAAGGACGAGATCATGGAGATTTTCTTTTATGGTTTAACTAAGAGTTCCCAAAAGGATTTAGACCTAGCCGGCGGTGGTAACTTTTTGTACAAGTCTACCAATGACGCGTACAAAATGATGGAGGATATGGTGCAAGCTAGCTTAGCTCGAGATATGGACGATAAGGATCGAGATAGGAGGCCAAGAAGAACCGTGGCTAGCATCGAGAGCAGCTCCGACAATGAGGTAATTCATGAACTTAAAGCTTTATCTAACCGTTTTTCTACTTTTGAAGATAGGTTGGACATTATGGACAAAGACCTCAAGGTAATTGCACACGGGTGCAACAATTGCGGAGGAATGCACTATACCGAAGATTGTGAAGAGGAGGCTACCGAGCAAGTCAATTATGTTCAGAACCAATACCGTGGAGGCTATCAACGAGGACTATTCCAAAGAAACCCCGGTAATTTTAACTTTAATTCTAGTTATGCTAGAAATAACAATGGTTCTTTTCAAAATAGGTGGCAAAGGAGTAATGGTCAACCCGAGCAACCAAAGGTGGAGAATGAAGTCAAGGAGGATCAAATTGTTAAGCTCACAAACATGATGGAGAAGTATATGGACATAAATGACAAGTGACACGACTCCTTGGACAAGTATACAAGGTTCTTGAATGAGAAGATTGCCAACCTTGACCACAAAGTGGATGCCGTGGTGAGAGATCAACAATCCGCCATTAAAGGTTTGGAAAGGAAGCTAGAGAAATGGATGGAGCAAGGTGCTAAGAAGGAAAATGGTCTTCTTGCAAGCAATGCACAAGCTAATCTCAAGCCGAATCCTCAAGGAAGCCCTAGCACGAGTCAAAAGTACCAATCATCAATCGGACGAAGCGAGAATGTGAACGCCGTGTTCACCGAAGGTAATGACTCTACTGAGATTTCTAATGATTTTTGTGAAGTGTCTAATCAGGTATAGGCCATACGGGAGCAAAATGAAGAAGAAATGGACAAAAACGCAATTCTGGAATCTGCACAGGCATAACCAGCGCCGCTGGCAACCCTTCAGGAGAGCCCCGGCGCCGCTCAGCATATCCCAGCGCCGCTGGGAACCCTCCAGGTGCAAACCAGTGCCGCTGGCACCATGCCAACGCCGCTGGGAGCCACCCAGGTGATCCCTAACATCGCTACCCATCCTCCAGCGCCGCTCTAGGCTCCGTCAGCTCAGATTCGCGCGAAACTTCGTTTCCAGCTCTTTTTCAAGGAGATGTCGAGACCCAATTCGCTTCAAAATGCAAAATCAAAGAGGGGGACGACTCGGACAGTAAGGATGAAGTTGAAGATCCCGAGGTACCGGATGACGAGACACAGCTACCGCAAGCATCTGAAGATCCAGGAAGTTTTCTTATCCCTTGCACTGTTAATAATGAAATTTTTCGAGTGCATTAGCTGATTTAGGGTCAAGTATTAATGTTATGCCTACTGTGATTTATGAGAAACTTACCCTTTGTTTGCTAAAACCAGTTAACATGAGTATTCGGTTAGCCGATCAGACTTACCGACAACCCAAGGGGATTGTCGAAAGAGTCCATGTCAGGGTTAAGGATTTAGAATTTTGGACTGAGTTTGTTGTGCTTGATTCGGTAAGTGAAGTAGTGATAGCCCTAATTCTAGGCTGACCATTTCTGCATGCTGCGGATGCTATTATTCATGTTCTTAAACGTGAAATTTCTTTGTCAAATGGTCAAGTCAGAGTCAAATTGCATGTTATAGACTCTAGGGATGTCGACTATGTGGAAACATGTTTGAATGTTGAAAACGAGAACTACCAAAAACCTTTAGACATAAGTGAACTCGTTTGGAAAGCACGTAGTTTCTCAAATAATGAAGGCCAAGACTTGTCAAGACCAAATAGGAGAGGATTAAATGTGTTATATATAGAAACCAATATTAAGGAACTAGAGGAAATTTTAGAAGAGCTGGAAAAGGGAATAGATAAAGGAAATAGGTTATTAGTGGGAGTGAATACGTTCTTAGATAACCTTGGTTGGAATGATGTAGAAGACCCACCTTTATCACACTATAATCCTTACTTGTCAACCTCCGCTCTAGGTGACCCTACAATCTTCCAGGTGTTCTATTCCATAGGTCATATAGGAAGTCACGCGTTTATAGACGCCAGGGCAATGGTGAACATTTTCCCCCTAGATTTTTACACTAAGTATACTAGGAGAAATTTAGGTAAAGTGGTCTGGGAGGATAAGGTGATTAAGATTTTTAAGGGTGTTAATGTTAGGATTCTTGGATTCGTTGAAAAGGTCATAGTGTCGATTGGTGATTTAAGATTCTCAACAGAGTTCTTTCTAGTCAAAGAAAATGTGATAACTAGAAATGAGTTCATTTTAGGTCAACCCTTCCTTAAGACCGCATGCACTGATATTAATACCGAGTTAGGGGAATTGACATTAGAATCAGGGATTAATGTACTGAAAGTTGTGAAGTAAGATATAAATGTACATAATCCTTATGGTTTCTATTGCGAGGCAAAGGTTTATCAAGGTCAAAGAGAAAGGATGAACATCGAGTCATATTTGGAGGATAGGTCTGACATTTTTATTCGATATAATCCAATGGGTACCGGCCCTCGGCCTACCCCGTATTCTTCCTCAACCTAGTTCCTAGGACGAGTCCGGCTGAAGACTCGTTAAACTTAGCGCTTCTTGGGAGGCAACCCAAGCCGTATTTTTATTTTTATTTTTAGGAATATGTGACTAATTGCAATTAAGTGATTGTTTTAAATATTATCATTTGTGATGTATTTTATGAGTATGTTTTGAGATTCACAGATGCAAGCTGTCAATGGATCAAAGAAACAAGTAACTTATTACAATCGTATTTTGTTTTTATTTTTATTTTTATGTTTTAGCTTGTTATTTTCCGTTTTGATATTATGATTGAAGTGTGCAGGAGTATATTGCTTTGTAGTCTGAAGGAAACCATGCACTTGGCCAAAAGCTAAGTGTGGGGGAGTTCGAGCATCAAATCGCTGAAGAAATCAGACGTCGGAACACGTACAGAGTCAAAAGCACCGCTACGAGACCTCCAGTGCCGCTGGGAATGCATCTGGGCATCCCAGCGCCGCTGTACATGCACCTGTGCAGATCTAGCGCCGCTCCCTACTATCCAGCGCCCGCTCAGACACCAGCCAGCGCCGCTCACCACCAGTCCAGCGCCGCTCCCAGCTCCGTTCTGTACACCAGATCGCGAAAAATCAAAAAAAATCAGTAAAACCCAAAAATCCAAAAAAATCAAAAAATCAGAAAATACCAAAAAGAAAAGAAGGTGGAGACGCATCAATGGATCGCCATCAAATGGAGACGACTCAAGTCTTTGAAGATTCAACATCATTCAAGTCGCTCCGCAAATGCCATCTTCAACAACTATCATGCAACTTAGACCCGGGAAGTTTCGTTAATCCTTTTACTTTTTACGTGTTTTTCCTATTTCCCTTTGTTTCTATGTCTAGTACAACGAGGACGTTGTACAATTTAAGTATGGGGGGATGGAATAGGAAAAACCCTTGGTCTAATTGTTTGATTTATCACAAGTTTTCTACTACTTATTTCATGCAAATTTTAAGTTTTTCTGTGTCTGAAAACTATTTTGAGAATATAAGCTTTGCAAGTAGACAAAAGATGACGATAACTAAGCAACATTAGCCTTGGTAGATGAACGGTTAGTTAGGACTTTTAGCTTAACTATAGATTTGTGGCTGTTCATTCTTCCAACTGGATTAGAGCTTAGACTAAAACTGTATGCGATTATGTTTGCCATAGCACATTTAACCGGACTTTAATATGCCTAGCAATTAGAGCTTTCTAGTCATTAGTATAGGTGTATTAATTGGACTTAATTATACATGCTTGTGTAGGAACTAGTTTAGATGTATGGTTCGCCTTAATTCTTACACTATTTAATGTGAACTAGTTGCATGCGGAGTAGGAGTATGAGTCATCTGGGATCTCTGATAAATGTCTATTGCATGAATAATGTAGTAATCTTAAGAAAAGGCAATCAGTAGATTAAATATAAAAAAAAAGTTCAAAGAACTATTAACGAGTAAAATCTATACGCATCAAGTTATGTGGCTTTGCGCGTGGGGAACCACCGACCTGTCACCGCTGTCATGATGTAAGGTATAAACTCTAACCATTAGTTGAGTTATGTCGCTCTGCGAGTGGGGAACCACCGACCTGTCACCGTTGTCTCAACTATTAAAGATGATAATATCGTATGACTGCTTTAGTGTTTAGCTAGCGAGCATGACTATGTGGGGGTATATCTAAGTAGTGACTCACAAGTACACAAACGAATGAATATAAATGCCTTGCTAGTAGCTAGTAGTTCTGATTGCTATACAAACCTTAATTAAGTGCTTAACTAGTCAGCAGAAAAAGTAAGATTGAGCTGTAAGACATGTGGAAGTATAGAACTGTTTTAGAGGTATTAACACGAATAAAAAGTTAGCTTTTAGTTTTGATTGACCAATTATCTTGCCTCTAGCTATAGCTTACTAATTTTGTCTAAAGCTTTCTTAAATCATTTTGCATGACTAATCTTTCAAATGTTTTTAATAAAGTAGAATACTTTAACACTTAAGCTATCCGCTCATCATTGTTTTATTTTTCTTGGACTATTTGCTTGAGGACAAGCAAAGACTTAAGTGTGGGGGTATATGATGAGCGTCCATTTTGTGATAAAAACCCCTATCGAAAGGCCTCATTTCTATGTCTAAAATGAGTTAATATTCTGGAACTATTGGTACTTAATGAGTCGTATGTTTATGCAGGTTCACGGAAGATGCGAGAGAGGGTAAATGACATCAAGTAACTCAAGATGAAGGCCTATGAAGTTACAAGACACAAGGAGGTGATTCGGGAGCCGAACGAAGAAGAACGAACTGCAGCAGGAGCTACCAGCGCCGCTGGCAGCCATGCCAGCGCCGCTGGCCAACATCAAGCGCCGCTCCCAATCATCCAGCGCCGCTAGCCCAGTCCCAGCACCGCTGGCAAGCCCAGCCAGCACCGATGGGCGGCCCAGATCAGCAACCGACTTATTTAACTATTTAAGTCGAACTAACCCTCAAAACCCTAAGAGAGAGCCGATTCAGCAGCCCTAGCCGCCTACATTCAACCCTAGGTCGTAGTTGCAGATTTCCAGAAGGTTTTGGAGCTTCTAACACCTTCCGATCTTCATCCTCAGCCTAGATCTACTTTTTCTATTTTACTTTCAGTTGGTAAACGATGTCTTTCATTTTTTCAGACTTTGTTATTCCTTTAATAATGTCAGGCTAGTAGGCTGAATACTTGTTTGGATCAATGTGATCATGTAGACGTTTATTGTTTTACTTTATTTGTTAGAATTTGTTGGAGTGTGTTTTACTGTTTATCGTAGATCCATGTTTTACTAGTTCTTCATATTATTATCGGTTCTATATCTGAATATATTAGTTTAATTCTGATGGTTGTCTATGATCATACACTAGGACTAATATGCTAGGATGGAAAACACTAGTCGGTCTATAACTAGTTGTAAAAAGTGATTCACTTATAACCGAGGGATCCAGAACCGTAGTAATTAGGATGAATAGAACATGATGCTTAACAATGTCAGACGCGATCCTTTAACTTGGAAACGAGCACTGTGGTCACCGGAGATAATTACTATCTGGTCATGGCTTAAGAGCCGGGTAACTAAAAGATGAACTAGTAACACAAACTTTAGGTCATTAATGCTTAAACAATGAATCTAATGAGAATTTGTTTATAGGGTAGTGTGAGTCTAGCGACAGCACTAGTAATTAGGCAAAGTGAATCTAACGAGAATCTGAGCCGTGATTAAGTTTCCAACAGACTAGCAAATAGGTAGGATAGTATTTGGTCGTACCATGAAATCGGAGATGCCAAACAAGTATTTTAATTTAATTACTGTTATTTGCTTTTTCAAACTATTTTCAGACTAAGCCTCTCGCTGAATAAGCGGTTGCGGCTTCTATTTACTTTTCAGTATTTTAATTAGTTTAATAGGAAATCGTGACAACCCCACAACCGCTAGAATTACACATATTATTAGATTAGGTAGTGCAAGCGTCCCTGCGAACGATCCTGTAACTTATCACTTAGACTATACTACACTGATCGGGTTCTCTGCTCGTAAGTGTGTGTGTTTTCAGATAATTACTTGTACAACTTATAAATTTAAAAGCATAAAAATAAAAACACCATCAAGCTTTTTGGCGCCGCTGCCGGGGACGCGACGCATTCTTAGTTTAGTAGTGTAATTCGACCATATTTTGTGTTTTGGCACGAAATAGTTACTTTCAGTAATTAGGTTTAAGTCATTTAGGTTAAAAGTCAAATTAGGTCAAATTAGGTTTTTAGGTCAAAATTAGGGTTTAGTTAATTTAGCTAGTATTTTCATTTTCTTTAAAATTTCAAAAATCCAAAAATATTTTCTTTTTCATTTCTAGTTTAAGTAGTTTAATTTAGTTTTTCATTTCATTTTTATATTGGTGCGTTGATCTTTTTCTTGAGTTTTGCAGATTATTTAGGTAGTTGATGCATTTAAGATCGGGAACGGTTGTAAGACGTGTTTCCACAAGCCTAAGTAGACTCAGACGTAGTAGGAGACTCAACAAATCAATTTCATCACCCGTAGTTAACCTAGCAAACCTTTTCGACCAAGAAACCCCTTTAGGATCATCCGACACTAGTTCAGAACCAAACTCACCTAGATCCGAAATGGACGAATTCGACCGACCCATGATGGAAAGGACGAGAGCCGTTGCACCGACACCGGGATCGGCTATTGTCCTACCAAACCTGGGAGATTCGTTTTCAGTCAAAGGACACCACCTTAAGTTAATCCAAGACAACCAATATGATGGCCGTGCCAAATCTGACCCCCATAAGCATGTAAGCAAGTTCACTAGTTTGTGCAAAATGTTCAAATATGGAGGAGATGTCACCGATGACGATGTGAAACTTAGCTTATTTCCGTCGTCTCTCACGGGAGAGGCACGTGTTTGGTTTGATGAGCTCGATGAAGGTACCATCACTACATGGAATCAAATCCGCGAACAGTTCGTCTCGCGATTCTTTCCCCCGAGTTTAGCTAGGAAAATGCTTCGAGACATTAAGGCTTTCAAGCAAGACGAAGGAGAATCACTAGTTGATGCATGGAAAAGGCTTAGGGAAATGATCATAAACTGTCACGGGAATGGACTTAACAAGGACGAGATCATGGAGATTTTCTTTTATGGTTTAACTAAGAGTTCCCAAAAGGATTTAGACCTAGCCGGCGGTGGTAACTTTTTGTACAAGTCTACCAATGACGCGTACAAAATGATGGAGGATATGGTGCAAGCTAGCTTAGCTCGAGATATGGACGATAAGGATCGAGATAGGAGGCCAAGAAGAACCGTGGCTAGCATCGAGAGCAGCTCCGACAATGAGGTAATTCATGAACTTAAAGCTTTATCTAACCGTTTTTCTACTTTTGAAGATAGGTTGGACATTATGGACAAAGACCTCAAGGTAATTGCACACGGGTGCAACAATTGCGGAGGAATGCACTATACCGAAGATTGTGAAGAGGAGGCTACCGAGCAAGTCAATTATGTTCAGAACCAATACCGTGGAGGCTATCAACGAGGACTATTCCAAAGAAACCCCGGTAATTTTAACTTTAATTCTAGTTATGCTAGAAATAACAATGGTTCTTTTCAAAATAGGTGGCAAAGGAGTAATGGTCAACCCGAGCAACCAAAGGTGGAGAATGAAGTCAAGGAGGATCCAATTGTCAAGCTCACAAACATGATGGAGAAAGTATATGGACATAAATGACAAGAGACACGACTCCTTGGACAAGTATACAAGGTTCTTGAATGAGAAGATTGCCAACCTTGACCACAAAGTGGATGCCGTGGTGAGAGATCAACAATCCGCCATTAAAGGTTTGGAAAGGAAGCTAGAGAAATGGATGGAGCAAGGTGCTAAGAAGGAAAATGGTATTGACATAGATGTGCATTTACAGACTCCCCCTTGGCAATAGCTTCTAGACGTTAACATACCTATGTCTTTGTCTTGTCTTTGTCATCAATCTACTTCCTCTGCTTTTTCTTCTTACTCTTGCTCTGCTCCTTCTCAGTCTCAGTCTCGAAATCAGAATCTGACTCTGACTCTGAAGGAGTATGAGTCAACCCTAACCGTTCTTTCTCTTGATCCCACATAGATCCTGGATCATAATAATAATCCGCAATCTCTGCCCTAGCTCTCATATGAGCTTGTGGATCATAACCAAGTCTCTTCTCCAGTCTATGCACAATTACAGGATGCAAATCTGACTCGGTAGAAGTGTTATTGGTAGAGTCGGTCTTGGTAGACTCACTATCCTGAGCACTAGTATCTTCAATTTCAAGAGCAACAACAGCAGATTGCCCTACCAAACCCTTACCTTTGTCAAAGCCAATACCTTCGGTATAGGATTTAGTCAGAGGTGCATCAGACTCAACTACCATCTTCACCTCTGTGACAACCAGTTCTTGAGTCTGGGGAGCTTCTGAGGTAGCCTTGCCAGCGACACCAGCCTAGCTAGACTCTCCTTGAGTCTCTGTTATGAACACAGAACTCCCTCCTAGCTCTTGAGTAGCTCTAGCAGCATCTGGATCTTCATTCTGATCATCATCATGCCCTGCGTTAGCCAGCTCATCACCTCTGCAACCTAAGCTGTCTCTCTCAGCTCTAACCTTGAGATAGTTATCGATGAGCTCATGCAGTTTTTCTTCGGAGATCTTGACTCCCTTCTTCAATGCATTTGCCATCCTGATAACCTTCTCATCTAGAACTAAATACTTCTTATACATACTGGACACTACCACCTCGGCCTTTCCCAACTTGTCTTCCAAAATCTTATTCTTGTCACTAACAACCTTAAGATCACCAGCTAAACGAGTGATCAAACCTCTCATCTCATTCATCTGTCTTTGCAGATCACCAAGATTAGTTTCTTCACTTGTTTGTCGCTGTGGTTATGGCTGTGTAGTCTCAAGAATAGTAACAACTGGCACACTTGGTGAACCACCAGTAGCAGCAGAAGTCTCTTGTTCCCTGACAAGTGTTCTTCTCTTAGGTATAGGCTGCTCTGGCACCCAATCTTCATCCATTTCTCTCCTTCTTCTTCCTTGAGCTGCCTCAGTAGGTTTAGGAACCATCTTAGATCCAACTCTGATGAATGCATGAGATCTGTAAGGATCTTCATCACCATCACTGCTAGAATCATCATCAGAATGGATAGAAGGTTCTCTGTCTGCTTGAACATCAGCAGCAGCCTTTCCTCTACCTTCATCATTCACACCAGATCCACTAGCCTGACCCGCTCCTGACCCACTAGCTTCTTCAGTACCAGACCCACTAGCTCTAGCTGCTTCAGAACCAACTGTAGCTCCAGCTCCATAATCATCTATGTCCCGGTCAAGGTCCACATCTACTAGGTCATCAGCATTGGCATTGTACCTTTGCACTTGAGCAATATCACCCTCTGGATCAGCCATTTGCTCCAATAGATCATCTACAATCTCAGGATTGTCTCCAGGTTGGTTTATCACATCATCTGCAACCTGTACAACAACTTCAGGCTCAATCGGTGCATCTGCCTGAACCATCACATCATGTAACTGCTCTGGAAGCACAACATCTCAGCAGCTTCACCATCTTCTGGCTGAGGCCCTTCATAAGCTGATATGACCCCATCAGTAGGTGCTATGTAGTTGGCATTTACGATTGCACCAAATAATGCTACATCTTGAGCATTTGGATCATTCTGGTATCGAGACACAAACTTATCATAACCACGTCGGATGATCGAGCTCACTTGCTTCACTTCTCCTACAGCAGGTAGATTTGGAAGTCGAGCATTGATTATCATCATCACGAACTGAGGATACATCAAAAACCTCCTCTTTCCTGTGGTTGTGATCTGTTTCTTCATCTCATCGAAAAAGAATTTAGAGAAACTGTATGGCTTGTTAAATACCAAGCCCACCATCTGTGCTTGGGCTTCCTGGTTCAATGTATCATAACCAGACTTCTTGTTGCTTAAACTAACCAGCAACACATGCGCAAGATACCTCCACCTGCCATAAAACCCTTCTTGAACAGAGTTTTACTTGACATATCTGCAGCAAACCCCATTCTTCTGAAAGCACCTTGAATGACTTCATGTCTGAACTTGGTGAGACCTGTAGCACCACCTTCTTGTTCAACTGTGCCCAGATTAAGAATGTTAACGAGGTCAGCAGCTGTGAATTGTATCTGCTGCCCAACAAATATGGTATGAAAGATATACACATCTCCTACCTTCACACAGTCAGCATTATTCCAGAAATCTCTGAGATAATCTAAATATATGACTGGAGAATGTGTAAGAACATGATGAATCCTTGATCTTCAGAAGAAGGCAAATATCTCGTGATAATAAGTCGTTCCTTCCTGATTATCATCGAAGTTCATCACATAATTATGACCTGCTATGAAATTTCTTGCCATTTCTGTAATCAATAACAAATAATTAATTACTCAAAAAGACATAAAAATTCATATGCATAACATACACAACTAAAATTATCCCGGTAATTTAGTCAAAAGCATAAATTATCCCTGTAATTTACAACATAACATAAATTATCTCTGTAATTTAGTTAAGCATCAATTAACTCATTTTCAAATATTTATAAACTTTTGAAAATCTGTTAAATTAACTTTAATTAACCCTGTAATTAAGTTAAATATAAAAATTAACTTATTTTCAAATTTTTATAAAAATAAACTTTTGAAAATCTGTTAAGTCAAATACGAGGTCGTATCCCTGTACGAGGTCGTATTTTCCAATTTGGCCACGTATTAGTCCAGGTCGTAAATCGGCATCGTATTTCGAAAGTCAAACCGGTCAAAATAAATTGACATTTACGAGGTTGCAAATCTGGGCTAGCAAAACCCCAAATGCGAGTCTGTCGCACTATTCATCTTCCCCAACACGAAATCGTGATTTACCCAACCAAAACTTGTAAAAATCGTTTCTATACACTTGTATTCAAACGATAAACATACCCAACCCTTATTTTTAACCAAAAACATCAAAATCGAATGAAAATTGAAAAACCTAGTTCGAAAATTTCGAACTCTATTTTCTTGATTTTCTTGTTGCATGGTCAACTATAGGACGATTAGATAGTATACCTAGATTCAGTATTTCATGAGGATCACAAATATATCACTCAAAAACACTCGATCTAATTGTATATATGAAATCTCAAACAGGGTAGCAAGTCGTATTTTCGGGGTCGTAAAGCTCTGAAATTGATTTTAATTTTGTGAGGTCGTATTAGGGTTAAATTGGGTTATATACCCACTCGAACCGAATGGGCTTGGGTCAACCCGGCCCACCAAATTACGAGGTCGTCTTGAACTTGGCCCAATTGACCAATTGCGAGGTCGCATTCTGCCATATTCAATTACGAGGTCGTAAATACCTCCTGCACACTTTAAAATCAAATTTTTATCAAAGTTTCTGAATAATTGATCAACGAACTTCCTGGAAATATGAAATATTTAAATGACCAAACCTGTAGGCATCAAATTTTCATCTTTTCCCTGATCTTCGTCTTAAACCTGAAAAGTTAATAAACTTACCGAAATTCTTTAACTTTTCCACGATCAATCTTTCCAAAACTTTCAAATTTAGCTTTCCCGAATCTGAACCACTTGTAAACACTTACTTTGTAAAAAGTTATAAAATTGATTCGTCATTCTTATACCTCCCCCTCAATTTTATGACTAGGATGTATAAATATGATTAATCAATATAACCACTATCATTCTTATGTACTCCCCCTCAATTTATGATTGGGATACATAACTATGATCATATAATTAGAACAAGAAACATCTATATTTTACACATAGTATTGATTAACTACGTCATATTTATCTGAAAACCTTTCAAAACTATATGATCTAGATAATCAATATAACAACTTCTTTCACATTCATATAAACGTTTCTATTTCTAAGATTTCAAAATATATTTGACAATCTTTCAAATTTAAACGATATATCTATGTCTAAGGCATAAAAATATTAACTACGTAACCTTTTACATCCAAACATTACATTTCTATGTCTAAGGTATTACATAGTCAATAACCTTTCACATTCACCTAATGTCTATGTTTAAGGTTTTTCATAACCTCCTACATTCACATTATGTCTATGTCTAAGGTTTTACAAGTATGAAGTTGATAATCTTTCATATTCTATATCTAAGATCTTCAACTAATAAAAATACAGCTATCATCATCTGTAATTACTATATAAATATATATTATAAAAACCTGATGATCTTAGCTTTTGTCTTGAACACTTCAGTCTTTTACTTAGAAATCCTTCCCTTGGATTGACTTCTCTGCAAATACACTGAAAAAGAATTTCGAGACAACAAAATTTTAATTGCTATACCCGAAACTCGATCTTCTGAAACTTCAGATTTGAAAGACAAACTCCAAACTCTCTGTATCGTCATAATAATCAACTAATGCACCATAGCTTGTTGTAGTTCCCCCCCTCAATGATAAATCCCTCCGAATTAAGCATATGCAATCTTCCTTCTTGGATATATTGCTCGAGTCCCTACTCGCCTTGCATAACCGGCATATAATAGAGAAGTAGAATTTCCAACAATCAATACTGAACTAGTTGACTCCCATGAAAACCAGAAACTTTGAAACTTGAATCACAACCTTTAGGAACATGGAACCTGTTTCAAAAGCAATCTAAATCATGTCTCGAAGTCTCAATGTCTTGAAGATATGGAGACATAAATAAATCATTGTGCTTCCTTGTGCTAATATCTGCACATACAAGCTTAAAACAAGATAGAAATAATAATGTTATTCTTCATTATTTCATCACTATTACATTTTATAGTAACGACTTAATCTAGAACTACATTCTTCATTTTCTTCTCCAAATTTGTTATTCTTCACTATCATAAGTCATAAACATATGACATTATCTTAGTCTAGAACTACAAATCTTCAAGAACCTTAAACTTCTTATTGTTCAAAATCTAAACCGTAAGATCTCTGTCTTATTGTTCAAAATCATAGATGTAACACCCGTCGTTTAAAAATATGGGTTTTCAAAACTTTTCACCTAACGGTGTTAAATTGCGGAAGTAAAGACTGTAAAAGTCAAAACCGATAAAACATTTCGGTTGCTGCATTTATTTGGTGTTACATGCCATATCAAACAATAGTTCAAATGAAAACCCAACGGTTGCCCAACATAAAACAACCGTTCACATGTCACAACATAAATTCGACATTAAGTACGAAATGTAAATAAATGTCTAAGCAAGGAATCGTCTATGGATAACTAAGGCTCCTTCAAAGAATCTACCCAAGCTCACACATCCTTCGTCTAATTCCATCAAGCTAAACCTGAGGGAACAACCACATTAAAGAAGCAAGTGTTAGCTATAAGAATAGCTAAGTAAGATAACACTTAATTAAAAGCATTGTCCAATTAAAACAATCTTCATTATTAGACAAGTTTTATTAGGCACAACACACATCACACGTTCACACATATACTACATTTCGACTTCATATTAATTAGGATAATCATCCTAAATGTGCATATCCTGCATTAGTTCACACATTGTCACACGTATCTTTGTTAACTGCATATAAGTGTGCCCTGCATCACACCCGGCTGGATGATCAGTCAAAAGACTACTCATCTTACGTCGTTAAGGAGTGGCAAGCCAATCCAAGAGTAATCCGTATGTGGAGGTTGGTCAAACCTCTCGTATTACTCGCCCTGCGTTATAAAGACCATGTTGCGAGGAGCCACCCAAGCAACAACTGCATCAACGCACTCATCCGGCTAAGACAAGTACGGGTTAAGCTTAACACTTTCCCTGCATTAGTTTTATGAGCTCAATTTCACACATATAGATTGGGTCCCCTGCATTCCCAAACATTCACACACATATAGTCTAGGTAACACACATTCCTAGACATTCATACACTTTAACTTCATTACGTTTGGATCCTTAAACGTGCAAGTGACATAGTAACCTAGCAAGTCTAGTGAACTAGGCGTACAAGTCAAGCATGCATATCACACATCAACTTCATTTCTATATATCATGCATATCAAGATACTTCATTAAACTACATCAACTGCATAGCTACATACTACATTAAGCAATACTACATTACACTACAATAGGGACTGCATCTCAGGTCTCATGGTCAACTGCATAAACCATAATACCTCCCAAGTAACCCATATGCCCACATGCAATATAAAGATACCGAATGGAAGTGTTTACGATTTGAAACCAGCTTTTAGTTGATCCCCCAGCGTGTCAAAGTAGTGTATCTTACCTGGTAGT
The DNA here is from genome assembly GCA_034093135.1 of Erigeron breviscapus. Lineage (NCBI taxonomy): Eukaryota > Viridiplantae > Streptophyta > Magnoliopsida > Asterales > Asteraceae > Erigeron > Erigeron breviscapus. Next base: position 155,642,804 of record CM067170.1, on the reverse strand, counting down.
AGTATGTGCGCGCAAACAAAAGCTAACAGTGCTTAATAGTAATCCCCGACACCTATCGTACATTAACATATAAAATATAAGTCATTTGGGACCTTATCGAACTTAGTTTTGTTCTTAAACCTCACTTTAGCTTCAAAACGAATTTAACCAACGAATTTGGCTTCAAACGAAGATGAACTTCGTTTGCCAAACGAATTTAGACCTCATAAAACGAATTTAGGTTAACTGGAACGAATTTGGACTTTCCTTAACAAACGAATTTGAACTTCATATTAGCAAACGAATTTGAGTTTCATTTTGACAAACGAACATAAGCTCCTATCAAACGAAATTAGTTCCAAATGATTTTAGGCTGTCAACATCAAACGAATTTGGCCTCAAACGAAGTTAAACTTCGTTGGGGTAAACGAATTTAGATTTGCAGGAACGAATTTGTCATCAGCAAACGGATTTAAGCTTATTTTCGACCAGAATTCATAAAACGACTTCGTTCTTCATTTTTCCAGAAATCAATCAACTTTGGCTTCACCCAAAACATGTTTTTGACATACATAGACCTCTTTTGATCATCAAGATCGATTACAAACTCGTTTGACATCGTTTAGAACATTAATTGGCTTAAACATAATATAAACCCTAACTTAATCAAAACCCCTTTCAAAATCAGATTTAATTCGTTAATATATGACCTTTGAATCTGAAATACAAATAATAATCGTGGATTACCTGCATCAATGATAGCCAAACAGATTCAATGCAAAACACTTGATTGTATGACCCAAAACTTGTAGATTTTGCTAAAGGATTCAAGAAAGGTTTGGAATATACTTTGTGTTTGTCTTTTAATTATGTTTAGGCTGGAAACTAACCCTAGATTAGGCTAATCCCACCCTAAACCCGTTTTTGACTTTACCCATATGTCAAGACTAGCCCCTAGACTTCCAAATCCTTCATTATTGGTCACAAACTACATTATTGACCATATACAACATTATCCCTTCATTAAATGTCACTTCATAGACATAAACCTTCGTATTTCACACATTTATACTACATTAACATTTAGGTTTTCAAACCTCACACATAACACACATTAACTACGTATATGCATATATTCACACTAGACTTAACGACACACATGAGGTTGACTTAACAGCGTTAGTCAAATCTTAAAGAAAAGTTTGGGATATACTTTGTGTTTGTCTTTTAATTATGTTTAGGCTGGAAACTAACCCTAGATTAGGCTAATCCCACCCTAAACCCGTTTTTGACTTTACCCATATGTCAAGACTAGCCCCTAGACTTCCAAATCCTTCATTATTGGTCACAAACTACATTATTGACCATATACAACATTATCCCTTCATTAAATGTCACTTAATCACGTTTGCGAACTTATGTGCCCCATATTTAGATACACTCTCACAATCAACACAAGCACTAAGATTAAGACATTTGGTGAGTAAAGTGAGAAAGTCTTTAAGAATCAAGTCAGCGGTGACAGGTCGGTGATTCCTCACGCGCAAAGCGACTTAACTTGACTCACGTACGGAAATATACTCAACATTGCATAATGCCAAGTACTTGCATATTTGTGACATTATTTTAAGCACTTCTGAAAACCCATAACTTTCGATGAGACCCGTGTAGATCCCAAGTTGGAAGCTTTAGGTAGGCTAGGTATACAAAGACACCCCAAGGACTTACTTGTTCGAATATCAAAGGTCACATTAGCTTCATATTTTCAACATATTTATTAGATATTTGCATATCTTGTCACAAATATACATCCGAAAAAGCAATACATACACATATATGTACCCGAGACCTTAAACTTCTTATTGTTCAAAATCATTGACCTATAAACTCCTTGTTTATCCGTCAACTTATCAGAAAAATTCTAGAATCTTAAGATCCCTGTCTTATCATTCTACACATACTTATCAAGATCTAGAATCTTAAGATCTCTGTCTTATCATTCTACGGATAACCTGAACTAAGGTCTTCCAATAAAGTATCCTTCATTATGCAAACTTATATAGATTCCGTTTCCAAAGTCACTTGTCTTTAACTCTGTAAAAGCATCTAACTGAAACCTAATCTCTTATACTTTTGCAAAATGACATTTGATTATGCAAATCCCATCTATGGATACCATATGTAATACTCCTATGATTGCCTCATCAAACTAGTATCCAACTTGGTTAAACTAGATAACATTTATAAATACTCCTATGATAGCCTCATCAAACTAGTATTTATCTTTTTTCAGTATAGATTTGCATGATCCATATCTTGCTTCCGTGGTGAAATCTTGCTCAACAACCTACAAAAACGAATATATGTCCGTTGTCCTGCACATCTCAACACACAAGTAATACACATAGATTTGATGTGTGCGTTAAATAAATCAAAAATGAATCTACTTAATAGTCTATTATTAATCTAAGTTACTTCAAGATCAAATAATTCACTATTAGCACTTTCAAATTATGCACATATCATATCAAAATTATTTAGAATCTCTGTTCCAAATCTTTTTGATTAAAAAATCTTTCAAAGATTAAATTCAAAACTATGAACAACTCTGTGTCCATTCTTATGAAAATCTTCTTTCTAAGAATTAAAACAAAATAGTCATTAACTCAATATCTATTTATTGAAATCAACAACTCTGTGTTCTTTTCCTTAAACTCATATTCTGTTAGTATGACACACTTTCTTTTAGCTTTTGATCACAACACTATCGCTGAACTACCCTACTCGTTTATTCAGTGTTCCATAGAACGTAGTTGAGTCCTCTTGGAAACTAGATTCTATTCTGACTATATCTCTCGTGCAATAGGAACTTTTATTTAAACAATACAATACAAATAAAAATTTAAACATTTCACGAAAAACACAAACACACACACACACAGAACATAAACGAATAACATAGTTACAAGAGCTAAAGATACTGCAGATTAGATCAGATTAGCATGTTACATAAGCCTACCAGCGAGAAATAATTCTCTTATTATTAGTTATGAACAGCGATCCAAAAACGATTACCAATATGTTTGTCCTCTTAAACACTCGGTACTTCCAGTCTCCTTTTTGGTTGTGACACTTTCGACATACCCTGGCCAAGGACAGTCACCATACAACCCGAGTAGCCTAATATGTCACTTAATCACGTTTGCGAACTTATGTGCCCCATATTTAGATACACTCTCACAATCAACACAAGCACTAAGATTAAGACATTTGGTGAGTAAAGTGAGAAAGTCTTTAAGAATCAAGTCAAGCGGTGACAGGTCGGTGATTCCTCACGCGCAAAGCGACTTAACTTGACTCACGTACGGAAATATACTCAACATTGCATAATGCCAAGTACTTGCATATTTGTGACATTATTTTAAGCACTTCTGAAAACCCATAACTTTCGATGAGACCCGTGTAGATCCCAAGTTGGAAGCTTTAGGTAGGCTAGGTATACAAAGACACCCCAAGGACTTACTTGTTCGAATATCAAAGGTCACATTAGCTTCATATTTTCAACAGATTTATTAGATATTTGCATATCTTGTCACAAATATACATCCGAAAAAGCAATACATACACATATATGTACCCGAGACCTTCTATATAAAGACCAAATATACATAATTACAATGCAAGATCTTTCATAAGATTTAAAGGACTTGTCTATTTTAAGAAAAAGCATTCTCAGCCATATATCTGAATACGTTTCCCATAAGAACATTGTATACATTTAAGTTCAGATTATAAGGAAACCTTGGTACTTTGTGCCTACCGATACATCATATAATGGGTATCACTGAACTGAGCAATTTAAAGTACAATTAAGTAGGCTTAAAGGCTAAAGTATCGTCACGTCTAATCTCTTGATGCAGTGACCTTACTCTTTTTATTATATTTCTTTTTCTTTTCTGTTTTTTCTGATTTTTATTTTGTTTTTCTGACACTATATGACACACATACATTACGACACAAACACTGGCTCATTTTACAAAGTTCCTTTAGAGAGACAGTGTCGCTATAGATTTCTCATTCCAATCAATTGGACTAACAACACGAAACGAGTTCGGTCGAAAGCCTTAGTGAACAGATCAGCTAAATTAAAGTCACTCGGCACCTTTTCTAGGACTATTAATTTCTTTTCAGCACAATCACGTATAAAATGAAACCTTATGTCTATGTGCTTAGTCCTACTGTACTTAACAGGATTATTAGTTATGGATATGGTGGATTCATTGTCTACCTTTATGGAAGTATAAAAAGAAAATCTAACCGTAATCATCTGAGCCTGTGAACAAGCATTCACTTGCTATCATGTATTCCAATCTCTTCCCTAAGATAGACATCCACTGATGTTTACTTCCTCAAGAACACCAATTTCTTCATCCCTGTAATTAAACTAGTGCACTTCTAGAGCTGTTGTTCTAGTGCCTCAAGATTGGCCACGAAATTCACGAGCCCTTCTGTACTCAGATCATCAGGTATCTCGATCTTTACACCCTTATCCTTTTTCTCAATTTTCACAGTTTCATTAGCTTTAGTGGAAGCTTCTTCATTCTCAGCTCTTACTGGTTCTGACGGTTCAAGTTCCTCTTCTACTTTCTGATGAAACTATCATGATCATCTGTGCTGACATACAATGTATAGTCGAATGAATTATCAACAAGATCGTTCATTCCTCCATCAATGTCTTGAGTTTCTGCCAAGAATGCATGATTCTGATCATCGGTACTAGTCGAACCCCAATTATAAGTACCATATGCAAGACTGTATTTTTAGTCCTACATCTCCTGTTTAGACAGAAGAAAAAGACTTGTAGAGAAATATCGTAAAAGACGTATTCTTTTCCCTAAAGTGCAACATTATTCATATATACTTTTTCGTTACACTTATATATGTTATTTATTTCTTCATTAAACGAAGGATAGCCAGGCCCCGGTTCCCAGGGTTAGGGTATTCCCTATTATGTTATGAGCCTACTCAGATCAGAACTAGTTTATTCTCTTTCGCCTATCGGCCGGCTTTAAGCAACCTTCGCATTTCCTGTTATTGAACAACTAAAGCTCTTGAGTTGTCCGTTTCTCCTGAGCTTCGGTTCCCAGTATTAGCATATTGATGTCCAGAATTCTGACTCACTATAGAATCACTTTGATTGAGGTTCTGACGGCCTGTAGCTGAATTGTTATCCCGTCTTGGTCTCTGACACTTTCTAGCAAAATGTCCAAAACCATCACAGTTAAAACACTTCACCTTGGTTTTATCAAACCCACTTTGCCATTCACAACCTTCCTTCCGGTTCTATCTGTGAAACGCTGAACTCTCAATGTTAGCATAGCTAGTTGCCAGTTCAGATCCATTTCTTCCAAATCATCAGGATCAACTTGCTTGTGATCCTCCCTAAACAAATCAGGATCAGTTAGTTTTCCTCCAATTAACTTCTCATGAGCAGACACAAAGGAAGCAAGCATGCCCAAATTTCCCTCAGCAGATCTTATGCTCATCGGCATCCCTGTGTAACCCGAGCTTGGAGAACTACTACTCTGAACCCCATTTTGCACTACCATGGCTGATTCCGGAGAAATTACATACATCAAGTTGCTGTCAAAATCCATTGACATCTTCATCTTGTTATTCTCTCCACTGTAGAAGGCAGTAATCCTTCCACTTGGAGATTTTCTAGAAGCAATACTAGGCTTATCAACTTTGGGCGGTGAATTGGCCTTTCCGGTTTCATGATCCATCAGAATTATCTGATTCAGCAAAGCTTGATAGTTTGCGGGTAACTGAGACGTCATTTTCTTCGAGCTAGTAAAGTTCACGAACTGTTCAAAAATAAACAAGGTCATAAAAGTTTACGAGGTCGCAAAGAAAAATGAGGTCGCAATTAGTTACTCGAGGTCGTAATTGAACTGGTGAGGTCTTAAAGAGCTCACGAGGTCGCAAACGAAACACGTTGTCGCAATTGAACTAGCAAGGTCGTAATTAGCTACCCAGGTCGTAAATAGAACTGGATGAGGTAATACGAACCCGCGGGGTCGCAAACGATGCTGAAACCTTTAATACTCTTGAATTCGAAACCCTAATACCCAAAACACCTTCGACTGCTGTAATTGTCAGACTACTACTCTCTCCTTTCTGTAAATCTGATGAGATCTTCTTATGCCAAGATAGGGTATAGAAGGTACTCCTGATTTCCCTCTAAATTTTTGCCGCCAAAATATGTTCTCATGAAACTTTGAATTCCATGTAAACTTTGGATATCATGATCATAGGAAAAATTTGATAATTCCTAAAAAATTTTCGCCAAATCTGCGTCGACAACGGATGAAAATTGACCTAAAATTTTCTGAACGCTACCAAACTTCAAATCTTCATGATTCATCCCATTTTAAGACCCTGGGCAAAAATTATTTTTCCTGCCAAAAGACTTTTTTTTTTACAACAACATAAGAGTCTTCTCTCGGGAACTTACCCTATGTTTCTTCAGATAACCTTCTTCAACTCTGTGATTAAATTCTTCTGATTAAACAACTTGAAACGCATAAGAACTCCTTTTTAGTGTGTGGACTAGAACTGCTGCTGCTTGTATATGCGAGGTCGCAACTTACTTGTTCTTTACGAGGTCGCAATAAAAAAAACAATTGCGAAGTCGTAAACTAGATGACTAATTATGAAGTCGCAATTCTGAAGACCAATTGCGAGGTCGTAATTCTACCAGGTAGCAAAACATCCTGATCAGCATCTTCATTGAACGACAGCAGCTCTTCTTTTCCAGAAACCCTAATTCGTCCCCAACCTGAAAGGCCACGAATCTGGGTCTGCCTCAACATGCAAAACTAATCAGATCTTGTTTTCATCGTTACAAAGCTTTAACACTGTAAAGCGTGTAAGGAGGAAAACACAATCTGATATAGTTTCACACGATCAGATCTCAAAAATAAAGATTTTGGTCGTAAACTCCATGAAAAAATCACGGCTAGACGACCAGATCTCAATACTAATGTTTTCGGTCGAGAACTCCGTGAAAGAATCACAGCTAGACGACCCTAAACCGATGTTGTCTATCACCAATAAGCTATAACCTTCCAGTATTAAACCAAGAGGCTCTGATACCAATTGTAAGTCCCCTGGTACGGATCGTTAATAGCTTGCTCCAGTTATCTTGAGGTGAGGAATCCCTCACTATAACTTGGTGATCAACAACAAGCCCCTAGATCATCTGCTGCCTCGCAGATCTTCTCCGGGCTAGCGGAACAACCTTTGACGACTATAACCTGCAATACCTGCTTGATATTTCGACAAATGTTCAACCCTAAACTCTGTTAGGGTTCGGTTTATATAGGAATCAACACAATTGGGCTTGAGCATATTGGCCTCGTCTTTCAGGCCCAGCTCGACCTATTTACGAGGTCGTATTTATGCTCTAGCCTCGTATTTGTCCCTGCAAATACGGAGTCGCATTCCCACTGTGAATTGCGAACTCGCAATTCACACTTAGCAGATTTACTATACATTCAATACTTAAACTTAATCTAGTATTCTATGTATAATACTAAGTTCATTAATGACAATCACATTAAAAATACATATAACAATATAAGCCCAAACAATCTAGACTGCTATTGACATAGATGTGCACTTACAGTTACTTAACGAGCATTAGACGGGATGAAGCCTTGTAACGGCCATGACAAAATGTAACGGTTGTTACATGCTGATCACATATATATACTTTCTTTCATTCCTTTGGACGGGGATCTTGGCACTCAAACCAATTTTAGGGTTTTCAAAAGTCATTTTTCATCCACTTGAACATCTTGGAAGATCTTAATCTTGTTTGGATTCATCTCATCATTTCAATTACAATAAAAACACTCGATTGGATTGATTTCTTCATTCGGTACAACATGATTTCAATTGTTATTGATTGTTTTTATCTTTTCATTATGAGTAGCTTATCATTTCATCACTTACTGAAATGAAACGAGACATTATGTGACGGTTGCACTATTTTATTAATTCATAGTTGATTTCAATTATCGTTGTGTCGACATCTTGATGAATTGATTCTTTATTAATTATTATTTTGATATTGGTGATATATGTGTTCTTCGTTAGTGGTACTAGTTGAATATATATATGATTTCAATTGATTATCTTTAATCGATTGTCGCTAGTTCATGGTATGATATTGAATATCGTTGTAATAACAAGAATCATTTTGTCAACGTGTTAATTAACGGTTGGTGGTACCACGTTGTCTTTACATAGATAGAATTGTTAATTTGATAATCAAATAAACTAGTTGGTTAGGGAAATTATTTTAAGCATTGGTGGTACCGGCTTTTACAAAGAAACTGATTAATTAGGTGATTTAAATGATTTTACAAACGTTGGTGGTACCAGTTTGTGTCTTTATTTGGTCACGATTATCATTGTCAACTGAATTGAATTTGAGCTTAATCATGTGCAACCCGAACTGTTGTCGAGCGGATTCGAGGTAGATGGCTTTTACTTTTATTGTTTAAAAACAAAAACTCTCTTTGCGATTAATCCTGTGGGATTACTAACTTGTTTAATTTCTTGCTAACTAACTTTTCAAAGCAAAGTGACAACACAGTCACAACCCCCTTTTTACTTTGAATTGCATTATTTGAACAACTTCTGTATACCTCAGATTTACCAAGTTAACTATATTGCATACGAACGGGTCCACTGCCCGCAAGTGTGTAGTAGTCAGTCGCTAGGTGATTTGTGTTTATAAATTTTGAGACTCGATTTCACACATCAAAAACTATCAACTCCAATTGTATTTTCAGAAAAATCTGTTGTACAAGAAAGTGAACTCAACCAGATACCTCCAAGGACTTATAAGGTACAGTCCAGTGAACCCATCAGTCGATGGGTTCCCAAATCTAACTAATGAATCTGGTGGATGTGCAGGGCGATCGAAAGAAATATATTTGGTATCTTGACAGTGCAGTTGGCAGGACAATGACCGGATGTAAGACCCTGCTGGAGGAGTTCCCAAATTTATGGTGTCCTGAACAATGGACAAGTCAAATTCAGACGAGTTGCATATGTGAATGGTTTGAAATATAACCTGATCAGTGTCAGTCAATTGTGTGATGATGGCTATCAAGTTTTGTTCAATATTGCTCAAGGCATCGTATTCAACAAGGACTGGAAGGTAGTATTGATTGCTCCCAGAAGAGGGAATGTGTATGTAATGGATATGGAAAGCTCTCCTTCAGAGCAATGCTTCTATACTGAAGCTGATGAAGACACAAACTGGTTATGGCATAAAAGGTTATCCCATTTAAATTTCAAAAATATTAATTAGTTGTCTAGAAAACAACTGGCAGATGGGATACCTTCAGTTTCCTTCAAAAAGGAAAGGCCATGTCCAGGATGTGAAATGGGTAAGCAGAAACGTGCCAGTTTCAAGACCAAGCAAAATTTCAGCATCTCTGAACCACTTCATATGCTACATATGGATCTTTTTGGTCCAGTGAATGTTCAGACTCGTGCTGGTAAAAGATACACCCTGGTAATTGTCGACGAATTCTCCAGATATTATTGGGTTATCTTTCTTAGGTCTAAAAATGAAGCTGCTGCTGAAATCATTGCTCTTATCAAGCAAATTGAGCTCAAATATAAGCAAAAAGTGTGTCAGTTAAGAAGTGACAATGGAACAGAATTCTAGAATGCTACACTGGAGTCATTCTGTATTGACACTGGCATCTCCCAGAACTTCTCTTCAGCACGCACTCCAGAGCAGAATGAGTTGTAGAAAGAAAGAATCGAACGCTGATAGAAGCTGCCAGGAGTATGCTTGCTGAATCTGGTCTTCCTACCAGAACACAAGAAGACAGCCTATGAAGTATTAAGAAATAGAAAACCAAATATTGGTTATTTTCACGTTTTTGGATGTCCAGTGTACATCCTGAACGACTCCAGTCAGTTAGGCAAATTTGATGCCAAAGCTGATGAAAGGATATTTCTTAGTCTATAACAAGAGACTGAAGATGGTCCATGAGTCAATACATGTCACATTTGATGATTCAAATGCAGCAATCAATAAAAAGCCAGCCCTTGAATCACCCCCAGTAACTCCAATTGTCTTCTATGAATCTGGTCCTATCAACTACAATAAAGATTCAGAAGATACAGCTTCCAGTCATCCTGATCTGGAACCTGTTCAGATTGTGAAACCCCCCAGTAGTACCCCTTTCTATCCTTCAATAAGTTTCAAACTACCTTCTGAACTTGTTATTGGATCAGATGTTCGTACTACTCCCCTAGTATCAGTTTCAGTTGAAACTGAGCCAGTACTTCAAGAAATGCCTTGAAATGAAGAGTTTCATGATGCAAATCGTGATCTTAATGATTCAGATGAAGATGTTGAAATAGTTTGGCAAGATCCTCATCCTGAAGCATCACCAAAGGAAAATCAACTGAATTCTTGCACTGATATTGTTGTTGATAACAACCCTGGTCATTACTCTAGGTGGACAAAATCTCATCCTATTGACCAGATCATAGGAGACTCCAATAGAGGGGTTCAGACTAGAAGAGCCTCCAGTGATCAATGTTTGTACGTCAGCTTCTTATCTCTGATAGAACCGAAGAAGATTGACGAGGCTATGGAAGATCCAAGCTGGGTGATTGCAATGCAAGAAGAGCTTCACCAGTTTGAAAGGAACAAGGTTTGGAATCTGGTTCCTTTCCAAGTTGGTAAGAAGGAACCAATTGGAATAAGATGGGTCTTCAGGAATAAGGTAGATGAAGATGGCCATGTTGTCAGAAAGAAGGCCAGATTGGTTGCACAGGGGTATTGTCAATCAGATGTTGATTTTGATGAATCATTTGCTCCAGTGGCTAGACTTGAAGCGATCGGAATTTTCTTAGCATTTGCTGCTCATCATCAATTCAAGGTCTACCAGATGGATGTAAAGAGTGCATTTTTAAATGGAAAATTGGAAGAAGAAGTTTATGTCAAGCAACCACCAGGTTTCGTTGATGAAAAGCATCCCCACTGGGTATATCATCTGGACAAAGCACTTTATGGTCTCAGACAAGCTCCACGTGCCTGGTATGATACTCTGACTAAACACTTGTTGAAAAATGGTTTCAAAAGGGGTGCAATCGACAGTACCTTGTTCATTCTTCGTGAAAAAGGTAATCTTTTACTGGTACAAATTTATGTTGATGATATTATTTTTGGCTCTACTGATAAAAAAATGTGCAAAATTTTTTCAAAAATTATGGCATTTGAATATGAGATGAGTTTAATGGGTGAATTAACAAACTTTCTAGGACTTCAGATTAAACAAACCAGTGATGGTATTTTTATTAATTAAGAGAAATATGATAGAGATCTTTTAAAGAAATATGATATGAACTCTTCACCATCTAAACCTACTCCAATTTCTACACCTCTTACTCTGGACTCGGATCTAGATGGGAAACCAGTGAATACCACTGTCTATAGAGGCATGGTAGGTTCACTGATGTATTTAACTTCCAGTAGACCAGACATAATGTTTTCAACATGTTTATGTGCCAGATATCAGTCTAATCCAAAAGAATCTCATATGCTTGCTGTAAAGCGCATACTGAAATACCTTAAGGGTGTCCCCAGTTTGGGCCTTTGGTATCCCAAAGGCTCAGGCATGGATCTAATGGGTTATTCAAATTCAGATCATGCAGGTTGTAAGATAGACAGGAAATCCACTACTGGTGGATGTCATTTCCTTGGTGGCAAACTGGTCAGCCGGGCCAGTAAGAAGAAAACTTCAGTTTCATTGTCTACTGCTGAAGCTGAATACGTGTCTGCAGCCAGTTGTTGTGCTCAGATACTCTGGATGAAGAACCAGTTGCTTGATTATGGTATTAAATATTCAAAGACTCCCATCTTTTGTGATAATACCAGTGCCATTGCTATCTCGTACAATCCAGTCATGCACTCCAAGACAAAGCACATTGATCTCAGGTATCATTTTATTCATGATCATATTATGAAAAATGGCATTTAACTCCATTTTATTCCTACTGACAAACAACTCGCTGACATTTTTACTAAACCACTGGATGTAAAAACTTTTGAACATCTTGTTGGTGAGTTGGGAATGTTGAACCCTTAAATCTGGAACCTTGTTATGAATGCCTTTGTGACACTGGCAGGGTTCCTTGATTTCCAGATTTATAAATCTATGCCAGCTTAGCTATCGAACGCCTTTATGATACTATCTTTGCATTATAGATTTATGGATCACCATTCCAGGGGGAAGACTCAAACCATATTTTTGTCCTTAAAATGTTTTTAATTTCAGGGGGAATTTATTTTCTCACTGGAAGAATTTCTGGAAAATATCACTGGTACTTTACTGGAAGTCCTCCAGTGTACCTTCAGTGCATGTTTCACTGGCATAAAACACCAGTGATCCTGGAGCATCCAGTTAACCTCCAGATGCACTGAAATGAGTCATGGGTTGTCAGTCATAATATTTTAATACTTGGTCTTTGTGCGTGCCACGTAAGCAAACCTTTTGAATGGATAGTAACTTTTTATCCTACGTGGCATGACATTTTTCAAACTAAATGATGGTATTTTTACATTGGGAAGACAAAAAGTGCAAGTGGGTAGTTTTTGTGGGCTGTCAACCGTCACACATTTATGTGTGATGGGGTGAATTTAATGCAGATTTCAAACCCGATCAAATTTATATTGAATAAACTTCAAAATAACCGTTTGAAATTCCACTTTCTCTCTCCTCTATAAATACTCATATTTACTTTCACTTTCATTTTCATCTCGAAAAATCATTTACTCCCAAATTCCTTCATTTACTCTCTTCTCCATTCAATTCCAATCATCACTCTCTTTCATCATAAATAAACCCTAAAAGCTTTAAAACACCAATTTTTCTTTCAAATTCTGGGAAATCGGTTGCATACGATGGCCCCTAGACAATCAAACTCAGATAAAAATCTCCTTTCTTCCTCATATAATCCAGTCGCCGCCGTGAAGAAAGCACCAAATATAACATTAGAAGCGGCGTCCATCCATATTAATATGAATAATTGGATGGCCAAACTCTCTGGCACCCATGAACCCCAATCCATTATTGGGCGACTGACTGCCTTTTTCCTCAGTTGTCCATTATATGGAGCCCAGACCTTAAATCCAGGGAATATGTACCATGAATACTTATGTGAATTCTGGTACACAGCTCATTTCAGAGAAGGTGATAATGAAACCATCCACTTTACTCTAAAACAAGGCACCAGGCCATTCTCTATCACTGTCGACACTATTAGAGCTGCTCTTCAGTTGAATTACTTTGTGGATAATGAGTTGGCCATACAACTTCCTTGTGGTCTCAATTTCATGGAAGTGTGTAGATAAATGGGGCACACAGACATTGTGGATGAACATGGGGTGCTGAAAAGAAAGGGCACTATCTACATGAGTAAATTAACTGACTCATGGAGATATTTCTTCACTCACATCGTTGAGTGTTTGGGAGGCAGTTCTGGAGGACTTGATCAGATCAATCAGACGCAACTCCAGATTGCATACTGTTTATGGTTTGGTTATAGAGTTGATTTTGCCCAGATCCTCTTTGATGACCTTGTTGAGCGTTTGAAGGTAAAAGGTAGAAAAGCTCATATACCTTTTATTCGTTTTCTCTCTCTCATCTTTAAAAATTTACTTGGTGAGCAGTATGATTATAACTCACGATACTTTTCAGTATCTAAGTATCTGAGGGATTTAAACAATTTAACTTAAAAACCTGGTGAAATAGATATCCCTCAGAACATGATCCACCATTTTAGAAGAGAAATAACCGATGCATCATCACCAGATGAGTCGGAAGAGGCTCCAGGCAGGCTTCAAAATAGTGAAGGACCCACTGGAGTCCTCATTGCTGAAGTGGGGTCACCAGAACCGAGGTGGTCCCTGACCCACAGCAAAATGTGAATATCTTACCACAAAACCCCCCAGACGACCAAGAAATAACACCAGACGTCTTAGGAAGGGAGGAGAACTGGTCGCTCCCAATAGAACCGAAACTAGCCATCCAGATTCCTCCCAACAGGAATCTGGAGATGTCATAAGGGAAAACCCACAAGCAACCACTTCCAATCTTCTTTTAGGGGATAGTGGTGAAGATATTAGAAGGACAACCCATCCTTCAGTAGAGTCCGTGTCAGCACAATCACTTGTATTTAGCCAAATTCCTGACACTTCTTTACTTGCACGAACAGACGATGTCACTGGTGCGTCACCACTAGTGATTAATGTTCACAGTTCTACGGCAGGTGATGTGATGGCTGCAGATGGTACAGTCATCACTGATGCAATTCCAGTGACTACTATCGGAAGTGAGGTTTCGACTGAGCTTCAAACTAGCAATGATACTTTGGTTGAGCCAGGAACTGATCAGATTGATCTGAACCAGGACATAGCTGATCAAGCTGCTGGTTTACCTCCAGTTTGGGAAGAAGCTGAGTCACCCATGTCAGATGTCAATTTTGACACTAATATGGATTTTTTTGGTGATGATATGACAATGGAAGTGGAACATTCTTCAGTTCCACCGCCAGCTTCCAGTCATGTTGTCACCCCAGTCATTCCACCACTTCAATCCACTGAAATGCCTCCACCTCCACCAGAATCATTACTTGCACCACCACCACCTTCAATTCCTCAAAACACTTCTTATTTCAACCCAAGTTCACTTCATATATCACCAGTTCAACCTCCACCAACTGAGACACCACTGAACTTCCCTGATCATCGTGTGCTGGACTCTACTATAACAACTATTGAAGCATCATCTGAAAGAGTCCAGGCACAAGTCTCATTGGTGACCAGAACTGTTACTGGTCCTTCTCCTCCTGGTGATCTCTCCACTTCTTCTTCTGCCGAGGTCCAAGGCCTTTTTAATAAGGTGGCGGACCTGGAGAGATCACTGCAATCATCTTCTCAGGTTATCTCTGACTTTAAATCACTCCTTTCTAACAATCTCCAGTCAGAGATGAATCTTTTTGCAGGTAATGAGAAGATGGTTTTTGATAAGCTGAATGAACTGGTACTGGCCACTAACCAAAACTCTGAAAGCATTAAAGTGGCAGTCCAGGGCTTGGAGGAGAAGCTGTTATCTTCTGTTCAGACTGTAGTTAAAGCCGAACTTGTACAACCTCTTGCAGGTCTAAAAGAAGAGGTTCAGAATTTGGCCAGATCAGTGACAAGTATGGAGAATAGGTCAACCCTTGATCAGAGCACCATCATCAGTAATATAAATGATGAATGTGCCAGAAAGTTCAAAACAATGATGTTGAAAGAATTTACTGATGAGGTCTCTGCATCTGTACTCGGAAACATTCAAGATGGGTTGCTGCCTCAGGTGGTTAATATGATTGAAAACGAGTTGCCCAAGAACTTGCCTTCTGAAGTTGAAATTTTGAAAAAGGAAGTTCTAGGGCTCAGAAAAACTGTGAATATCACTTCTCCAGTAGCAGGTCGTACATTTGGGTCTTCTGATAGACATATGCTTGAGCAGTCGTGAAATGACCTCCAGTCAAGAACTAGTGGTAATTCCAAGGGGAAAGGATCTGCTGCTGCTGAGAAATTGTTAGAAAAGAAAAAGGAAGTTTTAGGGCTCAGAAAAACTGTGAATATCACTTCTCCAGTAGCAGGTCGTACATTTGGGTCTTCTGATAGACATATGCTTGAGCAGTCGTGAAATGACCTCCAGTCAAGAACTAGTGGTAATTCCAAGGGGAAAGGATCTGCTGCTGCTGAGAAATTGTTAGAAAAGAAAAAGGAAGTTCTAGGGCTCAGAAAAACTGTGAATATCACTTCTCCAGTAGCAGGTCGTACATTTGGGTCTTCTGATAGACATATGCTTGAGCAGTCGTGAAATGACCTCCAGTCAAGAACTAGTGGTAATTCCAAGGGGAAAGGATCTGCTGCTGCTGAGAAATTGTTAGAAAAGAAAAAGGAAGTTCTAGGGCTCAGAAAAACTGTGAATATCACTTCTCCAGTAGCAGGTCGTACATTTGGGTCTTCTGATAGACATATGCTTGAGCAGTCGTGAAATGACCTCCAGTCAAGAACTAGTGGTAATTCCAAGGGGAAAGGATCTGCTGCTGCTGAGAAATTGTTAGAAAAGAAAAAGGAAGTTCTAGGGCTCAGAAAAACTGTGAATATCACTTCTCCAGTAGCAGGTCGTACATTTGGGTCTTCTGATAGACATATGCTTGAGCAGTCGTGAAATGACCTCCAGTCAAGAACTAGTGGTAATTCCAAGGGGAAAGGATCTGCTGCTGCTGAGAAATTGTTAGAAAAGAAAAAGGAAGTTCTAGGGCTCAGAAAAACTGTGAATATCACTTCTCCAGTAGCAGGTCGTACATTTGGGTCTTCTGATAGACATATGCTTGAGCAGTCGTGAAATGACCTCCAGTCAAGAACTAGTGGTAATTCCAAGGGGAAAGGATCTGCTGCTGCTGAGAAATTGTTAGAAAAGAAAAAGGAAGTTCTAGGGCTCAGAAAAACTGTGAATATCACTTCTCCAGTAGCAGGTCGTACATTTGGGTCTTCTGATAGACATATGCTTGAGCAGTCGTGAAATGACCTCCAGTCAAGAACTAGTGGTAATTCCAAGGGGAAAGGATCTGCTGCTGCTGAGAAATTGTTAGAAAAGAAAAAGGAAGTTCTAGGGCTCAGAAAAACTGTGAATATCACTTCTCCAGTAGCAGGTCGTACATTTGGGTCTTCTGATAGACATATGCTTGAGCAGTCGTGAAATGACCTCCAGTCAAGAACTAGTGGTAATTCCAAGGGGAAAGGATCTGCTGCTGCTGAGAAATTGTTAGAAAAGAAAAAGGAAGTTCTAGGGCTCAGAAAAACTGTGAATATCACTTCTCCAGTAGCAGGTCGTACATTTGGGTCTTCTGATAGACATATGCTTGAGCAGTCGTGAAATGACCTCCAGTCAAGAACTAGTGGTAATTCCAAGGGGAAAGGATCTGCTGCTGCTGAGAAATTGTTAGAAAAGAAAAAGGAAGTTCTAGGGCTCAGAAAAACTGTGAATATCACTTCTCCAGTAGCAGGTCGTACATTTGGGTCTTCTGATAGACATATGCTTGAGCAGTCGTGAAATGACCTCCAGTCAAGAACTAGTGGTAATTCCAAGGGGAAAGGATCTGCTGCTGCTGAGAAATTGTTAGAAAAGAAAAAGGAAGTTCTAGGGCTCAGAAAAACTGTGAATATCACTTCTCCAGTAGCAGGTCGTACATTTGGGTCTTCTGATAGACATATGCTTGAGCAGTCGTGAAATGACCTCCAGTCAAGAACTAGTGGTAATTCCAAGGGGAAAGGATCTGCTGCTGCTGAGAAATTGTTAGAAAAGAAAAAGGAAGTTTTAGGGCTCAGAAAAACTGTCAATATCACTTCTCCAGTAGCAAGTCGTACATTTGGGTCTTCTGATAGACATATGCTTGAGCAGTTGTGGAATGACCTCCAGTCAAGATAACTCCACTGAAGACATTCTCACTGAAGTCTGAAGAAAGAAGACAGACAAATGGCGGGGCCCACTGGAAGTCTTAACTGATCGACAACTGGAGCTTTATCAGTGTTCTAGACCTTACAAATCTGAACACTGATTACGAGGATTTGACTTTTTCCTTTACACGCTTTTATCCGGACAATCTATTTGTCTATTGTTAAAAGTACAACACGCGTGTAAAGGTGGTTGGTTAAAAGGATGACAAGTCACATCAACATGACTTTATCCTTGTACTTTAACCAATGCATTTAAGGAATTAAAGTTGTTTCCTTAAATGCATCCAACCATATTTGTACGGCATAATAAATTCACTGTTGAATTTATTTGCCTATAAATACCAAGTCATTTCCTTGTACAAATTACTTTTTGCAATTTGGTGAACTTGCTTAAATACTCTCGATCGCAAATAGGAATACTTCACAACTTTAAGTATTTCGATCTAAGGAGATTATTTAGCAAGTATAGATCATTTGTAATTCATAGATTGTTAGGATACTCACACTTGTGTAATATCTTGGTTTTGCAACAATCTTGTATTATATTTAAACATCATAAATAAAATACACTTGAAAATTACATTGTGTTCCACCTTTAATTTATTTATTGCTTTAAGTCTTGTATTACTTTATTTACATTCTTGCATTTACTTTAAAGTAATACTAGTCCATTCTAGTGCATACTTGACTTGTTGTATTTTACACTAGTGGGTTAAACCATCAAGTGAGAGACTTACAGAAAGATATGATTTTTGCAATATGACAAGAGTTTCGGACCTTGAAATCCTTATCGTTTTTAAAGCAATTTTGACCATCATACAGCCATGGCAAATCACCACGACCTCTACAATTCTTATATACCAAAATATGGATCAATTGATATTATGAAATCATCAATTGATTTATGCATTCATTACATACATTATACAATCGATTTGACACCGAAATGACCTAAATCGACTCACAAACGCAATCGAATCCAAATCAAGCCTCTAGACCTATATTGGTCCTATTTGAACATCAAAATGACATTAAAATTTATTTCATACCTGTAGGAAATCTCAAGATACCAAATAATTGCAATAACAATCACCGAATGACCCGAAATCGTCAAATCAAACCACAAAACGATTTCAATCAACCATTACTCAATAGGTCCAGGTATGAACGAATTACTCCCTCCGTCCCATTTTAATTGTCCTATTTTGACTGGTCAAGTCTTTTTCTTCCGACTTTGACCGTAAATATCTTTGTTTGTGTTATATATTAATTGATGAAAGTTATATCAATGAAAAGTACGTTTAAAACTCAATCAATTCATATATGTTATATCAAGTGTTATATAACACAAACAAAGATATTTACGGTCAAAGTTGAAATAAAAAGACTCAAAAAGTCAAACTAGGACACTTAATATGGGACGGAGGGAGTATAAGAATGAAAATGAGTGATAATAAGCATTGATTACCATCTATACCTTGGAGGATGATTAACGGATCGAATACGTGCATCGATTGATCATGAATCCACCCGAAATCGCAAATAACGCACTAGGATTGCTCAAGAGAAAGGGGGGCGGTTCTAGGGTTCAAAGGTTGAGAGTGAAATATGATTTTGGGGCTAATGATCTGATTAGTAACCCCTAATCCCGTTTTTTAGTTTCCACATATATCAAATCTAGTCCCTAGACTTCCCTATGGCTCATATTTGGCTAAAATCACCTATTGGGAATACTTACAACACATTAAACACTTCAAGCACCTCAAAAGGCATTTAAAATATACCTTAACCACATTAGCACATCAATATTATGGCATTAAAGTCTCGCACATATAGCACATTAAACACATATAATCATTAAATCTCCTAGAGACTTAACGGACACGAAGTGTTGACTTAACGACTCAAGTCAACCGTTAAATAAAAGTTCGGGATGTTACAATTACCTCCCCCTTAAGAGGATTCCGTCCTCGGAATCACTTCAACATCAAATAGGTGAGGATAATTCTCGAATCAACTTTCACCATAAGTATGATTCTATCTCACTAGCACAAGCTCAATTAACTTCTTACGAAGCTTCTTTTACTTCCAGCCAAGAATCTCAACTGGATCGTCTACAATCATTTCTTAGCATCAATCCTCACATCTTCCAATGGAGTCACATTGGTTTCATCATCGAGGCATATGTTCAATTACACTCACGAAAGTGCTATAAACGTCATCTGAAAGCAATACATAGGCACATATCATATATCTTCAAGAGTTTACTTTCTTATGAAGATCCAACACAATATATAACAAAACTACATGCTTACTTCACCTATATACAAAATGGCAAGCTTCACCACGTGCACATACTCACGATTAACGAGAAAAGGAGCATTTTTTTTTTGCCAAATAGTTTACAATGACTCATATCACATCATTGCCCTTTGGGGTTTTAAGCAACTTCGTCACATAATCCATAGTAATATAAGTACATTTCGGCTTCGGAAAAAACAATCGTTACATCTTTCCATATAGCGTTTGGCACTCAGGTTTGACTTGAGCACACGTTTCATATCTTTGCATATGCATTATTAAATCATTCTTGATATTCAGCCACCAATAAATGGGTTTTAATCAGTATACATCTTTGTAGCACATGGATGAACAAAATATCAAGACCTATGGGCTTCCTCAAATACTAGCTCTCGGTTGCTACCAAATAAGACACCCAGATTCGGGCCTTGTAAGTTTGAAGGCCATAGTTGCTCACCTCCATCTCTAGTCATTTCTTTTTGCCTATACCTTCATCATTCACATTAGCATTTAAAGGAGCTTCAACCTAAGCTGACTTGATGAGTTCAAGCAACCCAGATTCAACCCAAGTAACCATAACACATAACTCTTAGTAGCTTGTCGTTTTCGGTCAAAGCATCCGCCACCACAATAGCTTTACCCGGATGGTATTTAATCACACAATCATAATCTTTAAGTGATTCTCCCCATCTACGTCGTCTCACATTTACATCTTTCTGAGTAAAGACATGTTGCAAGCTCTTAGGGTCAGTAAACAGAGTGTACTTAGTGTCATAAGATAATGTCCCCACAACTTCAATGCAAAGACTACCGCAACAGCTCAAGATCATGATTAGAATAACTTTTCTCGTAAGGCTTCAACTGTCGATAAGCATAAGCAATGACATTTTCTTGACGCATAAGAACACAGAGCATCCCAAAATAGAAGCATCATTGTAAACTAAGAATACTCTTAATCTCTGTAGGAGACTTGGGGTATTCCCACTTTAATACCATCAAAAGTGTAACATGCCCAAGGAAGTGAACTTCCTTAAGTCAGAATTTACATTTAGAGGATGTAGCATAAGGGCTTATCCTCCTTAAGGACTTCAAGAACAGCCCTTAAATTCTCACGTTGTTCAGCTTCATTCTTTGAATAGACCAAGATATCATCAAGAAAGACAATCACAAAATGGTCGAAGAAGGGGCGGCAAACACGATTCACAAGATCCATAAAAGCAGCCAGGACATTTATCAAGCCAAAAGCCATGACTAAGAACTCATAGTGACCATGACGAGTATCGAAAGCTGTCTTAGCTACACTTTTCTCCTCAATCTTCAATTGGTGATAACCAGAACGTAAATCAATCTTTGAAAAATATCAAGCACCTTGAAATTGATCAAAAAGATCATCGATACGAGGAAGAGGATATTTATTCTTAACCGTTCGCTTATTAATCTCACAGTAGTCAATACAGATACGCATGGAATCACTTTCCGTGTCCACAAATGGAAAGGAACTCCCCAAGGCGAGGAACTCAGACGAATGAAGACCTTATCCAACAATTCATGAGTTTAGAGATATTAACTCCTTCATTTCTGTAGGAGCAAGACGATATGATATCCTTCAACTGGAAGTAGCGCTAGGCATACACTCGATAGAGAACTTGACCTCTCGGTCAGGAAGAAGACCAAGGAGATCTTCATGAAACACGTTAGATATTACATGATTGATATCAACATTAGAAACAAAAAATTTCGCCTTTCATGGATCAATCACACAGGTGAGAAACTAACATTTCATCGATAGAATAACTTGAGAATCGTTGCCAAAGAAATGACCTTACTACAAACTTTATTAAACGTCAAAAGAGAGAAAATCATCCTTCACATGAACGATTAAGCACATGGGTCGGTAAGAACAAAGAAAAACATCAATATCTCTTAATCCAATTCATCATCAGCATCGCATCACTCCGAATAGCGTAGAAGGCAGGTAGAACTAATAGGGAGGATCCAACTTCAATCTTGAAAGAATAACCGAAGTATCCTTCACGAACTAATGCAACACTATCATTACTAGTTAATCATCTTAGCCACAAATTCACCATGCAAGGAGACCTTGCATACATACTCAACGAATATTACCTTCATTTCCTTATCATAAGACTCATGCAATGAATACATCCCACTACCATCATATCTTAACTTATATATAACACTTTCATCACACCCTCTACAACATCTATAGGGTATTTGCATAAAACACATAAAATGAAATACGACATACGTCTTTCATTACAATGAGTAAATAATTCCACACACTTGAGGCATCAACGTCGTTAGAGTTATAACCTGATGTTTACTATCAACACATAAGAATGCAATCTATAGAAATCTCTCCAACTTCATTACTTTGTACACCGGTCAACACAAGCATGGCCACACAAACACGCTCGCGTCGTGATACAGTTGCAATTATGTTCCAGACCATAATTGTAATTGTATCCTTTCACACGCGTGTTTATTACCACATTTGTGTATCGCCTTCTTTTCACCAATTCCATTCTTACAACCTTCACTAGGCACATAACATCTCGTATCTCACATCCGTTGCGGTCCATGTCACTAACCTAGTGGGTTGGACATCATTGACCGAATCTTATCTCACATAAACTTCCCCTTTCAGTCATAATTCTATGCACACAAGTCAATACCCATTCTATCAAATTCCAAACGAGGAAATAGCACATTACCTCCATAGATCGTCTTTCGTAGCAATAGAATAGTTTAGAAATGGAGAGAGCAGGAAACAGAGGAGTAAAGGCTACACAACATGAGAATACACATAAAATAACATCATAGAACATGAAGCCTTAATCCTACACTCTCACTCAATCCCAAACCCGTCCTAAGTCATTTTTCTCAAAGGCTAAGTAAACCTACTTAAGCCTATCTGGTCCACTAATGGTTTAAGTCCAAATCCTATGGGAAAATAGTAATTGGTTCGCTTAAACCATTGCTATGATACCACTTGTAACACCCGTCGTTTAAAAATATGGATTTTCAAAAAAAATTTCCTAATGGCGTCATAACATAGCGGAAGCATTAAAGAAAGACTTTTACAATTCCTACCGGAATTGTCATTTATTAAAACATGGTGTTACTAAATCCGTATCATAACAATAATTAAGGAAATCCTTAAGGCACCAACATAAATGCCAAACACGTTTACATAAGGACAAGGTTATAAACATCTAGCAACATGACAATAAGCGTCTAGATAAAGAGGCTATCAGGGTGACTAAGGCTAGCTTCAAGATCATCTACCCATGCCTCGCATCTTCTCACATCTACCTGCTCACTAATGTTGGACCTGAGGGCACAACACATTTTAAAAGAGCAAGTGTTAGCTAATTAAAGCTAAGTAAGATAACACATAATTTGATAAAGCATTTATCTGGTTAAACTTTAAGAAAGTGTAAGTCCCAACTCAATAGATGGTACTACCTGAAGACACCTCAATGTCAATGGTGGAGTTACTTTGCAATATAAGTGCTGAACTGGAGATGACCAGTTGCAGTGAGTATATACCAAGTTCTTGGATATATTACTTATTAACGTGACAATAAGTAAAAACAATGCAACAATATAAAATACTTGTAAAGTAAATTGGTGAGACAATATGTAATTTTCAAGTGTAATTTATTTATTAACTTTAAATAAATTACAAGGTTGTTGCGGAACCAAGATAATACAAAGTATGTAAATATCCTAACAACCGATGAACTACAATTGATCTACACTTGGAAATTCTCTAAACAATCGAAACACTTAAAGTTGTGAAATGTTTCTTTTTACGATTGAGAGAATATTGCACAAGTTCACCAAGAATATTGCAGGTTTGCAAAGTGTTGCAAAGTGTGTGTTTGTTCTTGTTGTGCAAAGACCTTTATTTATAGGCAAAGTTGACATTGGGATGTCAACTTTGGCCGTACAAATATGGTTGAGAACATTTAAGGAATAGCATTTAATTCCTTAAAATTGTTGTGTAAAGTTGCAGAATAAAGCAACTTTTCTCAACCTGCTTTATGTACCTTTTGTACTTTATATATAGATAAATCCTTTTATCTGTGTACTAGCACATAAAGCATAAAGGTCAATTCCTCGTAATCAGTGTAAAGCTTTGTAAGAGCTTTCCACTGATGGTCTTCAGTTTGTAACTGAGTAGAATGTCAACTGGGCCTCGCTGCCATTGTCATTCTCTATCTTCCACTTGTTATCTTCGACTTCAACTGGAATGATTCTTCAACTTGGTCAGTTCTCAACTGAAGGAAGTCTTCAGTTGCGTTAACTGTACGCTGCAACTGGACTTCATTATATTTCTGGACAAATCTTCTTAGTCTCCAGGTGCAACTGGAGACTGGCCAGTTTCAGCGAAACTGGTCCTAACAAATTCCCCCTATTTGTCCTGAAATATTACCAAGTCTTTTTCAGTTCTTGTATCTATACAAGTATGAACTGGAAGGACTTGTTCGATTTAAACTTATCTAAGTTTTCCAAGGCATTTTTATAGATCAATAAATGCCTTGGGTTTTTCTTTTGAGTTTGTTAGATTTAATCTATTATCTATCTTGTGGTTACAAACTGGTAACTTCATTTATACAAGGAAATGAAATTTACAAAAGTTACAGAATGTAAATAAATTTATAAGCAGATAAACTGAAGGGAGAACTTAATCAGATGGCCCTTCGCCAGTTCTCCTTCTCTTTGACACTGAAGAAATAGGACGAGAGTCTTCAGGATCAATATTCAACTTCAGCTCCAGATTCTCTTTATGTTGAATCTTGCCCTTTAAAAAATTGACCCATGCCTTCTCAAACCTATTCTTTTGTGCCTTAGCTTCCAAAACGTTTACCATTTCAACCCATTCCGAGAACCCATACTGCATCACACCAGGATTGTCAGTTTTAATTAGTGGCCCTCTAGCATAATTGACTTCAACGTGAAAGTACTTGGTGCCTGGCTTGATTGTAACAAAAACACTATTGATTGCCCCACTATGCCTTCTGGTTGCCATGATATGGGAATAATAGCTTCTAGCTTCAGATTCATTTGAGATTTTAATAGTCCCAGCTCCAGCAGCCTGCACAACAACCTTGATGTCATCATTTGAGATTTCGCCAGTTGGTTCAAGGAAGGTACTAAGATCAGCATCTCTGTGCAGTGGTTTTCTTGGTTGAGGGTTCCTTCTTGGTGGATTCAAGGCCTTTTTTACAACCTTCTTCACATTTTCAATTCTTTTCAAAATTCCACTGGCCCTATTCTCTTTTGCCTTCTCCACTGATATATTCAAATTTCTGGCATCATGCTCAACTTCATCATCAGGATAGTGTCTGTCTAATTCAATATCAAGCATTTCTTTCAACATGCCTACTATCCTGGCATCATCTTTCACTCTGGCATATTCCTCCTTAGTGATTCCCAATAAGTGAGCATCACTAATATCAAGCAATTTTATCTTGGCCAGATGTTTCTCTGGCACCCAGCGTATCATCAATTTTCTGACCAACTGAAGTCATCAACTGCTGCCCAAGCTCAGTCACATTCAAGCCAGGTTTTTCAACCAACTCCTTAACCTGCTTCTCAATTTCTTTCAAATCAACTTCTGATTGTCTGACAGTGTTACGCAGCAAGTTGGAAATTGAGGTAGTGACTTTTGACTGAGTGAGGTCGAAGGCTTCCTTTAGAGAAGTTGCCAGATTGTTGCAGCCTCCGACCAGCTCATTGAGCTTCTTCAACACCAAGTCTTCATTGTTTGAAAACTTGTTAATCCCCAGATCAACCACTTTAATATTGGTCAAATGATCCTTGTGGTATCTGGAGAAGGACTTGGTGTTTTTGTCAAGTGTCTTTTGAATATCCTCCACCCTGGTAAGAAGGTTTTGGATATAGGCTTGAAAAGACACAAATTGACTGTTAGTAATTGGTCAGATGATCCTTGTGGTATCTGGAGAAGGACTTGGTGTTTTTGTCAAGTGTCTTTTGAATATCCTCCACCCTGGTAAGAAGGTTTTGGATATCGGCTTGAAAAGACACAAATTGACTGTCCAGTGACGGAGGAGAAGGTGTCACTGGACCAGCAGCAGATGCCACTGGAGCCACTGGGGGAGGTACTACAAGAGTAACCTGATCAGATGGTGACTCAGTGACAGTTGAAGAAATAGGAGGGGTTGTAGAAGAAGGAACAGAAGTAACAATGTGTTGTTCATGCTGAGAATGCTCAGGTGTGAACAACGGCGGCGGTGGTGGTGTCATTTCTCGAAGGAGTGAGAACTGCCCAGATGGTGATGGTGCCATACGTCTGTTTCCAGATATATAGCTATAAGTGAGAAATGGATTTTCAGTAAGCTCAGTTTCTTGTGATGGTAAAATTGAAATTGAAGCATCTGGAGGCGAGACTTAAGATGAAGGATTTTGATCTTGTACAGAAGAATAAAAAATCTCAAAGTCTGATGCAGTACCTTCAGAATCCGAAGATTCAATAAGGATTTCCTCGTCATTAACATTCATGTCCAGATCCATGAATGTAACTGAGGGCTGACCAGATGGGTCAGTCTCCAGATGACCTTCTCCAATTTCCTAGAAGGTTGTATCTGTTGGAGGATCAGTTACCGAGGTAACTTCACCAGGGATAGAGGTCACTGGGTTGCCTCAGTTATAATTGCTCTATCCACAATCATAACATCATCGGCCACAGAGTTTGGAACCTCAGTCTCCAGCAGTGACTGGCCAGAGACGTCGTTAGTTCGTGTAAGAGAAGTGTCAGGAAATCGACCAAGTATAATTTGTTCAGAAATAGCTTGAAGTTCAGTGAAAACGTTTGTACAGAATTCTGAGCCGTCTCAGAATTACTTCACTGAAGCTTCACTTCAGTTCAGATCAAGATAAATCTGAAGCATTCATTCTGAAGTCAAAGACTGAAGTATGAAGAAGAGAATCATCTCAGAAGCGAGCAAAGAGTGATTCTACCAGATCGAAGACTGAAGCATCTCAGTATAAAGTATTTACAACACTTTACACTGATTACGAGGAATACTTTTTACTTTACATACCTTTACCCAGTTAATAGATTTATCTATTAATAAAAGGTACAAGGTAAAAGTATAAGTTTGGAACGTAGTACTATAAGTCACATCAACTGACTTATATACTCTTCCTAGTACAAGCATGTAAGGAATTAAGTTTAATTCCTTAAATGCTCATAACCACTTTTATACGATCTTGTCCATGTCATCATGGACTTGGTCTATAAATATGAAGTCTTCTCACAACTTGAAAGCTTGAAACTTTAGCATTGCAACTTGTGAGATATACTCTAAGTAAACTTACGAGTATTTCCAAGTTATTTAGATCACTTGTTTTTCGGGATTGTTTATTAGATACTTACACTTGGGTGTTTATCTTTGTTCCGCAACAATCCTTGTATTTGTTTATATATCAATAAATCAAATACATTAGAAAGAAAACAACGTGTCTGAATGCTACATACTTGATTATACTTATATATATCTTTATATAGTTTCTGCCATTTAGTTCGTGCATTTTACCTTAAGTCAATTGTTTCTTGTTATCCATATCTGGATCGTAAACTTAACTTGTCCATCAAGATCAGTTGTACTTGCCAGTCGGGTTTAGTTAATCATCTATATTTGGGACTCACAATTGGTATCAGAGCAGCAAGGTTGAATTATATCAATTCTTTAACCTTTGATCTGCATAGATGGCTGACTTTCAACAAGAACGTCCTGACCCTAATAACACTACCACCCCTATCATCAACAACAATATACCATCGCATAATGTACACGTACACTTTCCAAATAATCCTGTTCCCAAGTTTGATGGGAACAGTGAAAACTTTCAAACATGGAAAGCATGCATGCTAAAGTATATTGCTGGTGTTGAAAGACATTTGCCCGATATCTTAAAAGAAGGACCCTTTGTCCCCATGAATGCTTCTACTGTTGTCAGAAATACCGATGGGACTCCTAGGCAGTCACCTAAGGAGAAGGATCATTGGTCTGAGGAAGATCATAGACTTGTAGACCTTGACACTAAGTTACAAAATATGATTTTATATGCAGTTCCTGAAACCCTTATGCTCACTCTTGTTTTACTTGAAAATTCCAAATTAATGTGGGAGGAACTAATGACACAGTTTGAAGGCACAAATGAGACAATTGTCACAAGAAAAGTTGCTTTAAACAAAAGATATGAGTCTTTCTTTGCTGTCCCTGGGGAAACTTTAACTCAAACTTACATCAGATTTACAAATCTGGTAAATCAACTGAAAGCCCTGGGTGTTACCAAAGATAAAGAAATTCTGTTGGAAAAATTTTGTGACATTTACCTTCTAAATGGGAAAATTTAATCTTGGTCTTGAGACAAGGCAAAACTTTGCACAGTCACACTCTTGCTTCCCTTTGTGGAGCCTTCAGATATACTGAAGAGAACAAAGTTGAGAGAGCTTTGGCTGAGCAGGATGCCAAGAATCATGTTTCTACCAGTTCTGGTATGGTTCAGTATTCTGAACCACATAGTACTGCTCTACTATCTTCTGAGAGTGACATTTCTGACTCGATGAAAAAGATGGTTTCTGAAATGTTAAAAACTGGTGTCTCTGGTAATGTTACTCATGATTGTAATGAGGATGACAATGATGATCTGGTTGCCATGCTGGCTAAAACGTTCAATCGTTTTAAGGCCAAATCAAATCGATCTGGCAAACCTTTTACTTCCAGCGCTTCTATTGACAAGTCTAATCTTGAATGCTTTAAATGTGGCAAGAAAGGACATTTCATGAAGGAATGCAGATCTAGTCAACCATCATCATCACAATCTGCTCCTAACCATTCTATTTTTCAGAAAACTGATGACAGCTATAAGGCCAAATACAAGAAGTTAAAGGCACATATGGCTCATCTGGCACAAGACAACTCAAGCAACAGTTGTATGATTGCCAAAACTGAAAAATGGGAAGAATCTGATGAATCATCTGATGATGAAGAAGAAGTTAGGGACATGTGTTTCATGGCACAAGAAGATCAAGGTCATTTGGTCAAATCCGATGTTGAATCTGGTCGCTGGTGGATATTGTAATGAAAAAGGTCAGTAATTTTGGCTTTGAAAATAATGAGGAACACAAACTGGACCTTTTGGTTCTTTTAGAGGTTGACATCTCATTTGTTGAGACAGTGCGTTCAGAAAGCCTAAAAATGTTTGAAAATAATGCTTCTGAACTAAACGCCAGTCATGCCAGACTGAAAGAACTGAAAGATGTTCATTTGGCTCTAAAAGTTATCAGTCTATGGTTGCAACTTTAGAATTGGAAAAGGAAGAATTAAAATCCATCCTTGAAAAAGAACAGCAATTATTAAATCTTGGATGAAAGCACCAAGGCCAGATGCTGCAATTAAAAATACTTTTGCATCACAAAGAGCGGCATATGAGTCTGGTGATCTTCATTTGGCATTCATAATCACTGATTTAGATGCACTTCCAAAGGAAATAAAGCCTGAAATCATTTTTCCTAAAGTTGGCAAGCAGAAAACTATAACTAATAAAGCCCAGGAACAATCTGAGGGTAAATCTGAAACAACTCAGACAACTGTTTCAGAAAGGAAGGCTAAATCCAAAAAGCCATCCCTCAGACTTCATCTAAGGTTCCTAAAGACCTAAAGAAGAAGAAAAATTTCTCCCCACTGAGCCATCTACCTCAGATTCAGGTAAGGCTCAGGTGTCTAATGAAGAATCAATTTTGTTAAGGTTACAAAGTCAATTTCAACTATTGGCTAGACAAGTGCAGAGTTGTAATGCACGTTTAAAAAATGTTGAAACTCCTTCTCTTCAACCTAAACAAATTACAAAACCTTTTTCTAAGCAAATCAAGCAGAAATCTG